>CM077820.1:3593235-4193235 GCA_039720395.1 Liquidambar formosana | reverse complement strand
CAAAACATAGTATGCTTGTAAACACTTCACACCATCCCTTCAGAGAGAATCACATTGACAGAGACTTACAACTTAATGGTTGATCAAGTAGACCTGGCGCTCCATTTAGTCGCATTTCACAATTGGAGCTAGGGGAAAACTGCAGCAGAGTCAGGGATAGCAGCTGGGAGGGTCAAAGAGGCAGATGCATGTTACAATTTAGTGACTGATATAGGAGCAATTTGGCATGCCCCTTTTTTACTTGTGTTTAATTAATTATGCTTAGATTATGTTACTAAGCGGACTATTGTATGCACAAATAATCAACTATATGTATACGCATACAGATTCTACATTTGTAATACAAGGTAATTGGAATGCACCATTTTTATATTAATTTATTTTCTTGTTTGTATATTTATTAGTGCCCCATAGATAGTCCCATGTTAAACTGTACACTTGCAGATATGTGCACTTGGTTTTAGAGTGATATTAGTTAATGAATTTGCATGTGGTGAAGTGAAGCTTTGTATTGGGCGAGGAATGTGATTAATCTTATGTGGTCTGAAGGTAGCTCTCTTTATAGGTCTAAGAGGACAAGATGGAGAACATGCAGTATGCTGAGGAGCTTGTGCGGGAGTTTCTTATCTTCAGAGGGTTTACAAACACTTTGCAAGCTTTTGAGATAGAACTATGTACTGATATTGGTAAAGGATTTCAAGTGGATAAGATATTAAATTTAATCTTCTCATTATATGTTCCCAAATTCGAGGCAGAAAAATTAGTTGGTCTGCTAAGTTTTTTCAAGCAGTGCTTTTCTTCATCGTCGGAGACAGTACTTATTGCTACTCTCTCAAAATTGGAGGTCTCTATTTTGCGCTACTATATTGTCCATGCCATACAATCAGGAAGAAAGGACAAAGTTGTAGAGTTTTTTGAAGCGAAAGGCAATGACTTGCTGCAAATGGGCCAGGATTGGACTCCCTGGTTTGGTGGGTCTGTCTTTTCCTTAGCCTTTTTATTTGTGTTCTTGTGAACTACTTTCTCCTCAATTTATACTGTTCGATATGCCTTACAGCCATTCCATATCTAAAGAACCCAAGCTTGGATCCCCAGTTCCGCCTTTATTTTTCTAAGGAGTGGTATGAAGCCTTGCATCTTTCGGTGAGGAATTTCTTAAGTGAGATCTTCAATGGTACTCATATCCTTCAAAATAGATTCTTGTATTTTATTTTCTTCTAATGGTTCTCAGCTTGAAGTTAAATACTCTATTGTATCTTCCCCTCTTATATTTTGGAACTAATCACAAGTTTATTACTGCATATTTAAGAAACACTTTTGTCTAGTAATTTGGGAATCATCACCTCCAAAATGTGGGTAAGGCTGCCTACCACTTACCTCTCCCAGACCCTGCTAGACCCTGCTATAGGCGGGAGCCTTGTACACTGGGTATGAGCTTTCGTCTAGTAAGTATTACTTTGGTGGCTAGTTTGGGTTAATGTTACTCTTTCTTGATTAGGTTTTTCTATTTTGATAAAAAGTGATCTGATGTGAGCTACAATCTAGTCTGAGAATGCTATTCATTCCTCTTCAACCATAAATTTCATGGTGGTAAATGTTGTCACTGAAATATTTTTTAGACATAGTCGGAGGTCCAATCTATGAAATCTTTACTATTTGGATAGGCTTCATGGAACTTCTTTGAGATGTACCCATAGTCCCGTAGTTTTTATGGTTTTCAAGTAATGAAGATTGAGGGCAGAATAGAAATTTAATTAAAAAGATGATCCTGTCTATTTATTGGCTATCTCTTTCCACAATTGATCCATCTCTCCTTTGAATTCCAGCTTCCCTACCCCCTGTTTCCATTTAAAGTTTAAATCAATGGTGCCTATGTTTTTCTAATTGTTTGCAAGTTTAAAAAATAGGAAATGAATAATAATTGTGGAAAAAGGAAAAAAGAACTGTATCAGGGTTTACATTTCACATGTGTATTGCGTGTGCTGCCTACTAGTTATTTCAACAAACATTTTCACTTTGACTGTAGGCATGTTCACTTTTCGTGATTATAAACCTCAAGAAAAAGAAAAACAAATAGCACCTCTAGGTAATTAAACAATTATGATCCAGTGTATAGCCCTTGCCTTTTTTTTTTTTTTTTTTTTTTTTTTTTTTTGTTGTAATAAATCTATCTATAAGTTAATACATCCATAAAGGTTACTTTATTATGATAATAAGCATGATGGATGAAAAATCAGTCTCAGGTTTGATTTACTTCAGCAAAAGGAGGAAGATGGGGAAGCTTATATGAGTAAATATCTTTTATGACTCATTTCCACCAATTATTACAGGATAACAACATTATGTAGTGTGATGTTTTTAATTTATTTTGTGATGAAAAATAAAAAATAAAAAAAATTATTTGTGATATGGTTTCAAAGAAAATGCCCTTAACTACACCACGCATCCCTGCCCTATTGAAGATCAGTTCTGAGAAGAGTACTGTCAACCGTCTCAAAAAAGACATTAAGCAACTTAATCTTAAGTTGTCACAACTTCAGGCTTTATTGGAAGAAAAAGAGGCCCAGTTATCAAGGAGGTAATTGTTCTGTTGGATTTATCTTCAGACTATAATGGTTTATTAACCGCGGTGTTTTAATTAAAGTTGATGTTGTTTTGGCTCCCAGTCATGGTGCATCTGTAATGGAGGTAAGCATGGGACAGACTATGAGTTCAACGCACTCTGCAACTGGTACCTCAACAAGTAGTATGCATGGAGAAGATATTCTTTTATCTAGAGATTCTCAGGAAATTTGTGCGCCTTCAACTCGACATTTGGGTGAAATGGAGCTGGGTCAAGATTGGGATGTTGCTGGACCTGCCAAGAGTTCACCAGAATTGACCCTGTCCAAGTCTGATCACAATTCAAGTTCTTCATTAAATCTTCATGTTGGAGATGGTGGAACTGCTGATGCCTTTCAAATGTTCCAAGATGGCCTTATTAGTGGTAGGTATTGGTTATATATATATATATATTCCATGAATATACTGAAGTTCCTGTTTGACCACCATATTTTAAACAAGGCAAAGGGAACTATTCTATGAGAGCAATAAAGACTAGTTCAGATTCTTTGAGAGGAAAGTTGGGCAATTAAGAAATGACATGTTCATGAGATTAAATTTTAAAAGATGAGGGTATTAGTTAACTCATTGTATTAAAAATATTTTTTAAGGCACGGCTTAGGGCTACATGGTCTTAAATGCCTTGTGGCTTAAAACATTGAGTAATGGTCTTGTTAATCATATGCTTCACAGGCCAAGACGTGGTGAATGTCATTCTTTTTCTTCCTTTTTACGAGTGGTCTCAGGCACCATACGCTTTTTTAATCTTTTGTTTATCTCTCTCTCTCTCTATTTGCAAAGTGCTGACCAACCACATCTGTTTATTATTTGTTTGTGTGTAGTAACTTCTAATAACTCTTAACCCCTAATTCTAGTTACTCTAAATTTTAGTAACTTCTAAAAGCTGACCAACCGTTCAAGCAAGATACGTGTTGCTGACCCAAGTAGTTGGGATACAGCACTGGTGACTGATAAACTACTCATGGAACCTAGATATGAGTAAATGAATGGCAATTTGTTGGATTGTAAGGGTGTTCAGGGATAGGAATAAACTGAGTTGTTTGCAGGAAGCTTTGTTCAGCTTGTGCATTTATTAAACAGGCTGAGCTCAAGCCTTATGCTTGGGCTGGTTTTTTTATGTGCTAAGCTTAAGCAACCCCAGCTTGACTTGTATAGACTTGTGAGTTTGAACTCTTGTTATGATTGTGATTTTGTCAGTTTCAATATATTGTGGATTTTGGAATAGTTTACTGTTTTAAGATTTCAAGTTTTTTTTTTTAACAATTTAAATTTTGGAATGACATCCAACATGGTGTGGAGGTGAGCAAATTGGGAATATAAGTCTCAGGCTCTCAGGTCTCTAAAAGGGTAATATTACATGCATCTAACAAATGTTTGAAGACCTTTAATAACTAATGAACACATGGCAAGCAGATTCCTTCAACCGTCTCTAGTTTTGTATCCAAAGAACTCACATGTATTTCATAAAAGTAGACTTAACTTAGAGAGTGTGTGAGTCAAGCTGAGTTGCTCAAAATGAGACAGAGTTGAACTCAGACATAAATGGTTGAGCTTGAGCAACGCTAAATTTAACTGAGCCGAGTGGAATACTGTACTGATTGGCCTGGCTTGGCTAGTTTGCATCCATCAAGCCATCAAGGTTTTTGCAGGCCAATTATAAGCATCTCATTTTCATTTCCTCTTTTTTCATTTTCCCATTACTAAATTGAACAATAGTTGTAGTTGGTTAAGTAATTATTGTTTGCGGTGACAGAAAATGGCAGAGAAATGCAGGGAGAAGAAGAATTTCCAGAAGTGAAAGTAGACTTCCAGGTAATATTGCCCACAAAATGAAATTTGAGAATTGATGTTTTTCACTTCTGCATTTTGCGCCTCCCATCTTATTCCGTAAACGTCTTTTCACTGTAATTTTCTAGTTTATTCTTTATTGGAGCCATATAACTTTCAAAGAGCCATGGTTTCTAGGAGACGTTCTTGGGCCATACAAGTCCAATCAGTCGGTGCCGCTTTTCTGCATCTGGGAACAATATTGCCAGTGCTTCTGTAGATGGCACAGTCAGGTAATTTACTATAAATAGGTGACATATATTGGAGAGATTAACATGTGAGGACTATGGGATATTCAAGTTTATTTGCACCTAGTTGCCTACCGTGTGAATATATGTACTGATCTGGACAGTCCAACTATTTGGCTACTTGTGTATTCCTTGTGGCCTAGCAATAGATTTGAATACAAAATCTTGATAAAAAAAAAAAAAGATTTGAATACAAGATCTTAATCATTTCATCAAGATAAGTGGGGATCTACTGAACATTCAAATTGAATGGGTTGGTTTAGATAGGTTTGTGCTAAACTTGTGGTTCTGACTTCTGACTTTGATGACATCAAACCCCTATGTGGCACATTGATTGGACTGCCCAGCTTATTGAGCATATAGAAGGAGACTTGAGGCGAAAAACTCTTGATTACAGTAGTTGTTTAAATCCTTCACTATGTGTTGATTTCCAATTCACTATCTTCGTTTTTACTTTGTACTTTTTCAATATAGGATATGGACATATGACTCATCAACTCCGGCATCGAGAAATGCAACCATCTATTGTGGGGCGGAGATTATGTCGCTTGACTGGGAATGCAAATCTGACCGCTTGGTATGTAAATTGTCATTTCATAGTGGACGTATATGTGGTTTAATATAGGAGTAGTACCTCTATTTGAGATTAGGAACTCCTGTTTATAAGTTTCTTTGTTCTTCTTTACAAAAGCTTCTCATAGGCACTGCTGATGGAGGTATTAAGGCATGGAATGTTGATGCAAAGAGAGTTGTCTGTGATCTCAGCACAGCTGAAACATTTCCAAGGTTCTTATTTGATAAAATTTGTCTATGATTCTGTTATCATTACACTCACATTTCATGTCTTTGATTCTGTTCTCTTTTTGCTGGCTCTTCATGTGTGTGTTATGCTGCAGTGTCTTGGATCTAAAATGCAGCCCTGTGGAACCAATTTTTGTTTCCGCGGCAGCATCCAGAGGGTATGTTCTTTTTAAAATCTTTTTCATTTGAAAGTGTCTGAATACCAGATTCTTTAATGGAGTAGAAATGAGTCCCCTAATATAGCACTCTCACCTGACATAAATAAGTGAACCTTGTTACTGGACATTTTACCAGACAAAGAGAAGCTGCCAAAATTAGAGTCACCATAGGTGGAGTCGCCGGAGGTGGAGCAGTCAGACCGATAGAGCTCTAGGGTTTCTAATCGCGAGAATCTAATCCCCTTTTATCTGATTGGTTTTACATATATATTTTCAAATGTATTTATTTTATCAAAAGACTAGTGTTTCATTTTATTCTTTAAACCCTCTAAATACTATAATGACAATGCCCCCAGAATTCTATATATATATTTTATTTTTTTTCTGCATTTTTCTCCTCAAAGATATTATAATGACATTTATTTTTAATCTTTAAACATAATATTTTTGTCCTCATGCATCCACTACATTTTGATTCTGTGTCAGCTGTACATTGGACATGTGTTGAAATCAAAAGCTTCATTTTTTAAAACTTTGGAAACGTCTGAGCCGTCCTTTTTACATGTTTAGGCATGTCAGAGGGGTGTTGTGTTTGATAATGTGTTTGCTCCTAGTCCCTGTAGCAGTTTTTGTGCTACTTAGATATGGGTTAATTCTAAGTGAGAATTGTGGGGAGATACTCTAGAAATAAAGGTTTTAGGATAAGCTGAACTAAGATTAATTTTTTTTTAAAAAATGTAACTATGTTAAAATGAGAGAATATTGAAATTGATGGCCTAAAGATGCCAAAAACTAGTCATTTTTATAATATTGGATTAATCATCTACAAAGGAGATTAAAGAGTATGTTGCTGGTAGAATTAGAGTCTCTAGAAATAAAGGTTTTAGGATAAGCTGAACTAAGATTAATGTTTTTTGAAAAAATGTAACTACATTAAAATGAGAGAATATTGAAATTGATGGCCTAAAGGTTTTAGGATAAGCTGAACTAAGATTAATTTTTTAGAAAAAAATGTAACCACATTAAAATGAGAGAATATTGAAAAAAATGTAACCACATTAAAGAGTATGTTGCTGGTAGAATTAGAGTGGGACGGATGGAGTAGAGAAGTTCTTTTTGGTGTTTTGTGATAGTGGAAGAGCTATCAAGTAAAAAAAAATAAATAAATAAAAATGATAGATGTCTATAGGACTAGGGATGTTGTATTGTTGTTTGGTGTTTGAACATGGGTTAATTAAGAAACATTTTTAGAAAACAAGTGTAGCTGAAATGAGGATGTTGAGATGGATTAGTTGGATGTTTATATAAGATAGAATAAAAGTGCATTCACTTATGAAAAGCTAGTGGTAGCACCAATTGAGGATAGATGAGGGAAAGTCATCTAAGATGGTTTGGCAATGTAGAACGAAAACCAACAAATTTTGCTTGTATGGGGAGTGGCATGATTGAGGTTGAAGGTGTTGCAAGGAAAAGAGTAAGGTCAAAATGTTCAAGGCAATGAAAATGGTTATGATACCAATGATTTATATGGCCTTGTGTGAATTTGAATGGCAAAAGGGTTTCATGTACCATTCCCTAGCAATTCGAAAAAAATAAGGTTCTGTTGAGTTGATTGCTGCTACTAGCACTACTTCTAATACAAATCTACATAAGAATATACTTCTTTATTATAATTATTATTACTATTATTATTATTATTATTATTATTATTATTATTATTATTTTGGATAAGCAACCATTTTGTACATATAAATAAGAGCCAAGTACATGACATAGGACAATTAGTCCTTCAAAATAATGAAAGGAGTGTGAAAAGGAAAGCAACCATTGTATATAATGAATTACATGTAATGCTTTGGAAGGCATGGAACCTGTGATGCTATATGGATTTGTGGAGACAATTTTCTTGTTCTTATGAATTATATGTTGCTGAAAGGATCAGACCATTTCCTAACTCAATAGTAAAGTCCTTATATTCTCTCTCTCTCTCTCTCTTTCTAAATACACACACACACACACACACACACACACAGACATTATGATAAAATGGCGAAATATTAGCAGAGTTTTCTTTTGAGGTTTCTTTTTGAGTAAAGAATTATATTACCTTTGGGATATTATTTGAGAACATTGCTTTCCATCTTACATTGTTCTAGGGATTTGATCATGCATTTATATGTTTTTCCCCAGTTTTGTCTTATATTTCGTTTGGTTGCTAGAGATTCTTAGGACCTTATTGTCTTCATAGGTATGGCTCAAGTTATATTGATAAATTGGGGTTTGCTTCGTTAACTGTTTGGAACATGAAGACATGGAAGGCAATGGTATGTGTTTTTTGTCCCAGAACTACTTATTTTAATGTGTTTCCAGTTTGTTTTGTTTTTCATTTTTTAGGCCTCATTGATTTTTTGCTTCAATGAAGACAGTCCTTCCTCTTGGTAAAGATCCACCAGCAATTACTTCCCTGTGCTTTAATCACAATGGAAAGATTCTAGCAGCTTCTGCAACCGATGGAATGATTCACATGTTTGGTATCCTTTATTCATGGCTGTATGTTATTTATCTTCACTCAAGTGATTAATGATTCTCATTTGAATAGGAATTATTGGTTTTGATATTTGCGGTTGCAGTTATTGAAGAAGGCAAAAATGACTTTTCTGCAATAATGCCCTTGTTGAATTATGAATGTGTTAAGTTTGTTTGCTTTATTGTGTTATTATTATTATTATTATTTTTTTTTGAAGGGCTACCTGAGTCTCTTGCTTGTAGGGTGTCCAATTATTTAGCCAAAGAAAAGGTGCCCCAGTTGCACGCACAGATGAGTGTGCATGAATGCACACATGCATGTAGATTGATCAAAAACTGTAGATATGTATACACCTTAACTAGACAAAGACATGTCTGCCGGCCTACAAATTACTGGGTGGCCTGCACATGATTCTGCTGTAAGCTCTATTCTTTTTGGGCCTGATGAGACAAGCATTTTTAGTTTAGGTTCAGATGGAAAGGCAAGTATCTTTAGTGCTTATATTCGAGTTTGGTTAAAGTTTGGCCAGTGCAGTTAAAAGGCTTCGGTTTATCCTTTGAACTTCATATAGTCATATGTTTCACCAGCTTTTTCCCTTGTAGTTCTTATTTTGTGCTCAATTGGGAGAATCTCACATAATAGATTTTGTGGTGTCAGATATTTGAATGGAGCTTGCAAAACCAAGGTCAAGTCCTTTGGTCAAGAAATTGTAGCAGGTACTTGCATTGCTTGGAACACGAGTCTTTACTAACTATGTTGGTTATACATTTGAAGAATTAATTGGGCTTTTAAGGTTCAAGAAGTATCATTCTTTATGAATTTCTATACGAGTCAAGATTGTTGATAGGGTGTTTTTGAATAACTAAGTTAAAAATGTCTTCTCAAACGATCCAAAATGTTTTTTTTTTTTTTTTTTGGATGATGATGTCATAACCATTGTGTGGTGGGATTGTGGATATTAAAACTGCCTAATGTCAAACTGGATGATAATGGAATGATGATTTCCTTCCATGCCGCAGGACCTCAGGTTCTCAAATATGAAGGCTGCGGCATGGTATTCTAATTTTTCCACTTCCATTACATCATTGGATTTCTTTTCTTCTCATTGCTTTTCTATTCATTTCTTTACTTATCATTATTCTTTTAGTGAAGTACGCTTTATTGCCTGGTGGATTAAAGTTGTGCAATAGAACCTCTTAAATGGAAGGTTATAAAGAGATGGAGTTTGATCACTGCAGATGAGAATTTAACGGAAATTATGGAAGTTTATAAAAGTAAAGGAATCCAAAATATCAATTAGGCCCATGTAAGGTTTTAAACTCCAACATTGTGCTAATGTTTGGTCCCTCTGATATAAATTCATGAAGGTTTATGAAATTTAAAACCCTGAAAATAGACACAGTTGATTCTTCAACATGGTTCCAAAATAGTGTGGTTAGCTATATTTAACTCCATATAAATACAGTTAGCAGAATTCAGCTTAATGTTCATAAACAGGATCACACCATAGGGATACAAGCATATTAATTTTTGATACCCATGTGTTTCCTTTGGAGTGTCTTCATTACATTTCAAGGTATGCTGTTGCCTTTGAAATGGCTCCTCACATTTTAGTTGAACTACATGTTACTATAGTCTATCTTCAATATATCACATTTGAGCTATGATGTATCTCTTTTTCCTTTTTGATCGGCTTTGTATCTCGTTTTCTTCTAATCTAATTATATAAATACATATTCTTTCCCTAACAATTATTTTATTATTATTTATTTATTTATTATTATTATTTTTTTTTCACATTTGAGTTCACTGAAGAAACCATGACAACATGTTTTTGTTCAATTTTGTAGGTTCTGCAACCCTGAAAGCTTGAAATATTGTAGACATGAAATGGCTTTAGATGCTAATGGGAGTAAGAGCACCCATATATCAGGTGCATCTTTTTCTCCTCTCTCTCTCTCTCTCTCTCTCTCTCTCTCTCATGCGTTAGCACACACACAAAGACAATATGATTGGTTTGTTCATATAATATTGCTGCACCAATTATTGTTTACTTTCTGACACATTGGTCCTGACCATTTAAACTTTTGTGGGCCATCGTTTGATTGTAGTGGCCAAACTGATTTGTGTGTGTGTCCTCAATTTCTTGCTTGCTTTCCCTGTTTCCCAGATACAGGTGGTGCTTCTGTTCTAATTTAAGTTTCCGTCTTAACATTTGTTCAGGTTCAAGGTCAGAGGAAAGGGTTGAGAACTCTGGCGCACACTGCAGCTATAACGACTGTGGATTGGCACCCAACTTTGCCCATTTTCTTGACTGGATCCGCTGATCACTCAGTCCGAGTCACATCTATTTTATAATGGTTTTCCATATCTATGTATTCTTTATTTTTGGTTGGTTTTTTTGTTTTTTTTTTTTTTTGGGGGGGGGGGGGGAGAAGATGGAGTGACGCTTACTCCAGGTTTTCGTTTGACCAAAATTTTCATTGGTGTATCTTTTAGCAGGTTGTGTTTTAGATGAGGTTCTTACATTGTTGTAATATAATGAAATGTTTGTCATAATTCATTGGTCATTCTTTGATGTAGCCATGTCTTGTAAGTTTTCTTGGTCTGTGTGCGTGTGTGGTGTGCTTTTCTTTGCAGAAATTATGAATTCAAATCCAATTCATTAGCTAAAAATAAGAAAGTGTTCTAATCTAATTTTACGCACGTGTATTGGTATCATAATAATGGAAGAGTTGGATGTCTACACATGGATGGCCGTCCTTATCTCAAATTGAGTTTAAAAATGTATTTAACTAATCAATCAAAAGTTTTTTCAAGAGACTTCTATAAGTAGTATAGAAATGATAAAGATCATAAATTCGGATGCTAGAGGGGTTTTATACCCAACTGATGTATGGTCAACTTTGGTTTTGATTGTCACAACAAAAAATAATAGGCCATAATCAAGAGTAATTAAGTGGGCTTATTTTAAATATAACATTGAATTTGAAGTGGATTACACGTGAAAATCTTAGACAGAGTAAATTTTATAAAAATTGCAACATGACCTATCCGTAAATAGAACATATCATGATAAAATATGTAACCTGTCGGAAATATTGAAGTAAAATCCTTGTCGTTCATCCTAGCATCTACACATACATCATAATCCACATGAATATAATACCTACTTAATTAAAGTTTTACAATCATCCATAATTTAATACATCTCTTGTGCCTATTGGCTAAATTAAAACATAGCTAATACAATCCATAATTAACATTGTCTAATCATTATATTAAGTTAAACAAAGTCCCCCAAGCATAGCAAAACATAGGCAATCCAAGCATTGAGGCGAATTCTCCTTTGCTCTACCATCCTCTGAAAAATATTAATAAATATAGGAGTAAGTAAAACTCAATAGATATAATTTTCATAATTAATTAATCATAACATGATAACAACAAACCAATAATCATGTTAAATAAATTTAGTACACCAACATATATGAGGATGCCATGTCATGTATGCAATAGACTCCATGTCCAATTTAATATCCTAATTAATTACCAATCCTCCACAAAACCGAAGGGCCCTCGTGTACGGAAAATGAGGACATGCAATACAACATGACATCCTAACTTGAAACTATAACCTTAATTTGAGACAACACAAGAAGACTTCCTGTACGGGGAATGTAGTAACTTATAACCAATAAAGAAACAAACACAGCAAGACATCCATAAACCACAATAATCTTACTCCAATGACCCTTACCATTATCAAGTATTTATTACGCATTATGAAGCCAATAATAATGTGAACATAAACCTGATAACAAACCAATATAATATGCCCATAATTTAACATAATAAATTTCTTAATATAAACACAACTTGTAACATGAATGCACAACATGAAATATCATGTAATCAACCCCTACGATTATTCCAACAATTATAAATTAGGGAAAATCATTCCAACATGTATCCATGATTTATACACTCATAATCGTAAGAAAACTCAACCTTTAACATGTATACTAGAACCCATTACATGTAATTCCATAAAATCCATATAACCATATATCAAAAATTAAAATAAAACCTAAAGAGTCAAAGTACACATGTTATAACTCAAATGAAAAGGGTTATACCTAACCCTATTATCATGTCAAGGGACAAAGACTATGAAAATTGCACCCAACTCAATGCTGATATAAGAAAAAGCAAAAAAATATGTTGTGCAGATCCAACCCAGCCAAGCCTTGAGACTAAAATCAACCAAGTTTTAATCACAAAGAACTTGCTCCAAAAAATGAAGTTGAAGATGCCAAAATGATAAACAATGCCTCCAAAGTGCAGCTATGAGCAAGGGAAAACAAGATCAAGCCATCCAAGTGACATGGAAGGGCTGAAATGGGTGAAAAACCCATTTCCTCTCTCCTCCTCGTTCACTCTCCCCTTCTCTCTCTATGTGTTTCTCTCCCAAAAACAATCAGAAGGTTACCGATTGATCAGGGTCAACAGAAAATGACAAATATCAAATCAAAAAAAAAAAAAAAAAAAAAAAAAAAAAACAAACAAACAAACAAACAAACATGTATTATGCCACATCCATGCATGTACATCTTCTAAATAACATATAAACATCATATGTGCATGCCCAAAATGCATCATGAATCACATCATGCTATGTCCATTTATGACAAAAGCCAACAAAATAATTAATAACGATGAAAACTATGCATTAGATAGATGAATGACTTATTAAACTACATGGGCATTACATTACATTAATGCATTTCCATCTTCACCCAAAAAAAAAAAAAAGGAACTAAAACCAGAAATTACGTAGAAATCCGGACTAGATAAACTCATAAGAAAACAAGCTACATGATGGTTCACTATATAGAATTTCCCAATCCATCCAAGCACATTTAACTTGAGAGGTTCTTTAGCAAAAAACAAAAAAAAAAAAGGAAAGAAAAGGAACTTGAGAGGCAATATATCCCATGCTAGAGTTGATAGATAGAATTGCCCATCATATGGTACATACTCTGTTATCTAGAAGAAAACGTCCTCATGTCAAAGGTGCAGCATCTCCTAAAAAAAGAGAGAAGTAAATTAGCACTCATTAATTTTTATTTTTAAAACCAGAGGAAAAAAGAAGAGAGAAAAAAAATATAAAGATGTACTTGTCCAAGCAAAGAAAAAATGAGCAACCATCCCTAGTTCATAAACAATAAAAAAGGGGCATGCATGATCGACTATTGTTACTTTGAGCAGCACCCCTAATACTGAGCGGGGGATTGGAAAGGTTTAAAACACCAATAGTGCCCGAAATTTTGAGACAATCAAACAGCAGTAAAGGGAAACAGTAAGCATAACTCTGCATGCAGAGAAGATATCTACAAAATTGTCAAACATGTCCAAGATAGAGCTCACTCTCGGCAACTTCCGGTGATTCTTTTGGGGAGAGAGGGTTGGTTTCAATTAAAGTTTCAAATGACAATTTCCTACATCACTCTATAAAAGAAAGCTTTAGTCATTATGTGAGGGAGGCTTTGAGGAATGAGGGCCACCTTTTGTAGTGTCCTGATATAAATGCAGTACGATTGCAAACTAGAAAAATCAAAGGCACACCAAAGGTGATCAGTTCCCCCCATGAATGTGTGGTTGGAAGAGGTTCCTCACCAAATGGATGGTCGAATGAAATTTGGACCATTCAAATCCTGTGAAACCCATCAAATCATGTGGGACTCCTATAATATGAATGGTCCAGATTTTACAAGACAATCCATTGACTAAAGAGGAGCTTTTCCCATCTTTGTCATCCATTCCATTCAAGCAATTAAGGTGTACCTTTGATGAATCCTACTAACACTAGAAAGAGAATTTTGGAAACAAGTTATCAGGATTAGGGGGGAAATTTTCAAAAATATAAATAATTAAAGAAAGACATGAAAAGAAACACGTTACCCATTTAGCCTTAAACCTCCTCTGCAATCTTGCCGTATTCACTACTGTTGTCACATAGAGCCAATCTCTCATCTCGTTCAAGAATTGAAAATAGGCATATCTCCACGAACGTTTGAATAGTAAAGCAGCACAAACTCCCCAAAATCCTATTGTGAAACCAATCCCCATACTGACATAAAATCCTGGAGTAATAAACCCATCCTCAATTTCTTCAAGGCCACCAGAGATGGGGGGATGTTGAGCTGTTTCATCTCCTGGACACTTATTTGGAAGTGGTGGCCCACAAAGATCAAGATTTCCCATATACGAGGAAGCATTGAAGCTCTGTAGTTGAGTTCCTGTTGGGATTTTGCCCGATAAGCTGTTATTTGACAAGTCCAATACACCAAGAAAATTTAGAGTAGAAAGGCTTGGTGGAATCTCCCCGGAAATCCGGTTTTGACACAAATCGAGAGACTCTAAATTTTTCAACAGGCCAATTTTTGGGGTAATCTTTCCAGCCAAATTATTTCTTGATAGGTTCAAGGCAATCAATTCTATCAGACTTGCGATTTCCTTGGGAATTTCTCCAGCTAATTTGTTGCTTGAAAGGTCTATACTTTTTACCAGTCCCAAATTTCTTGTATACTCAAGCTGTAATCCTTTCATTACTACCAATGCGCTGTCAACATACTCGCCTGGATAGATACCTCCTCCGCGATACCTGCTTGAATAATATTCGTGAGAAATGATACTAAGGAGACTTCTTTTTTGAGACATGGCAGTGAAATTGTTAATGCACTGAGGTATGGTCCCTGAGATATTGTTCTGAGAGATGTCCAAAATTTGAATATATTTTAGATGACACAGATGCACATGTATGCTTCCATAGAACTCATTAGATCGAAGGCTAAGAATAATCAATTGTGAAAGGCTTTCCCCAATCCACGAAGGTATTTTTCCAGAAAATTTATTCTCTCCCAGATCTAAAATTTCCAGCTGTGTGCAGTTCTTTAGGGTCGAAGGCAGTTCTCCAAAGAAACTATTATTGTGTAAATCCAATGTTGCCATCTGATATAAGGAGCCAATTGAGCTTGGAATTTTCCCAGAAAAATTATTGTTTGCCAAATTAAGAATGACTAATTGTCCAAAATGCATCCAACAATTGGGAAGGCCTCCAAATAAGCGGTTATTTGAGAGATTAATATGAGACAAAGCCCCACCAATAATTGCACAAATGGAAGAAATTGAGCCCGAAAACTTATTTGTGGAGAGATCTAATGATGACAATTTAGAAGGAAACAATGGTAGTGGACCGTCAAAGTGGTTGAAGCTCAAATCTATACCAGGGAAATCAGAAAATTTTAATGATAAATTTGGCAACCTGCCACTGATTTGGTTGCACGAGAGATTTAGAGAACGTAAGTTGGGAGATAGGTCCCAAAACCAATTGGGGATGGAATCAGAAATTCCACTATTGGAGATATCGATGTCGGAAAAGCCTTTTTGACTTTGAAGCCATTTGGGGAAATTAGGCCCAATCTTGCAAGCAACCAACCTTATGGTATCTAGTTGAAAAGGAGGAACCCAATCGGAGCTAAAATTCAAAGTGAACGAGTTGAAAGATAAGTCCAAATACTTCAACCTAGGAAGATTCAGAAGGTGAGCTTCAGTGATATTACCTTGCAAAGAATTAGAAGAAACATCCAACAATTCAAGGCTGGAAAGCTGTCCAATAGTTACAGTTAAGGTCCCATTTAATTGATTCCCGGCAAGCGACAAGCCTGTCAAGGATGGCATGTTTGTTAGATCTGGCAATGACCCTTCGATTCTGTTTCCAGACAAATCCAAACCAATTAGGGAAGAAGGTAGTGCAAACTTTTCATTAAGAAACCCAATCAATCGATTTTCCCCAAGATCTAACACTCTCAATGATGAAAATCTTGTCATATCAGGCAATGAACCACCGAGTTGATTCTGATATAGCCGCAACTCCTCTAGTGAGTTCTCAGAGCAATCACGTGCCAAATTTTGAATAAATTTGGGAAGTTCTTCGGTGAAATTGTTATGAAACAGGTGTAATGTTTGTAAAGTGCACATATTCCCAAAAGATTTTGGAATCCTTCCTTCAAGCAGATTATAAGAGAAATCGAGATGTGCTAGAGACTTCATATTTTGGAATGCATCTGGAATCGAACCTTGTAAGAGGTTATAAGATAGGTCAACTTCAGCAAGGCTGCCACTAAAGTTGAACAACCAACGGTAAATTGAAGAGAAAGAATTCCAAGAAAGATCAAGGACAGCAAGATGAGATGTAGAAGAATTAACAATGGAAAGTGATGGAGGAACAACACTAGAGAGTTGACACTCTGATAAATGCAATTCTGACAGGGAAGGGAGCATATTAATTGCTTGAAGCCAATCAATGGCTTTAGTAAGGTTGGTTCCGCTCATGTCAAGGTGTCTCAGTGAAGAAAGGTTAAAGTTGAACAACCAACGGTAAATTGAAAAAGAGAGAGAATTATAAGAAAGATCAAGGACAGCAAAATGAGATGTAGAAGAATTAACAAAAGAAAGTGATGGAGGAACAACACTAGAGAGTTGACAGTTAGATAAATGCAATTCTGACAGGGAAGGGAGCATATTAATTGCTTGAAACCAATCGATGGCTTTACTAAGGTTGGTTCTACTCATGTCAAGGTGTCTCAGTGAAGAAAGGTGAGAAAGCCACTCAAGGTTTTCGACATTGATAAAATCAAAATTCCATCCAAGATCAAGATAGTGCAAGTTTGTAAGATTTCCAAGCTCATAAGGAATAGTTCCACCAAAAGAAGCGGAGGAGAGATCGAGGTGTCTTAGTTTGGTGAGGTGACCTATAAACGCAGGAATGCGGCTCCCTCCAAAATTATTGTAGCTGAGATCAAGATGATGCAAGTTTGTAAGATTTCCCAGCTGATGAGGAATAGTTCCACCAAAACCAAGAGAGGAGAGACTGAGGTGTCTTAGTTTGGTGAGGTGACCTATAAACGCAGGAATGCGGCTCCCTCCAAAATAATTGTGGCTGAGATCAAGATGATGCAAGTTTGTAAGATTTCCCAGCTGATGAGGAATAGTTCCACCAAAACCAAGAGAGGAGAGACTGAGGTGTCTTAGTTTGGTGAGGTGACCTATAAATGCGGGAACGGGGCTCTCTCCAAAATCGTTGTAGCTGAGATCAAGATAACTCAAATGATGTAATTCAAGCAATGAAGGACTAATCTTACCTCTCAGAGGCTTATAGGAAACTTCATAGTCCGTGACATGAAGATTCAGCTTCATCACGTGATTGGTTCGGTTGCTACACGTGATCCCTCTCCATTTGCAACAATCTCTTTTTGGATCTTCACTCCCCCAAGAAGAGAGATGACCATAATTATCTACGAGGCCTTGCTTAAACTTGAGAAGAGCTTCTCTCTCCTTCTCTATGCACCTTATGTTGGCTTCCCCTCTGACTCCTGAATTGAATCCAAACTCCAGTTTCATGACGAGTAAAAGCATGACCAACACATGGAGAAGATGAAGGGACCCTCCGCCCATGATCATCATCAAAACTCCGATGACAAAATCAAGAGTGAGATGAAAATCAAGCAGCAACAACACCTGCCAATGAGGATTTTTCTAGTTTTGTTTTTGATTTCTCTGAGCCCAAGCAATAACTACTATTTATACTTGACAACAGCATTAGGAAAGTTTAAGACCCTCGTAGAAATTAACTCATTTAAATAAATAAATAAACCCATGGAACAGATTTTCAACACGAGATAATTACTTCGATGCAACTTTTGCTGCCACTATTTGCAGTTGTTCTCTATTATTGCAAGTCAACGTCAATTGGTCAAAGTCATTCTATGGCTCTAATGCACCGGGGGAGAAGTTTCTTGCACGCATTTACTCAGAGTCAAATTAACCGACGAGTTTGGTGGAAATATTTTTGGAGGATACGTATGTACACTGTCACTCATGATATTAGGCCACATGTTTAACAAAATAAATAAGAATGGATTATTTATATGTATCCCTATATTATGTTATTATAAACATGGGTTCACATTTCCATGTATATATGTTTATGTATCAAAATGAATATGAATATGTATCTATATATTTGTATTCACGTATCTACGTGTTCGTATCTATGTATCCATATTTTTTAAAATCAACTATGACACGTGGCATAATATAAAGAGGAGTTACTCCTCCACTATGAGGAGCCAAGTATTGTCCTTATATTAATTTTTATATTAGGGTTAGAGATTTCCCAGGCTCTCACCGAGGCTTCAACAGAGATTAATCCCCTAACGTGAGACACTTTATACACACACAAACAGTAATAATTACGAGAAATCAAAATAATAACATTTGGGGAGCATATCGAAAGGCTGACTACTCGAACGACCTCGTAGGGACCATAAAATACTTTAAAAGTTAAAAAAATAAAAAAGAAGCCTTAGAGGACACTCAGATTTAAAAACATAAATTAGGGTAGCTGGGGAAGGGATATTAGTTTTCATTTTGTATAAGTTCTACGTTAACATGTCAAAAAATTGTGACTTGATATAGCTGTAATTATTTTCCCATAGCCGGATGTATCTACAATTCCCCCATAAATAAAACTATAATTTTGGGCATTTTATAGATAATATAGTATCCAATCTAACGGTTGGATTGGTGAAATACTGAAATACTATTTATACAAAAACATATTGAACAGTATAAAAGTAAAAAGTCTTACATCAAATGTTAAACAAATCCCTCCCCATATATATAGGATGAGCATATTTCCACACCCTTAATTTTATTCTAAGTCAGTAAGTCCACACCCCTCCATGAGTAAAAAGAAAGAAAAAAAGTGTAAAAATAAGACATGAGAGGTGTGGATGTAACAAGAAAGAGTGAAAATAACCCCACCTATATATATATATATATTGAAAAGATGGAATATCTGGGTTTGGCTACAAAGTACAAACTACTCCACATTAGTTGGATATAAAATCCATGACAAACAAACAGAGTGATCAAAAGTCCAAGTCTATGTCAAAGTCATCTGTGGCTATAATTTCATTTCATTTCTTCATCATTCATTTTGTGGGAATTTTCCTATGTCATGCATTCTCTTCAGTCAATGATAGAGCAGTGAGAAAATATAGAGTGTAAGACAGATCCCTACTTGTAGCATTCGGCATTGGAATTGGAATTGGAAGCCGGGCATCCCATGTGCCCTGATGACTTTGAACGACGACCATAACTATCAAAATGGCGCAAGCCACACGGCATCTGAAAGCACCTTTTTTTTTTCTTTTTTTTTTTAATGACCATAACTATCATAATTGTGCAAGCCACACAGCATCTGAATACATTTCATGTTTTTTTTGTTTTGGACAATTGATATATGGAATTAACCTAGACTCCTAATTTCCTTTAATACTAATAAATAGATATCAATATTTTTTCATAAGTTTGAATCATGAGATTATTCACTCAACAAGTGAGGAGAATGTCACTAAATTATCATGTCCTCGGTATCTAAAAGCTTATTTGAAAGACTGGCTATACATGCCGTATGTGGCCATTTTTTTGTCGGAAAAAGACTGTTTAAAGGGCCAAACGTTATTCCTTTAGGAAAACCTTTGATTTCTTTTATATATCATTAAAGATGATATTTAGGGATCATTGTTCAATACAATGATAAAAAGTTCCAGACTATACTACCAATGCAAAGGTGTAGCTTCCAATATTGAGTGAGATTAGCAATTGGCTCGTAGTTGTAATGTCAACCACTCCATGTGATTGACACCAAATTAGGATGATATTTGGTTATGAAATAGGATCCATTAAATAAAAACTAAGGTCCAATTTTTGGAGTTAGACATCCGTATCAGTTTTTGATTAGTGAAACTAAAATTTATTAATTTAAGATTGAATTTTTTCTGGTTAATTTGTTGGTTGAAAGATCTATACTCTTTAGTCATCACAAATTTTTTCTATACTCATACTGTAATCGTTTGAATACTACCAATACGTCGTCATCATAGAAGTTTATACAAAAAAGCGAGCCCTCCCATTACAGATATAATGATATAACTGATAAATCATTAGTGAACTTCCTTTTTGAGACATGGTAGTGAAATTTCTGAGACATTGGGGTATGGTCCCTAAGATATTGTTTTGAGAGAGATCCAAGATTTGAATATATGTTAAATGACATAGATGCCCGGGCATGCTTCCGTAGAATTCAATGGAAACAGAAATTCAATTATTGGAGATATCGATGTAGGAAAAGTTATTTTTTTGAGATCCAAAAATTCAGGGCTGGAAAACTGTCCAATAGTTACAGTTAAGGTCCCATTTAACTGATTGTGATCAAGGTACAACTCTCTCAAGGATGGCATGTTTGCTAGATCTGGCAATGACCCTTTGCTTCTGTTTCCATACAAACCCAAATAAATTGGATTTTACTATTTACTGAGTCCTAATTCGTTATACAAGTCCCCCCCCCCCCCCCCCCCCCCCCCCCCCCCGCCGCCAAAAAAAAAAATGAAAAACGTTTGCCAAAGTTAATTTCCAAGGTTTCCCATACTATTCAGTTGATAAATAATATTGGTCAGCTACTAAAATATAATTTGTCCAAAATCCTTGCTAAAGCACTTTGCTCTCTTTCATTTTTTGTCCTGTTAATTAAATTAATATTATGCTGGGCCCAACCCGAGGGATGGGGCATGACTACATGAGTCACAAAGTCTAGGTCAAGCTCAAGCATAAGCATCCATGGCTATAATGCAAGTCCATTTCTTCATCATATAGTCAAAGTAGGATATGTTTCACACAAGCCACCTTTTGTCCGTGGGGAATCATGATAGGCTAGATGGTATGACTAGGGTCCAGATTCTGATTAAGCTGGCCCAGTTAAATGTCAATGGGACCTAGCTACATCCGGACTCTAATTGGTTGGGCCAACCAACGGATGGCAATAATGGAAGGACCGAAGTTTGGGCAGGATTTGCCCAAGAGGGCTATTGGCACTCCAAGACATGTATTTTATTCCTCACTTGTTTTGAATTTTTTAAAGTTTCATAAAAAATATAAAAGATTTTCATAAAAATTGGGTGGGTTGTATAACAGAAACATCATTTTGAAAAGCCTTGAAAAGGAAAGTTTTTACAATCGATATATAAACCCAAACCATGACCAACACATGGAGGAGAAGAAGGGACCTTCCTCACATGACCATCATCAAAACTCCGATGACAAAATCAAGAGTAGAAGGAATTTTCTAGTTTTGTTTTTGATTTCTTTGAGCCCAAGCAGTAACTACTATTTATACTTGACAGCATCATCCACGAGGCCTTGCTTAAACTTGTGCCGATCACCAAAAGATTTCAAGGAAGACAAGCTTTGGTGATCAGTGGGGCAATTTGGTATTTTGGTGGATGTAGTTGGAATTACACGAAATTTGCTGAGTTGATTGGAAATGTCACACATTGCCAATGCTGTGATTAAGGCTGTGTTTTGGGTCAAATTCAACCATTTGGGCCTTGAAAAACATAATTTTACTATGTTGGGAAAGTTTTTCAAATCGATTTGGCCTTGGTTTTGGGAGTATTATTTATTTCCACGCTTCAATTTTTTCATTTTTAGTAAATTTTATTTATTTTAAGCTATTTTTGTTTTAATACCATACATAGGTGTTGTATATATGTTGCTACTATACGCATACTCGTATAGCATTACCCCTTGCAATTATTTCTATGATCCATCGTTGTTGTGCCATAATTATAGCCTTGTACACCTCATCCACGGTTACATCTTAGTCAAGATTATAACCCCCCCAAAAAAAAAAAAAATCCAAATTGATGACTCCTTGAGCTTGTTAATATCCGAATTAAGTGGGGACTCATATCTTGACCTAACCATGTACCACATATTTGAGTTGCTGAAAAATCAATCCTTCCAGACTTCCAAGGCTCGGATACAAAGCTGCCACGCCATCAAAGTGAATTTGGAATTAGATGTGACACTGACCAATATGGAGTAGATGATACGTAAGGCTACCTTCTTCTTCTTCTTTCTTTTTTTTTTTTTTTTTTTTGTTACATTGGGAGGGGTTCTAACTCTTAACCTATTCTACTTCAATCCTACCTTTTTTCCCACCATCCCTCATCACTAGCCTAACCCCAGTGACTTATCCGGAGGGCTACTTCAAACAAGGAACTCTTAACCTATTCTACTCCTATCTTTTTCCCCACCCTCCCTCGTCACTAGGCTAGCCCCAATGACTTATCCGAAAGGCTACTTCAAACAAGAGTATTAATTAGCGAAACTTTCCCAATAGTTCCACCAAATAAATATTTCTACTCTTGCAAACGACTTGAGTAAATCAAATGTTCAAAATTCCAAATTGATGACTCCTTAATATCCCAAGTGGAACCCATGTTTATTTGAATCAAAGATATATTGTCTTGGTATAAAGTTCCAAGTGTCCAGAGAAGCAAGGGAAAAGAAAAAAGAATGATTCAACCTTGGCCTACTCATGAGCTGTTAAATGATGTCATTTTAAGTCACAAAACCTATTCTACTCCTACCTTTTTCCCCACCCTCTCTCATCACTAGGTTAGCCCCAGTGACTTATCCGGAAGGCTATTTTAAATAAGAGTATTAATTGACGGAACTTTCCTAGCAGTTCCACTAAAATTAATATTTCTACTCTTCCAAACGACTTGAGTAAATCAAATGTTCAAAATTCCAAATTGATGACTCTTTAATATCCCAAGTGGGACCCATGTTTATTTGAATCAAAGATATATTGGCTTGGTATAAAGTTCCAAGTGTCTAGAGAAGCTAGGGCAAAAGGGAGAATGATTCAACCTTGGCCTACTCATGAGCTATTGAATGATGTCATTTTAAGTCACACGACCTTTGGTTCTCATTTGAGGGCTGTGCCATTGTTTTCTAATTTTCCAATGCTATTACATCCGTCGTTGCCTGTCTTTTCTTTCTTTTTATATTTTTTATCTTTAGTTTAGGGATTCAATTGACGAAATTTAAACTTGAGACCTCAAACTGAAACTTGACCCAAATCTCAATGTAGTTTTCTGATATAAACATTAGAATAATTTTCTGCAATTCACCCTCATAAGTAATATAGATATAAATATAGATACAAATACATATAAATGAAAGCATAAGCCTGAATTCTAAAAGAGATCAATAATTCATGGAACGTACTCATATGTGAACACTTGTTAGGCACCTACCCAAAATCATCCTAATTTGGCATCAATCGTCAGGAGTAGTTGACATCACAGCTAAGAGCCATCAAATGCTGAAATCTCGATCGCTTTTAAATGTTGATGTGGAGAAGATCAAATTAGTTGCGTGTATTTACTAAAGAGCAGTTTGTAAAACTCATTTTGAGGCAACCCTCCAAAAACGATGTTTAATAAGTGGACATGGTTTATCAACCAAATACCCTTTTCTTTCTTGTGCAAAAATAAAATAAAATAACTCTTCGAATGTTTCTGAATTTTCTCAGATTATCCGTTAGATTCAAGGTTACTCCCAAGTCCCAACTAAATTTTGTATTTGTTTTTACAGTACACTGTATTGTGTTACAATACATTCGGTTGATAAACAGTGTTATTCATCGATAGAATAGAATTTGTCTTGACTGCATGTGTCACACCGAGGAAACTTTAGTGTTTTTTTTTGTAAACAGGGGTCGATCTCTAGTCTCTAGACCTTTGGTCGAATGAATTGGAATATTGGATGATTATTGCCACCCCTTTATTTTATTTGCATCTCTATTTATTTTAATTTCTTAAGGTTTTATTGAAAATATCAAACCCTATTATACAAAATTGTTTTCAAAATCCCTATATCACTTGAATTGCAAAATTGTGGCATTTTGATGTTAAATGCAATGTGCAGTAGTGGATCATATCCACAGGTAGATATATATGGGGATAGGTCGGGGCCATGGCCCCTGAAAAATTTTGGAAAAAAAATAAAAAAAAAAATTGGACACTTAGCCATCCCAAAATCTTGAGAGTGAAAATTCACTCACAAGGTGCAATTCCCTGTATTTGTATAAAAAGCTCATGAGTGATACTTCAGGACAATCAATGCCTTTTACTAATTCTAGAGAGCTAATATATTCAAGAGTTTTTCATAGAGTAATGCTATTTATTGGTCTCTAATTTTTGTCTTTAATTTCTTTCCATAATGATGTAGTTGCTATCATATCAAAACATCAATCTTTCGGTGTCCTCTAAATGTGTGTGATATCATATACAAACTCTCTAGTTTTCCATACTACTTATACATTCTCAACATGATTGGGTCCATAACCAAACCACTCTCCCCCAACTCCCTAAATTTTACTAGTCCAAAAAAAAATATATATATTAGGAGGTATAAGAAAAAAAAAATCTTACACCTGTTATTAATGAATCCCTCCCTATAAATATATTTAAAAGATAAAATATCTAGTTTGGCTACTACTACACATTATTTGTGTATAAAATCCATGACAAGGAAACAAAGTGATTAAAAGTCCAAGTCTATGTCAAAGTCTTATGTGGCTATAATGTAACTTCACTTCTTCATCATTCATTTTTTGTGGGCAATTTTCCTCTGCCATGTACCATTCACTTCGGTCAATGATACAGCTGTGACATCGTGGAGGATTAGTGTGAGAAAATAATGTACAGAATGTAAGACAGATCCTACTTCTAGCATTCGTCATTGGGAGCATTGGAATTAATTGGTCTTCCATCCGCGTGCCCTGATTTTACGGCATAACTACCATAACCACGCGAGCCACATGGCATTTGGAAGTTGCTTTTGTTTTGTTTTATTTTATTTTATTTTATTTTTGACAATTGATAGAATTAACCGGCACCCCTAATTTCCTTTGATACCAACAAATGGATATCATTACTTTTCCAAAAGTATTCAATTCTATCATGTTAACGGCATCTCAAAACTTATTTGGAGTACCATGGATATGTCATGTGTGGCCAATTTTTAGGAGGGAGAAGTCTGTTTTTGGTACAATGAGAGGAGTTCAAATCCCTAATCTATCATACTTCTACCCTTTACTTCACCCACCCTCACCACTAGGCTAGCCTTAATGGCTGTTTGAAGGGTCAAAAGTTATTCTTTTAGGAAAACCATAATTTGATTCTTTTTTATATCACTAAAAATGATATATAAGGATTATTGCTCAGTACAATGATAAAATGTCCTAGACTAGACTACCATATGCGAAGGTGAAGCTTCCAATATTGAGTGAGAGCAGACACTTTGTCCAAAAAAAATGCTAAGGGCACGAACGCATCCATCACTCCCCTCCCAAAACCACTGCTTAAGGCGCCAGCTCTAGGTGATTGTTAGAAAAAAAAATGTTATTTGGTTGATAAATGAAGTTGTTAGAGCATCTCCAAAGGAAATGCCATATTCCACATCATTACAAAAAATGGCTATAAAAGGCATTATCAAGTTTCAAACTTATCTCCAATCAAATTGTTTTTACTGAGTTAAAATTGAAACCTATCTCTTGATGCCAAATTTGACATCTTTCAAAGTCATATGCCTTTTTTTAATCTTGGACTATGCTATTTCACCCATCTATTTTACCCATATTTTCCCACCCATCCATATGTGACAACTTCTCCTTATTCCATGCTAGGCCCATATGATTGCTTTCACCTATAAACTTTTGACTCATAATGTAGGTGGTAATGATGGGTGATAAAAGATGGGTGAAGTAGCATTTTTCTTTTATTTTTTTTTTATGATTTTATTCCAAATTTAACCATTTTAAGATTTGATTCCTTCATTTTTGCATTTGACATATTGGGTGGAACGGTTTGATTTGATTAAACCTTGAAATTTGGCATATCGGGTGGAGCGACCAATTTTAAGTAAACTTTCAAATTGCCACATAAGCCTTCATTTTGTAGTTGACATAAAAAAAAAATTTAACATCTCCTTTGGAGGTGGCCTTTGGGCTTGCTCTCTTTGGGATTGACACCACTCCATGTGATTGACACCAAATTAAGATGATTTTTAGTTACGAAGTAGGATCCATCAAATACCAAGGTCCAATTGTTGGTGTTAGACATCCACATCCAAAAAAAATTTACCAGTAATATTAAAATTTATTACCCCGTAATAGAAGATTGAATATACAAGATGACCCGAAGAGGGCAACCCCAGCAGAGCAGCACCAAAGGGAAATTTCGACCTGTTGGGGGTTGCCCTCTTCGGTTCATACTATATATTCAATCTTAAAGTAAAAAATTTTCATTGTTTTCACCATTATTATTTTGAATGACTGTATAACAAGTGTTGCTTGTGCATATTTTACATCAAATTTTAAACAAATCCCTCCCTATATATATAGGATGAGCATATTTTCACTCTCTTTTATTCTAAGTCGACACCTCTCCATGAGTTAAAAAAAAGGAAGAAGTGTGAAAATAAGATATGAGAGGTGTGAATGTAACAAGAAAGAGCGTGAAAATAGCCCCACCTATATATATTGAAAAGATGGAATATCAGGGTTTGGCTACAAAGTACAAACTACTCCACATTAATTGGGTATAAAATCCATGACAAACAAACAGAGTGATCAAAAGTCCAAGTCTATGTCAAAGTCATCTGTGGCTATAATTTCATTTCATTTCTTCATCATTCATTTTGTGGGGAATTTTCCTACGTCATGCATTCTCTTCGGTCAATGATAGAGCGAGCAGTGAAATCGTGGAGAATTGGTGTGAGAAAATATAGAGAGTGTAAGATAGATTCCTACTTGTAGCATTCGGCATTGGGAGCATTGGAATTGGAAGCCGGGCATCCCACGTGCCCTGATGACTTTGAACGACGACCATAACTATCATAATCGCGAAAGCCACACGGCATCTGAAAGCACTACCTTTTTTTTTTTTTTTTTTTTCCGGAATGACCATAACTATCATAATCGTGCAAGCCACACAGCATCTGAAAACATTCTCTAATACCAATAAATAGATATCAATGCTTTTTCATAAGTTTGAATAATAAGATTACTCACTCAACAAGTGAAGAGAATGTCACTAAATTATCATGTCATTGGTATCTAAAAGCTTATTTGGAGGACTATGGCTATACATGCCATTTGTGGCCCTTTTTTAGTCGGAAAAAGACTGTTTGAAGGGTCAAACGTTATTCTTTTAGGAAAACCTTTGATTTCTTTTATATATCATTAAAGATGATATTTAGGGATCAGTGTTCAATACAATGATAAAAAGTTCCACAAGCAGGTATATATGGGGATAGGTCGGGGCCATGGCCCTTGCAAAATTTTGGAAAAAAAAGACAGTTGACACTTGGCCATCCCAAAATCTTGAGAGTGAAAATTCACTCACAAGGTGCAATTCCCTGTATTTGTATAAAAAGCTCATGAGTGATACTTCAGGACAATCAATGCCTTTTACTAATTCTAGAGAGCTAATATATTCAAGAGTTTTTCATAGAGTAATGCTATTTATTGATCTCTAATTTTTGTCTTTAATTTCTTTCCATAATGATGTAGTTGCTATCATATCAAAGCATCGATCTTTTGGTGTCCTCTAAATGTGTGATATCATATACAAACTCTCTGTTTTTCCATACTACCGATACGTTCTCAACATGATTGGGTCCATAACCAAACCACTCTCCCCCAACTCCTTAAATTTTACTAGTCCAAAAAAATATATTAGGAGGTATAAGAATAAAAAAGTCTTACATCAGTTATTAACGAATCCCTCCCTATAAATATATTTAAAAGATAAAATATCTAGGTTTGGCTACTACTATACATTATTTGTGTATAAAATCCATAACAAGGAAACAAAGTAATTAAAAGTCCAAGTCTATGTCAAAGTCTTATGTGGCTATAATGTAACTTCACTTCTTCATCATTCATTTTTTTGTGGGCAATTTTCCTATGTCATGTACTATTCACTTCGGTCAATGATAGTGTGAGAAAATAATGTACAGAATGTAAGACAGATCCTACTTGTAGCATTTCGTCATTGGGAGCATTGGAATTGGTCTTCCATCCGCGTGCCCTGATTTTACGGCATAACTTTGAATGACCATAACTACCATAATCACGCAAGCCACATGGCATTTGGAAGCTGCTTCTTTTTTTTTTTTTTTTTTTTTTTTGTTTTTGTTTTTTTTTGTTTTTTGGTGACAATTGATAAAATTAACTCATACCCCTAATTTCCCTTAATACCAACAAATGGATATCATTACTTTTCCAAAAGTATTGATTCTGAGATCATTTACTCAACAGGTGAGGAGAATGCCACTAAACTATCATGTTATCGGCATCTCAAAGCTTATTTAAAGTACTATGGATATGTCATGTGTAACCATTTTTTAGTCGGGAAAATGCTGTTTTTGATACAATGAGATGGGTTCAAACCCCTAATCTATCATACTCCTACCCTTTACTTTCACCCATATTCACCACTAGGTTAGCCTTAATAGCTGTTTGAAGGATCAAAAGTTATTCTTTTAGGAAAACCTTAATCTGATTCTTTTATATATCATTAAAAATGATATATAAGGGTCATTGCTCAGTGCAATGACAAAATGTCCTAGACTGGACTACCAAATGCGAAGGTGAAGCTTCCAATATTGAGTGAGAGCAGACACTTTGTCCTAAAAAAAGCTAAGGGCACGAACGCATCCATCACTCTCCTCCCAAAACCACTGCTTAAGGCGCCAGCTCTAGGTGATGGTTAGAAAAAAATGTTATTTGGTTGATAAATGAAGTTGTTAGAGCATCCCCAGAGGAGGTGCCATATTCCACATCATTACAAGAAATGACTATAAAAGGCATTATCAAGTTTCAAATTTATCTCCAGCCAAATTGTTTTTGTTGAATTAAAATTGAAACCTATCTCTTGATGCCAAATTTGACATCCTTCAAAGTCATTTGCCTTTTTAATTTTGGACTATGCTATTTCACCCATCTATTTTACCCATATTTTCCCACCTATCCATATGTGATAACTTGCCCTTATTCCATGCTAGGCCCATATGATTGCTTTCACCCATAAACTTTTGACACATAATGTAGGTGATAATGATGGGTGATAAAAGATGGGTGAAGTAACATTTTTCTTTTATTATTTTATTATTTTATTCCAAATTTAACCATTTTAAAATTTGATTCCTTCATTTTTGCATTTGACATATTGGGTGGAGCGGTTTGATTTGAATAACCTTGAAATTTGGCATATCTGGTTGAGTAACCAATTTTAAATAAACCTTCAAATTGCCACATAAGCGACATAAAAAAATTTAACATCTCCATTGGAGGTGGCCTTTGGGCTTGCTCCCTTTGGGATTGACACCACTCCATGTGATTGACACCAAATTAGGAAGATTTTTAGTTACGAAGTAGGATCCATCAAAGACCAAGGTCCAATTGTTGGTGTTAGACATCCAAATCCAAAAAAAATTTGTCAGTAAAATTAAAATTTATTAATAGAAGATTGAATATACAAGATGACCCAAAGAGGGCAACCCCAACAGAGCAGCACCAAAGGGAAATTTCGACCTGTTGGGGGTTGCCCTGGTTCATACTATATATTCAATCTTAAAAGTAAAAAATTTTATTGTTTTGAACCAAAGGGGAAACCCAAAGAGGGAAAACCCTTCCAGACATCCACATCATTGTTTTATACTCTTGATAGTAATAGTTCTTTACTTTAAACCCAAAAATTTTTAAAATTGAGGAATTGTTCACCATTATTATTTTGAATGACTGTATAACAAGTGCTGCTTGAGCTCTAGGAGTATAGACTATATGGGAATTTAGGGCCACAAACAAGCGAAGTGTTGGGATGCTTTGCTTGGTTGTTCAGGACCGGATCATACTCACACGACATCTTCTGCATCATCATTTGTGCCGAAGTCCATCCCGTTCTGATAACTACGATCTTTGGCGCCATAACCTCTGATTGTTGCAGGTCATTTTTTAACATGGATTGGGACGTGTCCAAAAACTAGGAAATAGGCATGTATCCAAGAACGCTTGAATAGTAGCACGCCACAAACTCCCTAGAATCCTACAGCAAATCCAAGCCCCATGCCCATGTAAAACCAATTCAAGAATTCATCCTCGTCACCTTGAATATCTTCATCTCCTACGCATTTTTGTGCAAAGTAGAGGCCCACAAAGCCCATGATCGCCGATATATGCGGAAGCATTAAAGCTTTGGAGTTGAGTGCTGTATGCCTGTATGGAACTGCCCTTGACAGGTATCCGATAGGTCCAAGTGACTCAAAAAGCTTAAATCAGACATGCTCCCAGGACTTTTACCAGAAAACTGGCTCCTAGACAAATCAAGAAACCTCAACGCTTTCAAGTGACCAATCACTTTTGGGATAATTCCAGTCAATTTGTTTCTTGATAGGTTCAATGTACCCAAGTCTAAAAGATTTGTTATTTCTTGGGGTATGTCTCCTGTTAATCTGTTGCTTGAAAGATCAATGCTCTTTACTAGTCCAAGAGTATTCTCATTTTTTTTTCGTGATGAGTCCAAGAGTATTCTTGTACTCAAACTCTCTTCCTCCCTAAAAAACCACTGCATTATTGACATAATCGACAACCGACACCATACCCACCACCAATTTCACCCCAAAAGGCATAAGGATAGGCAATGGTTTTACCTAAACTCCCCTTTTCAGCCAATGCAGTTAAAGGCACTTTGGTATGGCTCCAAGGGAGAGGTGTTCTGAGACTTCATGTAATGGAAGGCATCTGAAATCGATCCTTGTAAGTGGTTATAAGCTGAGTCAACATGAACAAGACTGCCATTGATGTTGAACAACCAATGGTATATTGAAGACTACAGAAAATTACCCTGAAGATACAGGATAGCAAGAAGAAAACAAAACACACCCACACACACAAGAATTACATGGTTTGGCAAGAAAACACACAAGAATTACGTCCACAGGGAGAGATCAAATCCACTATATGCCAATGAGGATTTGGTACAAAACTCTCAACCTTGCTCTCTCATGGCTGAAACTCCACAGACCAAGAACATTCAATGTGAAACCCTCCCCGAAAATACTTAAAAATACCCAAAAAACATTTCACCACCTAAACTTATGCTCCAAGGTCTCTAACTAAGACACTTACCATCCTAATATGTGAGAATAAAGGTTCCACAAGATGATCTTTAACAAATAGCTCGGTACTTCATCTTTGCTTGATCAACAAACATCAAGGATGAATAATTACATGATTACAACCTTGATTATAACTTGGTTTTTTACCACTGAATTAGCCAAGACACAAAATGTTAGATAACACTCATGAAGAATTAAAACTAAAAATACATACACTCTGGATTAAACAGATCTCATTTTAATATTATTATTTTTTTAAAAAAAGAAGCCACATACTTGTAGTCTTTGGCCTGCACGACAGAACCAACTGTAGTACAAGTAGTTCACGTACTAGAGAGAATTCCCAGTCCATCCAAGCACATGCATTTAACTTAACCCATGCCATATATCCCATGGTAGCTGAGACACACAGTTCCCCATCATACAGTAGATACACGTTATTTAGAAGAAAGCATGCTTCGGTCAAACGTGCGGCAGCTCCTAGAAACAGAGAGGTAAAATGGCACTTCGTTAGTTTTTACTTTTAAAAGCAGAGAGGAACAAAGAGAAAGGAGGTGGGGGGAGGGGGGGGGGGGGGATGAAAATGTACTGACAATCCGTCCAAGCAAAGCAAAACTAAGTAATCATCTCTAGTTCATAAAGTATAAAGTCACGTCGAGCAACACCTCTTATACAGTTATACTGTTTGAGAAGTTGGAAAACTTTAGAGCACTAAACTTGTTACTGCAATTAATTTAAAGGGAAAATTTTCAACATATAATAAAAAAAGACGGAAGGAACTATACTTGTTACCATTTAGCCTCGAATCTGCCTCTGCATTTTGGCCATATTCACTGCTATTATCACGTAGAGCCTATCTCTCATGTTGTATAAGAAACGAAAATAGGCATATCTCCATGAATTCTTCAAAGCTAGAGTGCCACAGACACCCCAAAATCCAAGAGTGAAACCAAGCCCCATACTAACATAAAACCCTGGAGTAATAAATTCATCCTCAATTCCTTGAATGTTGGAGTCTTCGCCGCCACCAGCAACCGGGGGATGTTGAGCTGTTTCATCTCCTGGACACTTATTTGGAAGTGGTGGCCCACAAAGATCAAGATTTCCCATGTATGCAGATGCATTGAAGGTCTGTAGTTGAGGGCCTATGGGGATCTTGCCCAACAAGTTGTTATTGGACAAGTCCAACACACCAAGAAAATTTAAAGTAGAAAGGCTCGTAGGAATCTCCCCAAAAAGCCCGTTTCGAGACAAATCGAGAGACTCTAAATTTTTCAACTGCCCAATTTTTGGTGTGATCCGTCCACTCAAATTATTTCTTGATAGGTTCAAGGCAATCAATTCTATTAGACTTGTGATTCCTTCAGGAATTTCTCCAGCTAATTTGTTGGTTGAAAGATCAATACTCTTCACTAACCCCAAATTTGTTCTATACTCGACCTGTAATCCTTTCAATACAAGCAATGCATTATCAACGTACTCGTCAGCGCTATCAAACCTGCCACCACCAAAACGGCTAGAAGTATACATGTGAGAAATGATTTTGCCCAAATTTCCTTTTTGAGACATGGCAGTGAAATTGCTGAGGCACTGAGGTATGGTCCCAGAGATATTGTTTAGAGAGAGGTCCAAGATTTGAATATATATTAGATGACATAAATGCCCAGGTATGCTTCCATCGAACTCATTGGACCGAAGGCTAAGAACAATCAACTGTGAAAGGCTTTCTCCAATCCATGAAGGTATTTTACCAGACAATTTATTCTCTCCTAGATCCAAAATATTCAACATAGTGCAGTTTTTTAAGGTTGAAGGCAGTTCTCCCGAAAAACTATTTTTGCGTAAATGCAACGTTTCCAGCTGATATAAGGATCCGATCGAGCTTGGAATTTTCCCAAACAAAGTATTGTTAGCCAAATTAAAAATGTTTAATTCTTGAAAATGCATCCAACAATTGGGAAGCCTTCCAGATAGGCGGTTATTTGAGAGGTCAATATAAGTCAAAGCCCCACCAGAAATTGCACATAATGAAGAAATTGACCCGGAAAACATATTTGTGGAGAGATCCAGTGATGTCAAATTAGAAGGAAATAGTGGTAATGGCCCTTCAAAGTAATTGGAACTCAAATCTATTTTAGGGAAACCAGAAAATTTTGATGATAAATTTGGCAACCTGCCATTGATTTGATTGAATGAGAGATTTAAAGAGACCAATCTGGGAGATAAGTCCCAAAACCACTCAGGGATGGGATCTGAAATTCCATTATAGGAGATATCAATGTGGGAAAGGGTTTTCTGAGTTTGAAGCCAGTTTGGGAAATGAGGGCCCAATTTGCAAGCACCCAACCTTATTTCAATCAATTGAAAGGGAGGAACCCAATGGGAACTCAATTCAGAAGAGAACGAGTTGAAAGATAGATCCAAAACCTCTAATTTGGAGAAATTCGAAAGGTGAGATTCGGAAATAATACCTTCGAAAGAATTCGAATGAACATCCAAATATTCAAGCTCGTAAAGTTGTCCAATAGCTTCAAGTAAAGTCCCGTTGAATTGATTCCAGCCAAGATATAACTCTCTCAAGAATGACATGCCTGATAGATCAGGCAATGGCCCTCTGATTTCATTTCTCTGCAAATTCAAAACAAGTAGGCTAGAAAGTTTTCCGAACTTTTCATTCAAAGACCCAGTCAATCGATTTCTACCAACATCGAACTCTCTTAATGATGAAAATCTTGTCATATCGGGCAATGAACCACTGAGTTGATTCATAAATAGCCCCAGCGTCTCCAATGAGTTCTCAATGCAACCAGACAAGTTTTGAGTAAATTTAGCAAGCTCTTCAGTAAAATTGTTCCAATGCAGCTGCAACGTTTTTAATGTACACATATTACCAAACGATTTTGGAATCCTTCCTTCAAGCTCATTAACACCAAGAGAAAGGTATTCTAGAGACTTCATTTTGTGGAACACATCTGGAATCGGACCTTGTAAGTAGTTATAAGATAAGTCGACATAAACAAGGCTTTCACTGAAGTTGAGCAACCAATGGAACATCGAAGAAGAGAGATAATTAGTAGCAAGATCAAGGATAGCAAGAGATGTAGAAGAATTAACAGAGGAAAGAGATGGAGGAACAGCATCACTAGAGAGTTGACAGAATCCTAAACGCAATTCTGACAGGAAAGGAAGCATATTGATTGCTTGAAACCAATCAATGGCTTTGCTAAGGTCAACAAAGCTCATGTCAAGGTGTCTCAGTGAAGAAAGGTGAGAAAGCCACTCAAGGTTTTCAGCATTGAGAAAACCCTCATCATTCATCCCAAGATCAAGGTAACGCAGGTTTGTAAGATTTCCAAGCTGATAAGGAATGGTTCCGCCAAAATTAGAAAGGGAGAGATCGAGGTGTCTTAGTTTGGTGAGGTAACCAATAAACATGGGAATGTGGCTCCCTCCAAAATCATTGTCGCTAAGGTCGAGATAATTCAAATGATGCAATTCAAGCAATGAAGGACTAATCTTACCTCCCAGAGGGTTATAGCCAATGTCTGAGTTAAAATCGTAGTAATAATCCGTGACATGAAGATTGAGCTTGATTACGTGACCTGTTCGGTTGCTACACTTGATGCCTCTCCATTTGCAGCAATCTCTTTTTGCATATTCGCTCCCCCAAGAAGAGAGATGGCCATAATTATCCACGAGGCCTTGCTTCAACTTGAGAAGTGCTTCTCTCTCCTTCTCTATGCACCCAATAATGGCATTCCCCGCAACCCCTGAGTTGAATCCAGAGGCTGTTTCCATGCATAGTAAAAGGACAACAAACGCATGAAGAAGATGGAAGGAATTTTCAACCATGATGACAACAATGGAGATCAATATCAGAACCAAGCAGCAACAACACCACCCAATGAAGATTTTGCTGGGATTGCTTTTTGATTTCTATGAGCCCCAAGCGATAAGCCGATAACTACAATTTATACTTCATAATTGCATTGGAAAATTTCAAAGAGCCTTACGGGAATAAAGTTTTATCCAAAAATGTCAAGAATCAAATTTTACGCTCAATTTGTCAAAAACCCCAAAAAAAGACGGAATTACATATAGGTCTGGCTCTGGGCAAATAATTACAGTTGTAGTCATTCTTTGTTAAGTTAGTAGTCATTTGTTGTTGAAGTATAATTATTTACTCATAATAGGACCTATTTGTAATCCCCTTTTCTTTTTTTTCTCTTTTTATGATGTGGTTATTGACAACAAACGTGTAATTATCTCATCAAATTTGATGAGTTGAAAACAAATAACCATATCAAGGAAAAAAAATTGGAAAATGTTTGAAGGATCCATTAATAGCATTTCTTACCCTTTAGGTTATGTTTGTTTGGTTGAAATGAAATGTGTGGGAATAGAATTTGATTTCATGCTCAAAATAGGTTGAAATGGAATGAGATTGAAATAAATATTGCAAAATGAATATCATTATAATTTACAACTAATGTTTGATTCCATTCCCATTTTATTACTTCATCTAAACATGTTATTTGTAATAAATTGAAATGAAATTTCATTCTATCTATTTTATTCTATCCAAACAAACATAGTCTTATAGTTAATGTTGTCATGAGACGCCTTTTTATTTATAAATTGATGAGTTCTCTTTTAATTTTATAAAATAATATATCAATTTCAACACAAAGCTACCGTCAAGTAAAAGACTCTTCAAGAATCCTATTTACAAAAATTTATAACAATCTTAGGGAAATAATTTGATCACAAAAACGAATAAAAGTTTAATCTTCTATTTGATATATTAAATTCTTCATCAACTTTTATCCCGTTCATATAATCAAATCATAAATCAATTTTTGATAAATTTTACTCCGTAATATGTGAGATCCTTGAAAATCTATCCAAGCATCATTAACTCTTAAAATAAAAAATATAAAAAATATAAAAAAAAACCCCTCGTCAATTCATCAACGAGGACTTACCAGCGTGAGGGATGGGGCACGACTGCTTGAGTCACACACGGCAACTTAAGTTGGTAGTGGTCCTGGTGGAAATCATGATGGTGGCCAGGCTACATGGTTATAGGGAGGCAATCAAATCACAGAGTCTAGGTGAGCTGGAGAGCATCTATGGCTAGAGAAGAACTTCCATGTAACTGTGACACGGCCACGTGGTATCACGGGCCAATCAAAAGCAAGTAAAGTGGGAGTGTGGTCCAGAAAGTACGCTGACACTCTCACTTTGCTTGCTTCTGATTGGCCTGTGATACCACGTGGCCGTGTCACAGTTACATGGAAGTTTTTCTCCTATGGCTATAATGCAGGTCCCTTCCTTCAATATGTCAGTCAATGACATTGAAAAGTCTAGGTCAAGCTCAAACTTCATCTGTGGGCCACCTCGGGGCTATAATGCAAGTCCGTTTCTCACTACTTTCTGCTTTATATCAGCCACCTTGGGACATGGTTCGCACGGTCCAACTTAGTTGGGTTAGTGGAAATCATGATGGGCTTGATGGTTCGAGACTTCGAGTAGGCTCCATGTCAGCACCGCTCTATTGGCATTCAAAGATTTATTTTTCATTCATTACTTATATATTTTATTAAAAATATATAAAAATTTCATAAAAATTGATCATACTATTTATTAAAAAACACTATTTTATTTAAAATATTATTTTAAATAATTTTTTATATAAGCATGTAATAATAATTTCATTAAAAAACTATCAAAATTCAAATCTTAAAGAATTCCCTCAAAAATAATTTATCAGATTCATTTAGTACTACAGTGCTTCAACAATTTAAATGCTAACCATGCACGTTGATAACACAGTGGGCCGAGAGGGAAAAGAAAGAGTTTGAATATTAAAAGGCTCTTGGAGTTGTAAGTAAAGGAGTAGGCGCTAATTAGTTTAAGGACAATGCTACATTTACACAGTGAATCCATCATATTCATCTACTTGGTGATGTAGTACTTTCTTTTCCAACACCCATTAATATATTTAGGGAAAATTAGCGAAAAGTCTACTGTTTAGAACTTATGAAGGCATAAGTTTATACACAAGACTTATGCAGCCTAAAGTCTACATTAAACTTTTTCAAACTAGAATACCCTCCAACCGTGTCAACGTCATTACCTTATCTTCTAATGTATTCGATCACGCATCTATACTTTCCATCTTGCTCACCCTCTGCCACTTATGGGCTGGTTTTGGTTAACCTCGCATGAAGATCGGGATGAGTTCTACTTCTACAGTAAGGGCTTCCATTCCATCTTCTATCCAACACCATCACGATCCTCAACTCCTAAAAGCATATTTGTGGGGCTCTAAGGCATCTGACCAAGAGTAGTGGGTTCCATGTGGGGGGAGTTCTTCAATCCAGATCTAGAAGATTCATAAGGTTGCAATTTTTTTATTCCAATGGTGAATAAATCTGGATCTAGAACACGTGGCTGTCTTCAGTCATATGAACATCTTCCTTCTTCAATCCAGATCTAGAAGCTTCATAAGGTTGCAACTATTCGATTCCAATGGTGAATAAATGTGGATCTAAAAACACGTGGGTGCCTTCAGTCATATAGACTTCTTCTTCTTTTTTTCTTTCTTTTTTTTTTTTCTTCCTATTTTTGGTATAATGCACAATTTTAGCCACACGACCTTCCTTACATATTCTGCTAGAAATGGATTTGGAAAAAACACCCCTACCCCTAAAGATTATGAAAAGAGTCCAACTCTTAAAATTTAGGTAGATTTCCAAATCTCTTCATGTCCAATCCAAACAAGGTAATTGGATTTGAGGGCTCCTTCTTTTTTTCTTTTTCTTAATAACCAATAGATTTGAAAAATTAGAAACAAAACATTCTCATATTGTACTTATTGTAGTGTACCTTGATGATGGTGCAAATAAACTAGATTTTCATATTTGCTTGTTGGGTAGTGTGGTGTGGTGTACTTAAAACAGTAACACATAATTGTTTCAAACTAGTTACATGTAACTCTGTTGAAAAAAAATTATATTTATTAACAAGCACTTAAAATTTTATACAAAATATTTTAATTTAATAGTTTTTAGTTTCAAATACATACATTTAATTGATTTTATGAGTTACTTTTAGTAAATTTAAATGCTTTGTGTGGCAATTGAACTCACATAAAATAGTTACATGTAACTGTTTCAAAACTTTTACATGTAATCAATGTAACTGTTTTTGTATGGGTTCAATTGCTCATACAAAATACTTAAATTTGTTAAATGGAATACATTAAATCAACTAAATTTATGTGTTTGAAACTAAGAACACTGAAATTTAAATGTATTGTGACTAAATTTAAGTATTTTGAAATAGTTACATGTAACTATTTTGAAAGTAGTTACATGTTGTTGTTTGTGTTTGTATACAATCACCCCCTTCTATCTCATTGACTTGTAAAAGATTGTAAAACACTAACTACCCCAGGTCATGATGAATATGAAAAAATGTATTAAAATAAAACAGTCACATGACCTGTGTTGTGACTAAAGGTACAACTATATGAAATTGTTCAAATAAAAAGTTACATTTCAAATATTTTTGTAATCTAATTTTGATATCATATTAAAATAGTTAAATCTAAGTGTTTAGACTCAATTTAACTTATTAAAACAGTTAAATCTAAGTGATTGTGATTAAATTTAACACTTTGAAGTGGATTTTGTAAAAGAGTTACATGTAACCTTTTTTTATAAAATATATACATATAAAAAAAAAAAAAGCAAATGGATTATTTGTTTAATCATCCCTCAATATCTTATGAAAATAGTTAAATCTAGGTATTTAAGACTAAATTTAACTTATTAAAACAATTAAATTTAACTTATTGTAATTAAATTAATTTTTTGAAATGGGTTTTATGAAACAGTTACATGTAACTGTTTTAAAGTAGTTTCAAAGAGTTACATGTAATTGTTTTTGTGTAGGTGCAATTGTTTATACAAATTGGTTAAATTTATTAAATGTAAAGAATTATGTCAATTAAATTTATGTGTTTGAAACTAAAGACACTTGAATTTAAAAATTTTATGATTGAATTTAAGTATTTAGTGACTGGAATAAAAATGTTTTAAAAACAGTTACATGTAATGCTTTTGACAATTGCCCTAAAATCAACCATGGTTTTATGGATCATTTTAAAAAAACTTTATGCTAGAAGTTTTATTAGGTTGAATAAAGGAACTAGAACTAATAAGGATTTTTTATTTTTTATTTTAAATTATAGAACTAGATCATTATTAAAAGTGAACAAAAGATGGTAGGTGCCTTTAATAATGCAATTTCCACTATTAGATCTCCATGTGATTCCAACTAATCACACAGATTGCTGAGTTCCCTAGGGCTTTGGAGAAGCAAAAAGTGCTTATTGTGGTTCTAGAAGGATGGTCGATTTGCTTGGTTGTGACGTCGGCAAGGGAAGCAGCAACTATCTAGACTCACCATCCCCAATCATAGAAGGGGGCAACCTGTGGTGAAGCTTTCCGGCAATGGCATCATTTAACACTCTTCTCCATCTTCACCGATTGAAAACCATCCTTCCATTAACACTAATGATGACGGCGCAACATGAATCGCATAGGATCAGTAGCTAATTAACTGTACCATCTCACACCTCCATCTTCTCTGATTTTAAAAAGAAACCCCTCCTTTACCACCTATGATGACGATGGTAGTTGATTTAGGACCTGAATCATGTTAGGAGCAACCTCTAATGTCGGCTCGCCAAGTATCATGAAACCTTAATCCCATTTTTTCCAATGATATGGTGGAGCTTCAGTGGCAATAATGTCATTGTTAGGGTTTTGGACTGCTGCATAGCCACTGCACCAACGTCGCCCTTTCGATCACTTCTATTGCAGCTTTCGATCGTTGCTATTGCTGCTTCTTCAAACTGTAGCTCAGGCAAAGACAATTTAGGGCCCTTTTTTATTTCTGTACAGTGCGCAGAGAGATGGGGAAGAGGGTATTTTGGTCAAAACAAGTGTTATATGGACTTAAAGTTTTATAAAATTTGTGCGTGGACTTACGGCTTCACAAATCCTATTTTAAGGACTTGTCACAAAAGTCCCCTAATATTTACTTCTAGAAACAAACAGTGAAAAAAGAAAAAAAATAAAAAAAGAGAGAGGCCAAATAGTTGCCTCTTTATTTGTACTTTTGGTTATTTACCATCTCCATTTTATTTATGTTTCATGAAAAATGGTAAAAAAAAATCCATTCAAACAATATATTTTGGAAAAACTTTTTTTTACAAATTTGTTCAAAGTAATGTTTTCTTATGGATAACATAGTTAATTTTTATGAAAAAAAATTCTTAAAAAATATAAACTAAATAAGGTGTGTATGCCAAGAAATTTGTGTGGTAACAATAATTACCCCTTTATTTTTTTTTATTTTTTTTTTTGGGGTGGGGGCAAGAGATGAGGGATGTGGCATCATAGAAAAAACAAAGAATTTTATTACTCTAAAGAATGATCTAATTGTTGTAAAACTAAGAATTTAGAACAATAATGAGGAGAATAAAATTTCTCATTCATCTTCTTTCTCTTCTTTCTCTCCAAATACACATTTCTTCATTCTCTCCAAAAATACATCTCACTTCTTCATTCTCTTCTTTCTCCCCTTCCCCTTTTATCTATGTTTGTATTTGGTCCTCATGATGGGATTACCTAACCCACTTATGATGGTGTTCCCATTATCACAAAGTGGAGGGGGGTGTGGACATCCACTCAATTGTTCACTCAATCTTTAATATTCATAACACTCCCCCTTGGATGTCCACCACACTAAGATAATGTGCCTCGTTAAAAACCTTACTAGAAAAACCCAGTGGGAAAAAACTAGTAAAGGAAAAGAGTACAACATTTTTGTAAATCTTAGAGTGGTGTTGGACGCACTAAAGAAACTGCCTCATTAAAACCTTGCCAGGAAAACCTAATGGGACAAAACCTAGGCGAAGGAAAAAGAGTACAGCGTGCATATGTCCAAAAATGAATACTCCCCCTGATAAGAAGATAAGTATCAACTTAACTGATCGCAAACCCGACGCATTCCAATGCCATATACCAATTTCTTGAATGTTGACGATGGTAAGGCCTTGGTGAATAAATCCGCAAGATTATCAGTGGAACGTATTTGCTTCACATCAATTTCATGCCTCTGCTGGAGTTCATGAGTGTAGAAGAACTTTGGTGAAATGTGTTTGGTTCTATCACCTTTGATGTACCCTCCTTGAATTTGTGCAATACATGCAGCATTATCTTCATAAATTGTTGTTGGCATACCTTTAATCAAAGGTAACCCTCATGTGTCTCGAATGTGATGGACTACAGATCTTAACCATACACATTCACGACTTGCTTCATGGAGTGCAAGTATCTCAGAGTGATTAGAAGATGTAGCAATTAAAGTCTGCTTTGTAGATCGCCAAGAGATCGCTGTATTGCCACATGTAAATACATACCCTGTTTGTGAGCGAGCTTTGTGAGGATCAGAAAGGTATCCAGAATCTGCATATCTTTCTAAACAAGGACCATGGGCTAATTCCTTTGAGTAAAACAAACCCATATCTGTAGTTCTACGAAGGTAGCGTAAAATATGTTTAATACCATTCCAGTGTCGTCGAGTTGGAGCAGAACTGAATCTTGCTAATAAGTTGACTAAAAATGCTATATCAGGCCTAGTGCATTGTGCTAAATATAACAAAGCACCTATTGCACTAAGATATGGTACTTCAGGACCAAGTAGCATTTCATTATCTTCTTTGGGGTGAAATGGATCTTTCTTAATATCAAGAGATCGAACCACCATGGGAGAACTTAGTGGATGCGCTTTATCCATATTAAAACGTTTCAATACCTTTTCGGTATAAGCTGATTGATGGATAAGAATTCCATTTGATTTATGCTCGATCTGCAGGCCGAGACAATATTTTGTTCTCCCTAAATCTTTTATCTCAAATTCTTTTTTTTCAAATATTCAGCAGCTTTCATGAGCTCTTCAGGAGTCCCAATTAAATTTATATCATCAACATAGACTGCAATGATGGCGAATCCAGATTCTGATTTCTTTATAAATACACAAGGGCATATAGGATTATTAATATATCCTTCTTTAACTAAGTACTCACTGAGACGATTATACCACATTCTTCCAGATTGTTTTAATCCATATAAGGATCGTCTCAGTTTAATTGAGTACATATTTCGTGGTTGTGATGTATTTGCTTCAGGCAATTTGAATCCTTCAGGGATCTTTATATATATATCTGCATCTAACTTTCTATATAAATATGCAGTAACTACGTCCATAAGACGCATGTCAAGTCCTTCTGAGACTGACAGACTAATTAAATATCGAAATGTAATGGCATCCATTATAGGTGAATATGTTTCTTCATAATCAATCCCAGGTCTCTGCAGGAAACCTTGTGCTACTAAACGAGCTTTATATCTGATGATATCATTTTTATCATTACGCTTTCTTACAAACACCCATTTGTAACCCACGGGTTTCACATCATTGGGTGTTAGGACTACAGGTCCAAATACTTTACGTTTTTCTAGCGAATCCAATTCTGCTTGGATTGTTTCTTTCCACTTTAACCAATCAGGTCTATTGTGACATTCGTCTACAGTGCGTGGTTCGAGATCATCATCATCTTTCGAAATTTCAGTAGCTACTGCGAAAGAAAATACATAATTAATAACCACTTCTAAGCGATCCCACAATTCTTTTGTACATGTATAGTTTATGGAAATTTCTTCATTTCCATGTACATATGCCTCTTTATTGTTTTCTGTCTCTTCAGGGATATTTTCCTCTTCAGGAGTTATTAAATCAGACATTGTGAGAATATTTATTTCTTATTCAATAGCCTCTTCCGGAGTACTATTTTCTTTTTCTTTTTTTTGTTGCCCTTTTATTTTCCTCTTCCGGGGAACTAAATCTTTTGAACCCAAGGGTCTACCACGCTTCAGGCGTGTAGTAGATAATTAATTTGCTGCAATAATAGTAGACTTACCAATTGGTACATTGATCTTTGCTAGTGTGTTTGCAGCCGGTATATAAGACTTAGTTATTTTTGCTGTGTCAGTAAATGCATCTGGCATTTGATTAGCAATCTTCTGAAGATGAGTGATCCTCTGTACTTCAGTTTCACATTGAGCAGTACGTGGATCAAGATGGGACAAAGATGGTACATTCCAAGAAAGTTCACGTCGTTCTTCTATCAGTGGATTTCCTCCTCCTAACGACGGGAATTGTGTTTCATCAAAATGACAATCTGCAAATCTTGCTGTAAAAACATCACTTTGTTAGTTTGGGGGTGTGAATTCTTACCTTACTGTGATATTACCATTTATTTCACATTATATTTTTCTGGGCTCAAACCATTTGGGTTTCCTGTTCTTGTTGGTATACTTTCTGCCTAATAACACTTGTTGGGCCTATCCAAACAAACCCACACTAGTGCCCAGTACCTGGTATGTCCAAGCCATGGCACGCCTAACCCATTAGCCCAAGACCCTTATCTGCTAACCGACACAATTAGCATGATGAGAGGACTACAGTATCGAGATGTGATTAAAAGCAACAGTATTTTATCAAAAGGCAACATTATTGGCAGACAGTTGCAGATCTCGAGAGGATTAATTAATCCTTAATAGCATTGGATTCCCAACAATGCATTGGTTTTGCGATCTGTTCTTGACTTGAGTGAGGGCGGTTTTTCTTTAAAAACCAGAGTTTGATTATAGGTGCTTAAACACTCTTCCCCAACCATTCAACCCTCAGAGAAAACTATCTTCTCCTAAATCCTCTCTTACGAACTCATGGCCTCTTCCTCCTCTGCCCCACAAAATCGTCCTGACTTAAACACAATACCAGCAACACAACCAGAGGTCTGGCACCCAAGGTTCCTAAATGTCCACAACCAACCCCTTACAGTTGAGGATTCTGTAATTTACAATCTTGCGAACGCAACGGCAGTAGCGGAGGGACTCATCACTCCTCGTGATGAGAGAATACTGGTTGGACGGTCCGACCTGGACATAATAAGAGACTCCATGGCTCTCAGCGCTCAGGCCACAACATTTACTGCTAACATGGCTCGGCGTTTGCACACCAGAAATGTGCACATACAAAGTCTAAGTGACCAGGTCACTCGTCTCCAGGGGTTGCTCGACGGAGCCTATCGAAGGATGAGGGCTTTGAGAGCGGAGAATAGAGAGTTACAAAGAATGGTGGACTCCTATTCTAACAGACTCACACCAAGGGTCGAGGCACTGGAGAGGCTCACTGATCAAATCATTGATCAAGAAAGGGTTCCGGGCAGCCCACAGAGGCAATCTCCAGCTGATCCCTCCAGTTCTACCCAAAGCCCACAAAGGCAACCCCCAACTGATCCTTCTAGTTCTACCCAAAATGCTACTATTGAGTAGCTCTCACTTTTTTTCTTTTTTTTTTTTTTTTTTTTGTTTTTTTTTTTTTGTTTTTTTTTTGTTTTGTTTTTTTTTTGTTTTTGTTGCTGCTACTAGAATGAAGATGGTTTTATTTGCTAAACTCGAAGAACAAACAGATAAAATAGCACACAAAATGAATGAACACAACAAAATACTATTCATAAATAGATAACACACTGGAATATTTAGCACAACTTCTAAACAGACGAATCAAAATAAAATAAAAATAATAATTATCGAAAATACAAAACGTACACTAGCAACAAATAACATGGCAAAATTTCAAGAAAGACCAGAAATGGGACCACTGGCATAATTGGAATCTCCTCATGTACACAATAGTCCAATATCCAGAAGATGAGTGGAATGACAACTAGGTACCATGGGAGCATGAAAGTGAAAAACCCATTCATCATTGCAGAGATGAGGGTTTTGGGGAGGAATAGCCATGATATTTATAGAAAAGTCCTATTTTTTTTTTTTTTTATTACAACAGGGGAAGTATTCTTAATGGGCTGCAGAGACAATCTCCAGTTGGTCTCTCTAGTTCTCAAAATGCTACTAATAAGTAGCAAAAAAAAAAATCTGTAATCTGCTCCAAGTATAATGACCAAATCTGAAATTTTAGTGAAAATAATTTGTGATGCGTATAAATGAATTTTTATATGTTCAATCCAAAAAGAAATGGGCTTTGGGGTTTATATCACTTAAAAGTATATCAAATGTACTTTGTAACCTCAAAATTTGGTAGAGAAATACCTAGCAAAACCCATTCAAAAATATTTTTCAATATTAAGTTAGTGCTGTCTAGCAGAAATCCCAGATTCAGGTGTACCACGAAATAATTACGCAAAAAAATATCAAATGGTCACCTAATGACACGAAAATTGGTAGGATGTTAGCCCAACAAGTCAGTGACAAAATCCAATTCGTTTCATCTCAAAATCATAACTAGAACTAAAGTTATGAATTAAATGGTAAAATGGGTTCGTGCTGTCAACATAGTATAACACACAAAACCTCAACCAAGTATTTATTTAAAACACTTAACTCGTAGGTTTATTCTATAAACCGATGCTTATTTCTTCAGTGTCATTCCACTTCTAGTGGTTTGGTATTTTATTTTTCCACACCAAATATATTCATTCCACTTCTGGTGGTTTGATATTTCATTAATCCACTTCTAGTGGTTTGGTATTTTATTACTCCACACCAAATATATTCATTCCACTTCTGGTGGTTTGATATTTCATTAATCCACTTCTAGTGGTTTGGTATTTTATTACTCCACTTCTAGTGGTTTAGTATTCCACTTCTAGTGGTTTGGTATTTTATTACTCCACACCAAATATATTCATTCCACTTCTAGTGGTTTGATATTTCATTAATCCACTTCTAGTGGTTTGGTATTTTATTACACCACTTCTAGTGGTTTAGTATTCCACTTCTAGTGGTTTGGTATTTTATTTTTCCACACCAAATATATTCATTCCACTTCTGGTGGTTTGATATTTCATTAATCCACTTCTAGTGGTTTGGTATTTTATTACTCCACTTCTAGTGGTTTAGTATTCCACTTCTAGTGGTTTGGTATTTTATTTTTCCACACCAAATATATTCATTCCACTTCTGGTGGTTTGATATTTCATTAATCCACTTCTAGTGGTTTGGTATTTTATTACTCCACTTCTAGTGGTTTAGTATTCCACTTCTAGTGGTTTGGTATTTTATTTTTCCACACCAAATATATTCATTCCACTTCTGGTGGTTTGATATTTTATTAATCCACTTCTAGTGGTTTGGTATTTTATTACTCCACTTCTAGTGGTTTAGTATTCCACTTCTAGTGGTTTGGTATTTTATTTTTCCACATCAAATATATTCATTCCACTTCTGGTGGTTTGATATTCCATTATTCCACTTCTGGTGGTTTTTATCATAAAATGACATACTTTAAGCTGACACAGTGAAGTTACCAGTAAATCTGAGAGAAGTTGACTGACAACAGAGGTGACGTTGACAGTCAATTCGTAGTAAAACAAGAGCAGATTTTTGTGTGTTCTTCTATGCTAACTAAAGCAAAAGTTAAGATGCACCCACGAATTTTCACCAAAATTTTACAAGCATCTAAAGAAGTTGCATAACACATAATAGAGAAATATATTACTCAATTTAATTTGGTCATTATTGACCATCACTTTATTCAATTAAATTGATACTTTATTCATTATTTCTAAAACTTCAGGTTTTGAAATTTGTCTCTTACTTCAGGAAGAGAACAGATGAATAATAACTTTTTTTTTTTTTTTTATAGAAAACTTCTGGTTTTCAGATCTTTCTCTTACTTCAGGAAGAGAAGATGAATTATCACTCCTTTTATTTATTTATAAAACTTCAAGTTTTATTTTTAAATCTTCTCTTGCTTCAGGAAGAGAAGATGGATTCATCCATTCAAGTATATAATTTATAGTAAAAACCAATCCACAACCAAATTGGTTAAGAGCATACCAACTTACCACAATCAAATTGGTTTAGAACTTACCAACTTACCAACTTACCGCAACCAAATTGGTTAAGAAAGAAGATGGTGGTAGTATGATATTGCTCCCAAATTCCTTGAGCAATTCGTGCTGATAACGTGTTGTAAAACTAAGAATTTAGAACAATAATGAGGAGAATAAAATTTCTCATTCATCTTCTTTCTCTTCTTTCTCTCCAAGTACACATTTCTTCATTCTCTCCAAAAATACATCTCACTTCTTCATTCTCTTCTTTCTCCCCTTCCCCTTTTATCTATGTTTGTATTTGGTCCTCATGATGGGATTACCTAACCCACTTATGATGGTGTTCCCATTATCACAAAGTGGAGGGGGGTGTGGACATCCACTCAATTGTTCACTCAATCTTTAATATTCATAACACTAATCTATAATTGGACTTTCCAAAGACTTAGGAGTGTGTTTGGGTGAAGAATTTGTGAAAATAAAAAATTTCAATTTCTTAGAACCAAATTCCATAGTTGGATCGTTAAAGTTTAAATTTCTAAAGTTCTATTTAGAATTTTACATCTACTTAGAGGGAATTTGTCAAATTCCTAATTTAAAAAAAGGAAATTGCAAAATTATATTTAAAAATTCTAACTTAAAATTTTTTTAGCATAATAAAGAAACTTACAATTTTTATTATAAATTTTACAACTTTGAAATCCATAATTTCAAAGATGCATGATTTTTTTATTTTCCTTCAAAATTTCTCACCCAAACAAAACGTAAAGACATAGAATGCCTATCATTTCCGTAATGTATTAAAATTTCTTGTTAACAGATATCTCTTCCTCTCCAGAAAGTTTGGAAAGAGCATTAGAGTGCCCATGCGACTATGTTGCTAAGCCTCTTAGCTGTCACACACTTACCTCATATCAATCTCCTTGAGAGGAAATTTCCTCATTTTCTAATTTGGAAAAGGAAATTAGAAAGAGAGTTAGAGTCTCCAACATTATGATGCCTGCTCCAAAAATTAGACCTTACAATTTAATGAATCTTACTTCATTGTACAAGTTCACCAAAATTCATTCTAATTTGGTGTCAATCATCTGAGGTAATTGACATTACAACTAACTAGGAGCCATCCAATGGTGAATTTTAATCGCTTTTATTAAATTATGAAGCGGCAAGATCAAAGCAGTTGCTTAAAATAAAAATAAAAATCTTTTCAAAAGTTTATGAACTTTCTCGATATTATTCAGTTGATAAATAAGGTTGTTCATCAAGGGCCTGTTTTGGTTGTTTAATTCAAAATTAAAGAATTCAAGAAATTTTCCTATAAATATATTTAAAAGATAAGATATCTAGGTTTGGCTACTTCTACACATTATTTGTGTATAATACCCATGACACAAGGAAACAAAGTGATTAAAAGTCCAAGTCTATGTCAAAGTCTTATGTGGCTATAATGTAACTTCACTTCTTCATCATTCATTTTTTGTGGGCAATTTTCCTATATCATGTACTATTTCACTTCAGTCAATGATAGTGTGAGAAAATAATGTACAGAATGTAAGACAGATCCTAGTTGTAGCATTTGTCGTTGGGAGCATTAGAATTGGTCTTCCATCCGCGTGCCCTGATTTTACAGCATAACTTTGAATGACCATAACTATCATAACTGCGCAAGTCACACAGCATTTGAAAGCTTGGAATTTGAAGCACAGAGCATATATCCATATATCCATATTTTTTAAAATTAATTATTACACGTGGTGTAATATGAGTGGGAGGGAAGAGGAGTTGCTCCTCCATTGTGAGGAGCCAAGCATTGTCCTTAACATATTGGATGGAACGGTTTGATTTGAATAAACCATGAAATTTGGCATATTGAGTGAAATGACCAATTTTAAGTAAACTTTCAAATTATTGCATAAGCTTTCATTTTGTATTTGACGTAAAAAAATTTAACATCTCCATTGGAGATGGCCTTTGGCCACTCCATGTGATTGGCACCAAATTAGGATGATTTTTAGTTACGAAGTAGGATCCATCAAATACCAAGGTCCAATTGTTGGTGAGACATCCATATCCAAAAAAAAAAAATTATCAGTAAAATTAAAATTTATTAATAGAAGATTGAATATACAAGATGACCCAAAGAGGGCAAGCCCAACAGAGCAGCACCAAAGGGAAATTTCGACCTGTTGGGGTTTGCCCTCTTTGGTTCATACTATATATTCAATCTTAAAGTAATAAATTTTCATTGTCTTGAACCAAAGGGAAGACCCAAAGAGGGAAAACCCTTCCAGACATCCACATCATTGTTTTATACTCTTGATAGTAATAGTTCTTTTGTTTTTGATTTCTCTGAGCCCAAGCAGTCACTACTATTTATACTTTACAACAGCATTAAAAAATTTTAAGACCCTTATAGAAATTAACTTATATAAATAAATAAATACGGAGTAAATAAAAATCATGGAACAGATTTTCAACACAAGAGACGATTACGCCAATGCAACTTTAGCTGCCACTATTTGCGGTTGTTCTCCATTATTGCAAGTCAAGGTCAATTGGTCAAAGTCATTCTATGGCTCTAATGCACCTTCATTTCATCGTTAGTCACGGGGGGAGAAGTTTCCTTGAACAGGCATTTACTCTCAGGCCTTGCTTCAACTTGAGAAGTGCTTCTCTCTCCTTCTCTATGCACCCAATAATGGCATTTCCCCCAACCCCTGAGTTGAATCCAGAGGCTGTTTCCATGCATAGTAAAAGGACAACAAACGCATGAAGAAGATGGAAGGAATTTTCAACCATGATGACAACAATGGAGATCAATATCAAAACCAAGCAGCAACAACACCACCCAATGAAGATTTTGCTGGGATTGCGTTTTGATTTCTATGAGCCCCTGGCGATGCGCCGATAACTACAATTTATACTTCATAATTGCATTGGAAAATTTCAAAGAGCATTACGGGAATAACTTTTTATCCAAAAAAGGTTAACAATCAAATTTTATGCGCAATTTATGAAAAAAAAAATAACGAAATTACATATAGGTCTAGCTATGGGCAAATAATTACACTTAAAAGTCATTCTTTGTTAAGTTAATAGTCATTTACTATTGAACTATAATTATTTGCTCGTAGCAGAACCTATTTGCATTCTTTGTTAAGTAAAAGACTCTTCAAGAGTTGGGTAAATTACATTAAGACCCCCTCTAAAATTTGACAATTACAAATAGACCCCCTCACGTTTCTGAAATTACGTTAAGACCTCCTCCCTCTAACTTCCGTCCATAATCCGTTAAATCACTTTCAATTTTTTTCAAAATACCCTAATTACCCTTATTGGATGACAACTTCCATGTTTAATGCATATAACTCACCAATCCAACACATTTATCCAGTACATTTGATTAATTAATTTATTTATTGATAAACAACTAAAAGATTATTTATATATAAAAAAAAATGCTTAAGAGCTTAAATTTTTGTCCAACTGATGTGGTAGCCATCAGATTTGCTCATTAGAAACAATTATCTCTTTAATTGATGTGTAAAAATTTTAAAAAAAAAATTGATTTGCCAAGTTTCCACCTCATTTGTCACCTTTATACGTGCATCTCCATTGTAATAATTCGTTTTATTTATTTCTACATATGAGTAATGCTACATAGCCCCCTTTTTTTTTTTATACTCAAATCTACTTACTCAAATGAGGTGGCAACTTAGCAAATCAATTTTTTTATTTTTTATTTTGCAAATCAATTAAAAATTTAATTAAATAAATAATTGTTTCTAAACAACAAATTTGACAGCTGGCACATCAGTTGGACAGAAAATTTAAATTGTTTTTAGCATTTTTCTTATATATATATATATATATATATATATATATGTATATATATATATTATCTTTTAGTTGTTTATCAATAATAATTAAAAAATTCAAAAGTATTTGATGAACTATTGGATTGGTGAGTTATACGCATTTAACATGAAAGTTATCATCCACTAAGGGTAGTTAGGGTATTTTGAAAAAATTTGAATATGATTTAACGGATTAATGGACGGAAGTTAGAAGGAGGAGTCTCTTTGTAGTTTATTTTGTAAAGTGAGAGGTGTCAATGTAATTTTAAAAACGTGAGGGGATATATCTGTAATAGTCAGATTTTAGAGGGGATATTATTGTAATTTACTCTCAAAGAGTTTCATTTACAAAATTTATGACAAAGGACCACCTAATTTGATCACAAAAGCGAATCAAAAATTAATGCTCAATTTGATATATTAAATTCTTCATAAACTTTTATCCTGTTTCTATAATCAAATCATAAATCAATTTTTGATAAATTTTACTCCGTAATATGTAAGAGCCTTGAAAATCTATCCAGTCATCATTAACCCTTAAAATTAAAAGAAAACTCGTCAATTCATCAACGAGGACTTAACAGCGTGAGGGATGGGGGCACGACCGCTTGAGTCGCACACGGCAACTTTAAGCTGGTAGTGGTCCTGGTGGAAATCACGATGGTGGCCAGGCTACACGATTGCAGGGAGGCAATCAAATCACAGGGTCTAGGTGAGCTGGAGAGCATCTATGGCCATAATGCAATTCCCTTTCTTCAACATGTCAGTCAATGACATCGCAAAGTCTAGGTCAAGCTCAAACTTCATCTGTGGGCCACCTCGGGGCTACAATGCAAGTCCGTTTCTCACTACTTTCTGCTTTATATCAGTCACCTTGGGGCTCACGTTCGGATTGGGCTAGGGGTTAAATTAATGTCAGGACGGTTCTATTGCCATTCAAAGATTTATTTTTCATTTCTTATTTATTTTATATTTTAAAATTTTATTAAAAATATATAAAAATTTCATAAAAATTAATCACATTATTTATTACTCCCTCCGTCCCTAAAAGATAGACCAAATTCTCAATTTTTTGTGTCCCAAAATGATAGGCCATTTTGAAAAGTCAAACCATAAAATTGTTTAACTTTCCTATTATACCCTTTGTTTTGTTAAAAATTACTTTACCATTTCAATTTCATCTCATAAAGAAAGGGTATTTATGGAAAACAAAATTTAGTCAATGCATTTATTAAGTTTTCTTAATTTGCGTGTTTGGTCAAACTTGGCCTATCTTTTAGGGACGGAGGAAGTAAAAAATATCATTTTATTCAAAATGTGCAACTATAAGTTTATGGGCAAACTACATATTAGTGTAACTAACTTTATCCCAAATTTCAATGTGGTGTATAAACTTTTAATTTGTCCAATTTAGTGCACTAACTATACATTAGTGTTTCAATGTAGGTAAACAAGGGACGGCCGTTTAGTTTACTAACGGAGACCTCACGTGGCGCTGACGTGGCGATCCACATGGCGCTGACGTGGCTTCCCTGGTGGAGTGTCCCCAGGAGAAATTACATATTAGTGTCACTAACTTTACCCCAAATTTCAATGTGGTGCATAAACTTTTAATTTGTCCAATTTAATGCACTAACTATACATTAATGTTTCAATGTGGATAAACATGGGACGACTGTTTAATTCACTAACGAGGACCTTATGTGCGCTTACGTGGTAGCCCATCTGCCATCGATGTGGCATCCTTGGTGGAGTCTCCATCAAAGCTGTTTCGACGAACCCATTCATAGTCAGAAATGATAGAGCATAGGAAACCCCACCTTCCCTCCCATTTCCATTTTCCATTTTCCATTTCCCTTTTCCCTTTCCCAACATATGTAATTACAATCCCTTCTATCTGAAGAGAAGAAAGGCTACTATTGAAAGTAGGAAGATATTCACCATGTCTTCTACTACTACCACCACCACCACTATTGCCACCGTAGAAAGACAGACACACTGGTGCCACTTATGTGATATGAGAGTCTCCCTCTTCCCCCATTCTTCTCCACTCTTATTGCCACATTAACGACTTCCTCAAAGAAATGGAGTTTTCCCTCTCTTCTTCTCCCTAACCCTAATTCCACCTTCTATCATTTCTCTATTCTCTCCCCTCCCCAAACCCGCGCGTCGTCCCCCACGGCCCCACCCCTACCACCATTCCCGAAGATAATCTTTACCATTCTTCAGATCAGTTCGCAGTCGATGTGGAAGCAAAGTAGCTCTTTGCGTCCCCCACTCCCACCACCATTCTCACTCTTGAGTCAGAAGCCCTAGATCATAAGGGGTTATTAATGTAAGTAATCTCTCAGATGCTGCGCACGTGAGATGCCAATGGTGGGAAAAAATGGGGAGACTCCACCAGGGATGCCACATCAGTGTAAGATGGGCCACCACATGAGGGCACATGAGGTCCCCATTAGTGAAGTAAATGGTCGTCCCATGTTTACCCACATTGAAACACTAATGTATAGTTAGTGCATTAAATTGGACAAATTAAAAGTTTATGCACCACATTGAAATTTGGGGTAAAGTTAGTGACACTAATATGTAATTTCTCCTGGGAAGACTCCACCAGAGATGCCACGTCAGCGCCACGTGGATCGTTACGTCAGCGCCACGTGAGGTCTCCGTTAGTAAACTAAACAGCCGTCCCTTGTCTACCCACATTGAAACACTAATGTATAGTTAGTGCACTAAATTGGACAAATTAAAAGTTTAGACACCACATTGAAATTTGGGGTAAAGTTAGTGACACTAATATGTAGTTTGCCCTAAGTTTATTAAAGATCTACATTAATATCATCTATCAAAATTCAAATATTAAAGAATTCCCTCAAAAACAATTTATCAGATTCATTTAGTACTACATTTAGTACTACAGTGCTTCAACAATTTAAATGCTAAACATGCACGTTGACAAAACACTGGACGGAGAGGGAAAAGAAAGAGTTTGAATATTAAAAAGGCTCTTGGAGTTGTAAGTAAAGGAGTAGGCACTAATTGCTACATCCACCCACACAGTGAATCCATCAGAATATCATATTCATCTACTTGGTGATGTAGTACTGTCTTTTCCAACACCCATTAATATTTACTTCTAGAAACAGACACTGAAAAAATAAAAATAAAAAAGAGAGAAAAGAAATAGTTGCCTTTTTATTTTTATTTTTGGTTATTTACCGTCTCTATTTTATTTATGTTTCATAAAAAATGATAAAAAAAATCCACTCGAATGACATATTTTGAAAAAACATTTTTTTACAAATTTGTTTAAAGTAATGTTTTCTTATGGATAACACGGTTAATTTTTATGAAAAAAATAAATCTAAAAAAATATAAACTAAGTAAAGTGTGTATGCCAAGAAATTTGTGTGGTAACAATAATTACCCCTTTATTTTTTTATTTTTTGGGGTGGGAGGAAGAGATAAGGGATGTGGCATCGTAGCAAAGACTTAGAATTTTATAACCAAAGAATTTTATTACTCTAAAGAATGATTTGATCTATAATTGGACTTTTCAAAGACTTAGGAGTGTGTTTGGGTGAGAAACTTGTAGATAGGATTTCTATTTAAAACAAAAATTTTCAAATTCTTATAATCAAATTCCATGGTTGGATAGTTAAAGTTTGAATTTCTAAAGTTTTGTTTAGAATTTTACATCTATTTAGAGGGAATTTGTCAAATTCCAAATTTTAAACAAGGAAATTGCAAAATTATATTTATAAATTCTAACTTTAAAAAATTTTAGCATAATAAAGTTCCTTACAATTTTGATTATAAATTCTAAACTCTGACATCCATAATTTAAAAAATGCATGATTTTTTTTTTTTCCTTCAAAATTCCTCACCTAAACAAAACGTAAAGACATAAAGTGCCTATCATTTCATTGATATATTAATTATTAAAATTTCTTATTAACGGATTTCTCTTCCTGTCAAAAAAGTTTAGGAAGAGCATTAAAGTGCTCATGCGACTATGTTGCTAAGCCTCTTAGCTCAAATGAGATGATAGTGTTCTACTGAATTGGCAGGAATGTGGCACAGCAATATATCAGAGTTGTCCAACAATAGAAGTCTATGATGAGGGTCATATCAATACGAGTTTTTAGGAGACGTGTTAAGATACTTTTTAATGTAAAAAAACGTATGAGAAAATGTGAAAGTACGTTAAAAAAAAAAAAAAAAAAAAAGTTTTAAAGAAGGGCGTATAGAATTGTTCCAACACATTTTTTCATGCTATCTTATGTTTTATTAAATACATTTTAACAATGGTTCAAAGAACAAGATGGTTCATCAACCTCTTTTTTTTTTTTCTTTTTCTTTTTCCTCCTGTATTTATAAAAAAAATAAAAAATCAGTAAAAATCTTTTCAAAGTTTTTTGAACTTTCTTAGGATTGTTCAGTTGATAAACAAGGTTGTTCATCAAGGACCTGTTTGGTTGTGTAATTCATTCGAAATTATAGAATTCAAAATTTTTTACATAGTATTGAAGGAACAATCTATCATCTTAAATTAAAAAATTTAAAAAAATGATGGTTATCATCACAAATCAGAGTAGAAATTTAAAATAGTGGCATGTAATAAAGGGTAGTGTTATAGTGTTATAGGTAGTAACAAAATACAACAACAAAAAACAACTGACGTGACATTTTCTAACAAACAATGCACTCTTCTAATTATCATGATATACCAAATTAGTATGCCACATCGGTTGTTGTAATTAGTTACTGTAATTGGTTGGTGCATGTAACATTTCCCTTTCATAAATTCTTTAGAATTGATTTTACAACCATAGCTATGATGATAACTTCAATATTTTGAAATATTTTAATTAAAATTGATGGATTTATGCCTTCAATCATTTATAAATTTTTTTGAATTATTTAATTTCAAACGCTCAAACAGACCCAATTGAATTGACTTCGTCAAAATCCTTGCCAGAGCACCTTGATTCTTTCTTTTTTTTTTTTCGAGTAAAATTAATATTATGGTAAGCCCAACGTGAGGGACGGGGCATGACTAAAAATGTAACTTTAGTTGGTGGTGATTGGTGAAAATCATGAATCATGATGTTGGACGATAGAAAGGCAATGGAATTACAAAGTCTAGGTCAAGCTCAACTTCATCTATGGCTATAATGCAAGTCTGTTTCTTCATCGTGTTAGTCATCTATGGGAATTATTCACACGAGGCACCTTTGGTCGGTGAGGAAAGGGAACCACTATTGCAATAGTCGTTCCCACTTCCCGTGAGGAAAATCATGATGGGCTGAATTGTGTGAGTAGGCCCCAGATTCTGATTGGCTTGGCCCAGTTAAATGTCAATGGGTCTGCATCCGGACTCTAGCTATTTGGTTGGGCCAACCTACAAATGGCTCAATAAGGGGGTTGTCAACTTGTCAGGCCCTATTATTTTAATTTATCAAGGTTTTATAAATAATATAAAAGGTTTTTATAAAAATTGACCATAAGATCCATTAAAAGATAATTTTGAACAACTTTGTAGGAACAAGTTTTTCAAAAATATGTCGTTTAAGTGGACATTTTGGCCATTTGTTGTCTCTATTTCAGTTTTAGCCAAAAAGTCCACTTAATTAAAAGATTTTTTAAAAACTTTCTTTTACAAAATTGTTTAAAATGATGTTTTCTAACAGACATCACGATTAGTTTTCAGAAAAACCTTTCATATTTTTTTCTAAAACCTTGAGATTTTTTTTAAATTTATTATTATTATTATTATTTTTTTTTTTTGTGTGGCGTTAATGGGGAGGACAGGAGTTTGGGCAGGACTTGCCCAGCCCAGAAGTTTGTCGTGGCCAAACGATCTTTTTGGTAGGCCCTCAACGTCTGGCCTCTTTTTTTTTTTTCTTTGCTAAGACCCTTAGGCTGCATTTGACTTAAAGGAATAGAATGGAGAGGGAACGGAATGAAGATAGTTATTCCATACCAATGTTTGGTAAGGGATGAGAATGGAATGGAAAAGAATATGTAGGATCTACTTCTAATGATTTTCATTCCTTAAGACTATTTATGGATTGAGAGAAATGGAGAGAAGAGAAGAGAAGAGAAGAGAAGAGAAAATGACTTTATTCCAATTTCTCTTTTTTGAATTGTTTAAGTTGGGAGGGAAGAGAGGAAATGGGGAGAAACGGAGAGAAAATGGTACCCTTTACCTTTCTCCCCAAATTGGAGAGATTTGGAGAGAAATGGAGAGAAAATGGATAATTGAGTGATGAAATGATAAATATATCTCTACACAACTTTTGTTTAATATATAAAAAAAGGGTAATAATGTAATTATGACTATTTTCTCTCATCTTCCCTTCATTAATGAGATTTAACTAACCAAACAGGGTGGAGAGAAGAGAAAGTTACTTTCTCTTCTCTTCTTTCCCCTTCTCTTCCTTTCTCTTCTCTTCTCTTCTCTTCTCTCAATTTCTCTCAATCCATACACAACCTAAAAGGTAGGAATAACCATTCCTCTTGATTTGGGAAGGAATGCCTATTATCTCATCGGAAGGAATGGAGCCCTACAAAGGAATAGCCATTCCATTCCCTTGTAATACCAAACAGTCACATTTTTTTTGGGTAATGGAATCATCATTTTATTCCCTCCCTCATTGCCTCATAACAAACATAGCCTTAACATCTTGCTTGCTTGCTTGCTTTCCCTGAATCCCAGGACCAAGTAGAGCCCCTGTTCTAATTTAAATTTTCGTCTTAATATTCCAAAAGGATTTTGGATATTAAAATTGTCTAATTTCAAACTGTATGACAATGGAATGAATGATGATTTCGTTCCATGCCGCAGGTCCTTAGGATATTAAAACTGTCTAATTACACCTACCTCGACACTGATATAAGAAAAAGCAAAAAAAATGTGTTGTGGGGATCCAACCCAAGCCTTGAGACTAAAACCAATATTTAACCAACAAGAACTTGCTCCAAAAAATTAAGTTGAAGATGCAAGATGATAAACAATGCCTCTAAAATGCAGCTATGAGCAAGGGAAGCCACCTAAGAGACATGCAAGGGCTGAAATGGGTGAAAAACTCACCCCCTCTCTCCACGGGCCTCCTTCACTCTCTCGCTCTCCCCTTTTCTCTCTAAGTGTTTCTCACCCAAAAAACATTAATCTAAGAGGTATAGGGTTGGGCTAAACAAAATACAAAAGGGGTAGAGGCACATTCGCCATTTGCCCCCTTTTAAGAAACCTGATTGTTGTACCCCTAATCAATCGGGATCTCAATGGCTGATCGATCAATCGGGTTGGGCGGAGATTCGGAGAAACCAAGATAGGATTGGACCCCTCTAATTGCGATTGGGCCAACAGAAGCTAAATAGCAATCTAGAAATGTACCAATCAATCAGGGTCGATAGAAAATGATCAACAAAAAGGAAAAAGGAACATGATGTTTCACTATATAGATCGAATTCCCAGTCCATCCAATCACATTTAACTTGAGAGGTTTTTAGCGAAAAAAAAAAAAAAAAAGGGGGGGGGGGGGTGGCTTGAGAGGCAATATATCCCATATCCCCTGGCTAGAGTTGATAGATAATACTGACCATCATATGGTAAATACTCTATTATCTAGAAGAAAACATTCTCATGTCAAAGGTGCAGCATCTCCTGAAAAAAGAGAAAAGTCAATTGGCACTCATTAATTTTTATTTTAAAACCAGACGGAAAAAGAAGAGGGAAAAAAAATATAAAAATGTACTAGTCCAAGCAAAGAAAAAATGAGCAACCATCCCTAGTTCGATCATAAACAATAAAAAAGGGGCATGATTAAGTATTGTTACTTAGAGCAGCACCCTTAATATTATTTGGGGAATTGAAAAGGTTTAAAGCACCAATAAAGCTCAAATTTTTGAGACAATCAAACAGCAGTAAAGGGGAAACAATAATCATAACTCTGCATATAGAGAAGAGATCTACAAATAATCAACATGTCCAAGATAAAGATCTTCTAATTAAGCTTTCTCACTCTCAACAACTCCCGGTGATTCTTCCACCTACAAATGAGATTTCTTTTTCCTTTTTACTATTATTATTTTATTTTATTTTATTTATTTATTTTTTGGTTGGGGGGAAGGGGGTTGGTTTCACTTAGGTCATGTTTGTTTAGCTGGAATGGAATGGATGGGAATGGAATGTGATTCCATGCTTGAAGTAGTCTAGAATGAAAATGGATTTGAAATGACTGTTTAAACACACTATTTGATTCCATTCCCATTCAAATTACCTCATCCAAACATGCTGTTTGGAATGACTTGGAATGAGATTCCATTCCATCCATTCCATTCCAGCTAAACAAACATGGCCTTAAGGTTTCAAATGACAATTTCCCACATCACTCCATAACAGTTACCTTTTACTCATTATGTGAGTGAGGGAGGGCTTTGAAGAATAAGGGCCACCTTTTGTATTGTGATATAATGCAGTACGATCGAAAAAAAAAAAAAAAAAAAGGCACGCCAAAGGTGATCAGTTCACCCATGAATAGTCTTTGTTGGAAAAATCTTGTCACCAAATGAATATATGGTTCAATAAAATTTGGACCTTCAAATCATGTGAGACCCATCAAATCATGTGAGACCTTCATGATATGAATGGTCCATTTACAAGAGAGGAGTCTTTTCCATTTTTGTCATCCATTCCATTTAAGCAACTAAGGGGAAGTGCGCCCTTAAGATTGTCGGATCATGTATGATGTGCATGAGTAGAGTATCTAATCTAACGATTGGATTTGTAAAATATTATTTGGACAAAAAATTATTGAGATGTATAATACTAAAAAGTCTTACACCAAGTGTTAACAAATCCCTCCATAGACTTGTTTTCACACTTTTTATTCTAAATCCACACCCATCCACAAGTATAAATAAGGAAAAGTGTAAAAATAAAACATGAGAGGTGTGAAATTAGCAAGCAAGCAGAGACAAACGGACCGTAGTTACGGCCAGGGGGCTTGGCCACCCCCAACTATAAAAGTTTTCCTCTATATATATATATATATATATATATACACACACACACATTGAGGCTTCAACTTTAGACATCGCCCCTGCTCTCAAAAATTATTTTTTTGTTTCTTTAACACAATGAATAATAGGTCCAACTCCCGTTCTGTAATTAAAAGTCCAATACCAATTATATATCCAAAAGACAAAGTCCAAAAACAAAAACTTTATGAGTTTATACACAAAAGACAAAGTCCAAACTAAAAATGAAAGACACATATAAGTTGGGAGTGTATTGCAACAAAATGGATGATAATTTTTTAACGGACTTTTTGATTTTATACATTGAAGGGGAGATTGCTATCGGATTTAGAAAAGAAACAATCCTTGACGATTTTTGGGATTTGAAAAAACGCTGGGTTCCATTTTGATAGATGTTTGAGTTGAAATGTGTTAAAAAATAGTTATTTGTGTCTTTTCTTTTGTTAACTTTGAAAGTTTGAATAGATGCTAGTTTTATTTTTGATGTATTAATTTAGTTTTGAATCTTAGTATGTTTTCGTTTTTGAGTGGTAAAATTTTTTTTCTATTCATACTTTGGCCACCCCAAAGATAAATTTCTGGTTCCGTCTCTGCAAGAAAGTGATTAAAAATCCCCAAATCAGTGTCAAAGTCATCTGTGCCTATAATGTAACTTTGTTAGTGGCGTGTGTTGTCCGTATCAAATCATTTGAGGGATTGTCCAAATGACCATCAACAATTTCCTCCACTCTTCCTCTTGAAGCACATATTGAAAGGATCCCCACGTTAAAGTAGATAGTGACGGCATTTAAAAGTATAGTGCCAGTCCATTTCCTTGCCAAAGCACTTTGTTCTCTTTCATTTTTAGGCCTGTTAAATTAATATTATGTTGAGCCCAACCCGTGGGATGGGGCATGACTACATGAGTCACAAAGTCTTGGTCAAGCTAAAGTTCATCCATGATTCCATGGCTATAATGCAAGTCCATTTCTTCATCATATAGTCAGCGTGGGACATGATTCACGCGAGGCACCTTTTGTCATGATGCGCTAGATGGCCGGTATGAGTAGGGTCTAGATTCGGATTAGGCTGCCCGATTAAATTTCAATGGATTTGGGCCAACCAACGGATGGCAATAATGGAAGGACAGAAGTTGGGGCAGGATTTGCCCAAGGGGGCTATTGGCACCCTTAGCACATTGTATAATAGAAGACCATCATTTTGAAAAGCCTGAAGAAGAAAGTTTATACAATCGATATATAAATCCAAACCCTTACAAAATCCAAAATTAATGAAATGTTTTTAATATAATGAATTGATAATTCTTTGATGTAAAAATGTCTTGTAAGTTTTCTTTATCTGTGTGTGTGAGTGTTCTTTTTTCATCGACATTTAAAAAAATGGAGACGTTTTTTCTGAAGGGTCTACAAACATTTTGGTTAAGCCATCAAGATGTTGATGAAAGGTTATTGAACAGTTTGTGGTACATAAATGTGAATGTTGATGATATTCTCTAGCTGTTTGATGCGCACATTTAGCTTATAGTAGGGTGATACACAAAACAAAACAAAACAAAACTCCCAAAGGGTCAGGACTTGTAGCTCAGACATGGAGATCAATTTATCCATGCTAGAGATGCTAAACAAAATTGCCTTATTGGAAAGAAAACATCCACATGCCGAAGGTGCGGCAGCTCTCGAGAAGAGAGAGGTAAAACAACACCCATTAATTTCTACTTCTAGAAAAAAATTTAAAATTTAAAAATTAAAAGAGAAATAGCTGCCTCTTTATTTTTACTTTTGGCTACTCATAATCTCTATTTCATTTATGTTTCATGAAAAATGGTCAAAAATCAACTTAATGGACATATTTTGGAAAAACTTTCTTTTATAAAGTTGTTCAAAATGATGTTTTCTTATGGATAACATAGTTAATTTTCATGAATTTTTTTTTTTAAATTTTATTTTTCATAAAACCTTAAAAAGTGTAAAGTGTAAACGAACTGGGGTGCATGCCAAAAAATTTGTGTGGCGATAATAGTTACCCCTTTATTTTTTATTATTTGTTTTTGGGGGTATGGGGGAAGAGATGAGGGATGCGACATTGCAGCAAAAACAAAAATATAACTCTAAAGAATGATCTGATCTATAATTGGACTTTCCAAAGACTTAAGAGTGTGTTTGGGTGAAGAATTTGTTAAAACGAAAAATTTCAATTTCTTATAACCGAATTCCGTCTTTGGTTAGTTAAAGTTGAAATTTCTAAAATTCTATTTAGAATTTTACATCTATTTAGAGGGAATTTGTCAAATTCCAAATTTTAAACAAGGAAATTGCAAAATTATATTTAAAAATGCTAGCTTAAAAAAATTTAAGCATAATAAAGAACCTTACAATTTTGATTATAAATTCTACAACTCTGAAATCCATAATTTCAAAGATGCATGATTTTTTTATTTTCCTTCAAGATTCCTCAACCAAACAAAAAGTAAAGACATAGAATGCCTATCATTTCCGTGATGTATTAAAATTTCTTATTAACAGATTTATCTTCCTCTCCAAAAAGTTTAGAAAGAGCATTAGAGTGCCCATGAGACTATGTTGCTAAGCCTCTTTGCCGTCACACACTTAGTCCATATCAATCTCCTTGAGAGGAAATTTCCTCATTTTCTAATTTGGAAAAGGAAATTAGAAAGAGCATTAGAGTGTCCAACATTATGATGCCTGCTCCAAAAATCAGACCTTACAATTTAATGAATCTTACTTCATTGTACAAGTTCACCAAAATTCATTCTAATTTGGTGTCAATCATCTGAGTTAATTGACATTACAACTAACTAGGAGCCATCCAATGGTGAATTTTAATCGCTTTTATTAAATTATGATGTGGCAAGATCAAAGCAGTTGCTTATAATTACCAAAGAGCATGCATTTAAAACTCAATCTTTGATCATCAACCCTTTATAAATAAATTATATAAAAAAAAAAAAAAAAAAAAACCATTTTTTAAGAAACAAGATGGTTTCATCAACCCTTTTATTTTTTTTTTCCCCTCTTGTATTAATTTTTTAAAAATAAAAATAAAAATAAAAATCTTTTCGAAAGTTTATGAACTTTCTCAGTATTATTCAGTTGATAAACAAAGTTGTTCATCAAGGGCCTATTTTGGTTGTTTAATTCGAAATTAAAATATTCAAGAAATTTTCCTATAAATATATTTAAAAAATAAGATATCTAGGTTTGGCTACTTCTACACATTATTTGTGTATAAAATCCATGAACCAAGGAAACAAAGTGATTAAAAGTCCAAGTCTATGTCAAAGTCTTATGTGGCTATAATGTAACTTCACTTCTTCATCATTCATTTTTTGTGGGCAATTTTCCTATGTCATGTACTATTCACTTCAGTCAATGTTGATTTTGGACTTGTGGCCGTATAAGAAATTTGAGAGGACTTCTACCTCTACGTTATCGTTTCATGTTCTATATATATATATATAGATGAAGGCTGATCATGTATGGGATATCACAAACTATCTTGTTCTATCACGGTCGTCCATAAATGACATACGCACATTTATGTGTCCGTGCGTGTCACTCATGGACGGCTATGATTGAATGGTCAAAATGTGCTCTTAAACGACATATTTTGAAAAAAAAAAAATATATCTTCTACAAAGTTGTTCAAAATAATGTTTTCAAGTTGATTAATTGACCAGTTTTAATAAAACTATTTTATATTTTTTATAAAATCTTAAAAAGTGAAAAGAAGTGGAGTTTAGAAATAAAGTTGAGGGTTTGCAATTGTCCCCTCCTTTTACAATAGGCACCAATTAGGCTTTAATTAGTATCCATTCGAAAGGTCTCATTTTAGATTTCGGGCTTAGGCGTTTATTGGGCCACTCTTGCTTTGACATAGCAACTTTTTGTAAGTTCTCTTGGCCTGTGTGTGGTGTGCCTTTTTTTGCTACAATTTTGAGTGGGTACAAAAATGTGAGATGTGTTTTTAAAGGGTCTCTGCAGGCATCTGGATAAGGTATAGAGATGGTGATGAAAGGTAAATGAATTGTTTGCGTGACAAAAAATGTTGATGTTGATGATGTTCTCTAGCTCATTAGTGGGCATCCGACAGGGTAGGACTTGTTACTTTACTTTGACATGGAGATCACGAATAACTTATATTTTTAGCTTCTTGAGATTTGATTATTGTGAGTTGGGCTGCAATTTTTAGCTTCTTGAGATTTGATTATTGTAAGTAGGGCTGCAATGTAGCAAGTTGAGTAGTTTGGACATTTGGCTCTACGAAAAGCATTGGAGACATTTAAGGCGTTCAAACCCTGCCATGAAGAACAAAAACTAGAAACTACAAGGAATGGGGACCAAACTCATCTTATAAAGAAAACATATTACATATTGATAGTTGAAGGGAATTTGGGCAGAACAGAACAAAGCCTGAACAAGACTTCGTTCTTGATAAAGTGCATCTCTTGAGCTAGTTCGGGTGACCGAATTGAGTTCCCTTGTTTGATATATGCCTTGTTCGAGCTGAGAGATTAGCTCAGTTGAAATGAGGTCACTGCCACGTGTCCTTTGGCTATTATTGGGTAATTTTTTCCCACACAAATACTCTTAAGATCCACACTACCTATCAATGAATAATTTACTTTTGTGCGACCTTTTTTTTTCTTTTTTGGGGGGGGGGGGCAAAAACAAAAGAACCAAAACTGGCTCTATGCAAGGAAGTTAAGAAAGATAATATGGTCACAGCCTTTCATGAAGAAAGAAAACAAGAAACTTGAAATCCAGACTAAACAGAATTCATAGTAAAACAAACTATAATAAAAACAGTTCACTGGAGATGACTCCGTTTTTATTCAAGTTAAAGATCTCCATACCCTTCCAAGCAAACACAAACAACAACAAAATAAAAAAGAAAAAAAGAAAAAAAAAGGGAGATTATATTGCACACTTATAAATTCTCCACCATATTGTTCCCACTTGTCATGTAGAGGAAAGCAGGCCATGTCAAAGGTGCAGCAGCTCCTAAAACGCAGAGGTAAAACCGAACCCATTAGGTTTTCTTTAAAAAGAAAAAGAAAACAAAATAAAGGATGAAAGAACGGTACCTAAAATTTATTCAAGCGAAGCAATACTGAGCAACCATCCCTAGTTCACAAGCAGAAAGATGTTTAGTATTGTAACTAAAAGCAGCACATCAATACCATTTTCATTAGGAATCGACATAAACAATCAATAAATACGGAAGATTAACGGTAAAAAAACAGTAAGCATAACGTACTGTAAATTCATATATCTTTGATCCAACGGATATCAAATATGATTGGAACATGTAATTACATTATAGGGCTAGATTCGGATTACTTAGGACACAATCTAATCTGTTGAAACTCTACAAGCAAAGGTGACCCGTTGATGGGATTCTACTTGCACTAGGAAGAGAATTTTGGGATCAAGTTACCCCAATTAATTTGAAGGGAAACTAAAAAAGAATTAAAATAAAAGATAGAGGGAAATAAATTTCTTACCTTTTAGCCTCGAAGCCTCCTCTCCAATCTAGCTATGTTCACAGCTGTTATTACGTAGAGTCTGTCCCCCATGTCGTTTACAAAACGAAAATAGGCATATCTCCATGAATTCTTCAAAAGAATAGTTCCACAGACTCCCCAAAATCCTAGAGTGAAACCAAGCCCCATGCTAACATAAAAATCTGGAGTAATAAACCCATCCTTATTTTCTTGAATGTTGGGGTCTTGACTGCCACCATTGATGGGCCTAACCTGATATGTTTCCTCTCCTGGGCACTTGTTCGGAAGCGGTGGCCCAAAAAGATTAAGATTTCCCATATATGTAGAGGGATCGAAGCTCTGTAATTGAGTGCCTTCAGGGATTTTGCCTAACAAGTTGTTATTAGATAAGTCCAACACACCAAGAAAATTTAAAGTTGAAAGGCTTGCAGGAATTTTCCCAGAAATGTGGTTTCGAGACAAATCAAGAGACTCTAATGAATTCAACTGGCCAATTTTTGGGGTGATTTGTCCAATCAAATTATTTCTTGATAGGTTCAAGGCAAACAATTCTATCAGACTTGCGATTTCCCCAGGAATTTCTCCTGCTAATTTGTTCATTGAAAGATCTATACTCTTTAAAAGTCCCAAATTTCTTCTATACTCCAGTCGTAATCCTTTCAATACTACTGATGCACTATCAACATACTCGTTTCCATAATAATCTTGGTCAACCCTGCTAGAAATATACGAGTGAGAAACAGTTTCGCTCAATTTTCCTTTTTGAGACATGGCAGTGAAATTGGTAAGGCACTGAGGTATGGTCCCTGAGATATTGTTTTGAGAGAGATCCAAGATTTGAATATATCTTAAATGACATAGACGCCCGGGCACGCTTCCATAGAACTCATTAGATCGAAGGCTAAGAACAATCAATTGTGAAAGGCTTTCCCCGATCCATGAAGGAATTTTTCCAGACAATTTATTCTCTCCCAGATCTAAAACTTCCAACTGCGTGCAGTTCTTTAGGGTCGAAGGCAGTTCTCCAAAGAAACTATTATTTCGTAAATGCAATGTTTTCATCCGATATAAAGAGCCAATCGAGCTTGGAATTTTCCCAGAAAAATTATTGTTTGCCAAATCAAGAATGATTAATTGTCCAAAATGCATCAAACAATTGGGAAGACCTCCCAATAAGCGGTTATTTGAGAGACTAATATGAGTCAAACCGCCACCAATAATTGCACATATGGAAGAAATTGAACCTGAAAAATTATTTGTGGAGAGATCCAATGATTTTAAATTTGAAGGAAACAGTGGTAATGGACCTTCAAAGTGGTTGGATCTCAAATCTAGACCAGGCAAACCATAAAATTTCAATGATCAATCTGGCAACCTTCCACCAATTTGGTTGCACGATAGATTTAAAAAACTTAATCTGGGAGATAGGTCCCAAAACCAATTGGGGATGGAATCAGAAATTCCACTACTGGAGATATCGATGTAGGAAAAGGCTTTTTTGAGTTTGAAGCCATTTTGGGAAATTAGGCCCTTGCTTGCAAGCAGCCAAGTTTATGGTATGTAGTTGAAAAGGAGGAACCCAATGGGAGCTCAAATTCAAAGTGAACGAGTTGAAAGATAAGCGCAAATACTTCAACCTAGGAAGATTCAGAAGGTGAGCTTCAGTGATAATACCTTGCAAAGAATTAGAAGAAACATCCAACCATTCAAGGCTGGAAAGCTGTCCAATAGTTAAAGTGAAGGTCCCATTTAATTGATTCCCGACAAGCGACAAGTATGTCAAGGATGGTGTGCATGTTAGATCTGGCAATGACCCTTCGATTCTGTTTCTAGACAAATCCAAACTAATTAGGGAAGAAGGTAGTGCAAACTTTTCATTAAGAAACCCAGTCAATCGATTTCCTCCAATAAATAAATCTCTCAATGATGAAAATCTTGTCATATCAGGCAATGAACCAGTGAGTTGATTCCCATATAGCCGCAACACCTCTAGTGAGTTCTTAGTGCAATCACTTGCCAAATTTTGAACAAATGTGGGAAGTTCTTTGGTGAAATTGTTCCAAGACAGGTCTAATGTTTGTAAAGTGCATATATTCCCAAAAGATTTTGGAATCCTTCCTTCAAGCTGATTATAAGAGAAATCGAGATGTGCTAGAGACTTCATGTTTTGAAACACATCTGGAATCAAACCTTGTAAGAGGTTACCAGATAGGTCAACTACAGCAAGGTTGCCACTAAAGTTGAACAACCAAGGGAATATTGAAGAAGAGAGAGAATTGCCAGAAAGATCAAGGACGGCAAGATGAGATGTAGAAGAATTAACAGAGGAAGGAGATAGAGGAACAACAGAGACAACAGAGAGTTGACACCGTGATAGATGCAAATCTGATAGGGAAGGGAGCATATTAATTGCTTGAAGCCAATCAATGGCTTTACTAAGGTTGGTTTGGGTCATGTCAAGGTATCTCAATGAAGAAAGGTGAGAAAGCCACTCAAGGTTTTCAATATTGATTAAACTGATCGACTGAGAATGCGACCTAAGATTAAGATAGCGCAAGTTTGTAAGATTTCCAAGCTCATAAGGAATAGTTCCACCAAAAGAAGCAGAGGAGAGATCGAGGTGTTTTAGTTTGGTGAGGTGACCTATAAACGCGGGAATGCGGCTCCATCCAAAATAATTGTCGCTGAGATCCAGATAATTCAAATGATGCAATTCAAGCAATGAAGGACTCATCTTACCTCTCAGAGGCTTATAGGAAATGGAATCGGAGTGATTCGTGACATGAAGATTCAGCTTGATGACGTGATTCGTTAGGTTGCTACACGTGATCCCTCTCCATTTGCAACAGTCTCTTTTTGGATCTTCACTCCCCCAAGAAGCCAGATGACCATAATCATCCACGAGGCCTCGCTTTAACTTGAGAAGTGCTTCTCTCTCCTTCTCTATGCACCTAATGTTGGCATTCCCTGTGACACCGGAACTGAATCCAAACGCCGGTTTCGTGAAGAGTAAAAGCATGACCAATGCATGGAGGAGAAGAAGGGGACCTTCCTCCCATGATCATCATCGAAACTCTGATGACAAAATCAAGAGTACGATGAAAATCAAGCACACAGTTATAACACCTGCCAATGAGGAATTTTCTAGTTTTGTTTTTGATTTCTCTGAGCCCAAACAGTCACTACTACTTATACTTGACAACAGAATTGGGAAATTTCTAAGAGCGTCATAGAAATTAACTTACTAAAAAAGAAAAACCATGGGACAGATTTTCCACACAAGAGACAACTACTTGAATGCTACTTTAATTTGCTGCCACTTTTGCAGTTGTTAACAAATCCCTCTATGGACTTATTTCCACACCTTTTATTCTAAATCCACACCCCTCCACGAGTATAAATAAGGAAAAGTGTGAAAATAAAACATGAGAGATGTGAAATTAGCAAGAAAGCAAAGACAGACCGTAGTTAGGGCCTTTGGGGGGCATGGCCACCCCCAACTTTAAAAGTTTTCCTCTATTTATATATAAAACATATATTGAGGCTTCAACTCTAGACACGCCCCTGCTCTCAAAAATTTTTTTTTTTTCTTTAATACAATGAATAATAGGCTCAACTCCTACTCTTTAACCAAAAATCCAATACCAATTATATATCCAAAAGACAAAGTCCAAACTAAAAACGAAAGACACAAATAACTTGGGGGTGGATTGCAACAAAATGGATGATAATTTTTTGATAGACTCTTTGATTTTATACATTGAAAGAGAGATTGCTATCAAATTTAGTACAGAAATAATCATTGACGATTTTCAGGATTTGAAAAAACGCCGGGTTCCATTTTGATAGATGTTTGAGTTGAAATGTGTTAAAAAACAGTTATTTGTGTTTTTTCTTTTGTTAACTTTGAATAGATGCTAGTTTTATTTTTGATGTATTAATTTAGTTTTGAATCTTAATATGTTTTTCGTTCTTAAGTGGTAAATTTTTTTTCTATTCATATATACTTTGGCCACCCCAACTATAAATTCTTAGTTCCATCCTTGTAAGAAAGTGATCAGAAGTCCCCAAGTCGATGTCAAAGTCATCTGTGGCTATACTGTAACTTCATTAGTCGCATGTGTTGTCCGTATCAAATCATTTGAGGGATTGTCCAAATAATCATCAACAATTTCCTCCACTCTTCCTCCACATATTGAAAGGATCCCCACGTTAAAGTATATAGTGACGACATTAAAAGTGTAGTGCCAGTCCATTTCCTTCCCAAAGCGCTTAGTTGAATTAATATTATGTTGAGCCCAACCCGAGGGATGGGGGCATGACTACATGAGTGACAAAGTCTAGGTCAAGCTAAAGTTCATCCATGATTCCATGGCTATAGTGCAAGTCCATTTCTTCATCATATGGTCAGCGTGGGACATGATTCACGCAAGGCACCTTTTGTCATGATGCGCCAGATGGTATGAGTTGGGTCTAGATTCGGATTAGGCTGCCCAGTTAAATTTCACTGGACTTGGGCCAACCAACGGATGGCAATAATGGAAGGACAGAAGTTGGGGCAGGATTTGCCCAAGGGGGCTATTGGCACCCCTAGACATGTATTTCATCGACCCCTCATTTATATTGAAATTCTCAAGCTCTTATGAAAAACATAACGCTATGTTTGGATAAGGAATTTTTAAGTGAAATTTGCTTTTGAGATGGAATTTGTAAAATTTTTGTAAGAATTTTGTCCATCTCATTCTTATAAAAATTTTACAAATTCCATCTCGAAAGCAAATTCCACCTAAAAATTCCTTATCCAAACATAGCGTAAAGGTTTTTATAAAAATTGATTACATTGTATAATAGAAGACATCATTTTAAAAACCCTGAAGAAGAAAGTTTATACAATCGATATATAAACCCAAACCCTTACAAAATCCAAAATAAAATTAATGAAACGTTATTAATATAATGAATTGATAATTCTTTGATGTAACAATGTCTTGTAAGTTCTCTTTGTCTCCGTGTGTGAGAGTGAATGTTCGTTCTTCATTGACATTTAAAGAGTAAAAAATGAAGACAGTTTTTTCTAAAGGGCCTGCAAACATTTTGGTTGAGTCATCAAGATGTTGATGAAAGGTTACTGAACAATATGTGGTACATAAATGTCAATGTTGATGATATTCTCTAGCTGTTTGATGCGCACATTTTAGCTCAATCTATAGGCTGATACACAAAACAAAACAAAACAAAACAAAACTCCCAAGGGGTCAGGACTTGTTGCTCTGACATGGAGATCAATTTATCCATACTAGAGATGCTAAACAAAATTGCCTTATTGGAAAGAAAACATCCACACTCCGAAAGGGCATGCAGCAGCTCTCCAGAAGAGAGAGGCAAAACAACACCCATTAATTTTTACTTTTAGCAAAAAAAAAAAAAAAAAAATGATTTGATCTATAATTGCAGCAAAAACAAAAATATCATTCCAAAGAATGATTTGATCTATAATTGGACTTTCCAAAGACTTAGGAGTGTGTTTGGGTGAAGAATTTGTTAAAACGAAAATTTTCAATTTTTTAGGACCAATTAAGTTCTGTATTTGGATGGTTAAAGTTGAAATTTCTAAAGTTCTATTTAGAATTTTACATCTACTTAGAGGGAATTTGGCAAACTCCAAATTTTAAACAAGGAAATTGCAAAATTATATTTAAAAATTCTAACTTAAAAAATTTTTAGCACAGTAAAAAACCTTACAATTTTGATTATAAATTCTACAACGTACTCTGACATCCATAATTTCAAAGATGCTTATTTTTTTTATTTTCCTTCAAGATTCCTCAACCAAACAAAACGTAAAGACATAGAATGCCTATCATTTCCGTGATGTATTAAAATTTCTTACTGACAGATTTCTCTTCCTCTCCAAAAAGTTTAGAAAGGGCATTAGAGTGCCCATGCGACTATGGTGCTAAGCCTCTTAGCCGTCACACACTTAGCCCATATCAATCTCCTTGAGATGAAATTTCCTCATTTTCTAATTTGGAAAAGGAAATTAGAAAGAGCATTAGAGTGTCCAACATTATGATGCCTGCTCCAAAAATTAGACCTTACAATTTAATGAATCTTACTTCATTGTACAAGTTTACCAAAATTCATTCTAATTTGGTGTCAATCATATGAGGTAATTGACATTACAACTAACTAGGAGCCATCCAGTGGGGAATTTTAATCGCTTTTATTAAATTATGATGTGGCAAGATCAAAGCAGTCGCTTTTAATTACCAGAGAGCATGCATTTAAAACTCATTTTTTGATCATCAACCCTTTAAAAAAAAACAATCTTTTAAGAACAAGATGGTTCATCAACCTTTTTCTTTTTTTTTTTTTTTTTTTCCTCCCGTATTATTTTGTTTTAAAATAAAAATCTTTTTGAAAGTTTATTAACTTTCTCAGTATTATTCAGTTGATAAACAAGATTGAATTATTTAATTTTGAATTGGACGCCAAGAACCCATTTGAATTGACTTCGTTAAAATCCTCGCCAAAGCACTTTGTTCCCTTTTCTTTTCCGAGTTAAATTAATATTATGCTGAGCCCAACGTCAAGGATGGGGCATGACTAAAAATGTAACTTTAGTTGGTAATGAAAATCATGAATCATGATGTTGGGCTATAGAAAGGCAATGGAATCGCAAAGTCAAAATCAAGCTCAAGTTCATCTATGCCTATAATTAGGGATGTGCAAAAAACTGACCAATCCATCAAATCAAACCAATCTGCTCCATTTCGCACGGACTCAGGTGGTTTGAGAGGTTAGGTGGTACGGTTTGGGTGGATTGAGTAATTAAATTGGCGGTTTGGTTTGGTTAGCGGGTTAGACGTTGTCAAACTGCCAATAAACCAAACCGACCTACTTTAACCAACATATGTATAAAATTATAAAAATCATATATACAAATATTTTTATGATAATTATCGATAGCCAAATGAATAACCTTAGGCCTTAGATTCTTAAGTCTCTAAATGATACACATCAATTCATTAAAATATGACAAGATTCGCATACTTAAGTCCCCATTCTAAAACACGAAATTGGGTTGCGTTTAGTTTGAAGGGACTGAAATGGGAGTGGGAATGAAATGAGAATGAGTGTCCCTGTTCTAATTTGAATTTTTCTCCTAATATTCCAAAAGGATTTTGGATATTAAAACTGCCTAATGTCAAACTCAGGTTCTCAAATATAAAGCCTGCAGCATGGTATTCTAATTTTTCCGCTGCCATTACATCATTGGATTTCTTTTCTTCTCATTGCTTTTCTATTCATCTCTTTAATTACTTATCAGTTATCATTATTCTAAAGTTGTGCAATAGAACCTCTTAAATGGAAGGTTATAAAGAGATGGAGTTAATTGGTCACTGCAGATTAGAATTTTAACGGAAATTATGGAAGTTTATGAAAGTAAATTAAGTAATCCAAAATGTCAATTAGAACCTCTGATGATATTCTATAGCTCTTTGATGGACACGTTTAGCTTACTAGACTGATACATGTAACATTTGAGATGGGAGGACTTGCTGCTCTGATAATGAGATCATCAGTAACTTACGTTTTGTAGCTTATCGAGATTTTTTTGTTGTAAGTAGGGCTGCAAGCTAGGTATAGCAAGCCTAGCTAGTAGTTGGAATAAAATCACTATAAAAAATAATAATGAAATAATGTTACCGATAGAAGTGAAGTGGTGGGTTAAGGTACGGGTATCTCATTTTTTTTAAGACGATTCGTGCCTCTGCGGAAGCTCGTCCGATGTAACAAGTTCATTAGCTAGCACATTGTCCTAGGATACAACAGTCCAACTACTTACATTTTAGATTTAACAAATTTGCACTATTCGAAAAGTAAAAAGTTCCACGCTAATACACCCTTTCTTCACCTGTATACGAAAATAGTATTTTTTTTGTATATGATATATGTGAGGAATATATCTATAATGCATGTATAGCTTATATGAAAAGATGATAAGCCATTAAGTCTCAGCCAATAATGCTTCCAAAATATATAACCTCAAACGGCTCAACCAACCACACATATAATATCAACCCAAAACGGTCGTATAAAACACAACCTCTAAGGAAACGGACAAAAGCTTTAAAAACTCAACAGTTAAAATGTCACTTGTAACGGTTAGCAATAACACCAATATTTATGTATATATTACAACCTCTATACACATTAAGTTATCCACCATAAATAAATATAATGGTGGCCAACAGTCAAACTAATAATATATCAAAATATATTATTTTTATTAAAATACTCCAACATTAACTTCATAATTATACATTAATAGAAATAACTATTAACTTCATATATTTATAGTAAATGACTACTAATTTAACTAAGAATGACTACGTACTAAATGTAATTATTTGCTAGCTTGTTGCTGGAACCAATTTGTCATTCCCCTTTGATTTTATCAACATGCTTGTTAAGGGACCTTGGGTTGATTTATATTAGAGTGTTGTTACATCCACCGGATATTGTTATGGCTTCCATCGAATATATGGCATCTATTTTCCTTTATGCTCAAAACAAAAGAGGTTCAACATTTTTTTTTTCGTTAATAACTATAACTTCCTAGTTGCTAATTCCACATTAAACAATAAAGGCGGTTGGTTGATCGATGAAACTAATTGGTATCCCTAGCATTTTCTTATATATAAATATGTTATGAATATCATCATTGGTCATATCCTATAGTTTAAGTGGTACCTCTCTCCTTTGAGAGGGGAGAGAGAGGTTTTAGGTTTGAATCTCAAAATTTGGTTGTGAAAAATTGGATTGGATTCCATAGGACCCAAAAAAAAAAAAAAGAGTTGGATTGACCAGAGCGACCAATCTATTAAGTTAGGGGGAAGGGTTATGATGTTTTGGTTGCACCAAATATATATGTAAGATAACGATATGGTGAGTACTCGCATTGAGATTGTACCTTGTGTATTAATTAATGAGTTACGATATATATTAGGTCATAAGGTACAACCCCTAATACATTGTACTAACATAAATTAGGTAAACATGAATTCATCTAATTAGGACAGAATATAGGTATATAGTATATACACAGGTTCCTCATCAAAGCTGCCGGTGAGGACTGGCAATATCCCATCTTTCCTCTACACATGTTAAATCCTTTGTGTATCGTCAAACTAAGCAAACCCCACTGCACTGAAGGTATTAATGTCTCTTAGCTCCCAATTCTTCTCCTACCAGAGCCACACACAAAAAAGATGGGAAAAAAAAATGCCTAAATTTATTTCTTGAAGACCCTAGATTGGCCGGTGCCCTATTACGCACGGTCGGAGTCAATTAGGCCGTTAAACACGTCCTTGAAAAATTGAAGAGTGACTTTGGGGGTGGAATTAAAGCTTAACGTGGCGGGAAATAGTGGTTGAGGCCTTACGTTATAGGCGATTCTCACAAGTCGAAGAGAATGCCCAAGCTGTTCTTTCCCTCCTTTCTTCTGATAACTATGATCTTTGGTGCCATATTCTCTGATTGCAGGTCATTTTTTAACCTGGATTGGGAGGTGGCGATAATGCATAGCTACATGGAAACCAACCAATATGCTAATAGCTTGGCCAAGAAAGGACCTGATGTTATTGCTTCCTTCACTATTCTAGTAGCCAACCTTTGGAGTTTTGTTATATTTTAACTTCGGATGCTAGAGGGGTTGTATGCCCTAGCTTTTTTGATAAGCAGTATGCTCAACTTCGGTTTTAATTGTCACGACTCAAAAATAATAGGCCATGATCACGAGTAATAAAATAGGCATCATTTTATTTCCCTTTTCTTTTTGCTGAGTTGTTCATCATTCGTCTTGTAACTTTTAAGGAAATTTCCTCATTTTCTCCTGTCAAGGATACAGTACTAACGATATTGAGATTTTATGCCAGAAAATTGAACCAAACCTCAAATGGGATGATGAGAATTGTTCATCAGAGTCGCGATAGTAAAGACCATCGTAGTATGATTGGTGAGTGACGTGAACACCACATGTGTAGAGGTGGTGGTTTCAACTCCTTTTGATTGGGTGTGTGACTGTAGAGGGAAGGAAGATGGCCGGGCACCCCCTGTTGTGTAACCCAAAGGCCTTTGGTCCTCTCCTTTGAGCACCCCCTCCCACCCAACCAAAAAAAAATGAAAGATATACATTCAGTGATCAGAGATTCAGAGTTCTCTAACACTAGTATGTTGCAATAATCAAATTATTAACCAGAAATCAAATAATGGTGTATTTTACACACTATTGGAGGCAGAAATCTATCATTCAAGAAAAAAAAAATACAAATCTATCATTACCTAACCAATATATATATATACAAATCCATCATCTTAAATAGGAATATTTAAATAACTTCAAATTATCACCATAGTTGATGTTATAAGATCACTTTTAAAAATGGGTAAAGATCATTTTAATGCACTGAACTTTTTTGAAATCTCAATGTGGTACCTAAACTATTTTTTTTCCTAATTTAATACCTAAATTTCACTATTGTAAATCAATGTGGTTCCTACGTACCCTACATCGTCTAAATAATTGACGGAATAATAATGTGCTGTCATGTGAGTAGTCACTTAGCATCCTATGTGGAGCGTATGTGTTAAGGGTACCTTAAAAATCAATCTTGCTAATTTAGACCAAATTGGTACACTTTAATGTAGTTTGGATTTCAAATTAGAATTTTATTTATTTATTTATTTATTTTTTAAGTTTAGGTACTAAATTAGAACTAAATCTAAAGTATAGAATAGTAAAAGTATTTATTCAACTATTATATTTTAACTGTTCTTGACTCATAGGGTACTAATTCTCCAATCACGTGATGGCATGCAATTATTCCGTTGATTATTTGGACGGCGTTTAGGGTGAGGACTACATTGATTCACAACAGTGAAATTTAGCTATTAAATTAAGAAGAAAAATAGTATAGATACCACGTTGGAATTTTAAAAAAAATTTAGGGTACTAAAATAATTTTTACCCATTAAAAATTCATTAAATACATATATTTTGACTTTCTATTGTCATTTTTTTTTTTTAATGATGACCCAATTTTTATTATTTATTATTTTATTATTTTGAATTTCCTTACTCAAAATAATAAATATGTGTCTCAATTAATGCCATGTAAATAATATTATATTTTAACTGTTCTTAACATGTAGGGTATTAATTCTCCACTCACGTGATGGCACGCGATTATTCCATTGATTATTTAGACGGTGTTTAGGGTAAGGACTACATTGATTCACAACAGTGAAATTTAGCTATTAAATTAAGAAGAAAAATAGTCTAGATACCACGTTGGAATTTTAAAAAAAGTTTATGGTACTAAAATAATTTTTACCCATTAAAACTTCATTAAATACCTATATTTTGACTTTTTACTGTCAGTTTTCTTTTTTTAATTATGACTCAATTTTTATTGTTATTATTATTATTTTTTTTTAATTTCCCTACTCAAAATAACAAATATGCGTCTCAATTAATGCTATGTAAATAATATTATAACCATTGAATTTTCATTTAGACAATCAAACGGGCTATGCAATTGTGCTGCTGAGCTTTTTGGCTTTTAAGTGACGAGGGGACAAAGTTTCACTGCTTTCCTCATTCATTTTGTTCCATTTCAATTCTCTCTATTAAATTAATGTCAGGCTGAGCCCAACGTGAGGGATGGGGCATGACTACATGAGTTACACGTCGACGATACTTTAGTCTGTTTCAGTCATCTTGGGGCATGATTCACACGAGGCAGCACCTTTTGTCGGTGAGGAAAATCATGATGGGCTAGATGGTATAAGTAAGCTTCAGATTCTGATTAGGCTGGCCCAGTTAAATATTAATGGATCCGCATCCGGACTCTAATTTGTTGGGCCAACCAAGGGATGGCAACAATGGGAAGCACAGAAGTTTGGGCGGCATCTGTCCAGCCCAGAAGTTTGTCGTGACCAAACCGATCTTTTTGGTGGGCCCACTCTGCCTCATTTTCTTGATGGGAACGGTTATTGCAACCCCACAAAAGGTTAAGTTCCCCCCCCCCCAATTTTTTAATGAAAAGAATGATGCTGCAAAATGACCAAAAAGGGCTTTATTTCTTTAACCAAAATGCTAAACCCACCCCTCTTGTTCCACTCTCCGACACCTCTCTCTGGCATCCACCCCACCGGCAACCCTCTCCCACACCCTTTTCTTCCTTCCTCCTCTTCCCTCTTCTTCATTTTTTTTTCTTTCCTTCCCAGAAACCCTCTCCCACACCCCTCTCTCGTCAGCAAAGCTCCCTCCCTCCCCTCCCTCCCGTCGGCCTTCCTCCTCTTCCCTCTTCTTCTCTTCTTCTTATTTTTTTTTTCTTTCCTTTTCTTCTCTTCTTCCCTCCCGTTGGTAGTAGATGTGGCCAGATCTGACCGTCACCATCGCTAGAAAAAATGGAGGTTTTGAAAAAAACCTCTTTTGCCTCACAAACAGATTTGACCAGAGCAAAAAAAAAAAAAAAAAAAAAAGAGGAAAGAAAGAAAGAAAGAAGAGGAGAAAAGGAAGAAGGACAGAGAGTGGTCACTCGCCGAAAAAAATGGAGGTTTTGAAAAAAAAAACCTCCGTTGCCTTTCACACACGGATCTGACCAAAGCAAAAAAAAAAAAAAAAAAAAAAAAAAAAAAAAAGGAAAGAAAGAAAGAAAGAAGAGGAGAAGAAGAGAGAAGAGGAAGAAGGGCGGTCACTGTCGCCGTCACCGTCGACGTTGCTCGCTGGTTTGCTGTGGGGGTGCCGGAATGTTCTTCTAGATCTCACGTGGGGAGAGTGGGGTGGGTGAGAGGGGTGGGTGAAGGGTATTTTAGACTTTTAAAGGGGTGGGTATATACTTTTGGGGGGTGGGGATATCAGGTGGGGGTAGCTTAACCTTTAGGGGGTTGCAATAACCGCTCCCTTTCTTGATTGGATCAGCTGATCTATTAGTCCGAGTCACATCTAGATAGTAATGGTTTCAATTTGGGCCACTATTGCGACTACATAAAATACTATAAGCTCCCTACTAATTAAATCCCCTAAAATTTTGTTGTAAGCACCCTCCATCTTTCTAAAATATCCTTAATAAAAAATATGAAAATCTCAAACATTTTTCTACCCACAACCCATCCCTTTCTCAAGCCCTTTGTCCGACGACATCATCCTCATCAACAACTCACCGGACGGCGACATTGACATAGTTGCCTCACTAGAAATCGACGCTAAAAGAACAATTCTAAATTGGGATTTGTATAGTTAAGTTGTTCGGTGTTTTAAAACAGAACAACACAAACTTGTTTGAAGCTACATAACCAAATAATCTTAAAACGTTTTTTTTTTTGAGGTGTCCGGAGTTTTAAAACAGAACAAAGAACTTTGTTCGGACTTAGAAATTGGAACGCGTTAAAAGCGTTTAGTGTTACAGAAATGAACATTTTAAACATGTTCAGAGTCAAGAAAACGAACAAGGCGAAATTCAGCATACGAAAAAATTAAGTTAAACTCGGCAAAAAATGTATAAATACTTACTTTTTGGCTGCTAATACCATCTCTATCAATGCTTTTCTCGTCCATTATTCAATATAACATGAGAAACACTAATTTTTCATATACATATGGATTTGGTGTCAAGGTTGTTAGGGTTTGTGAGAACATGAAGTTTATAGATGGTGTAATGTTTTTGGAGTTAGGGGTAGAGTGGGGTGGGGTACGAAAATTTTTAAGCTTTTAAGTAAACATGTCCTTATTCGTAAATGTACATTTAGATATAAAAAATTTAACAAATTATTTTAATTAGTGGGGGGCTTAGAGTATTTTATGTGGTGGCAATAGCCTAGCCCATTTTTATATGTTCTTTATTTTGGTTGATTGGACTGTTGGAGGATCACGCAGTGATGGTCACTCTAGGTTTTCGTTTTGGCAAAATTTTAGCAGGTTGTATTTTATATGCGTTTCTTGTATTAATTGCAAAATTAATGAAATGTTTGTGTTATAATGGATTGGTCATTCTTTGATGCAGGGCCATTCAATGGGGTAGCAATTGAGGTGGTCACACCTTAATTTTATTTGCATACTCCACTAATTTAATTTATCAACATTTTAGTATTTTACAATAAATATAAAAGATTTTTTTTTAATTTTTAATTTTTTTTTGTATGGAAATTAGTAGTGGGATACTTTTATTTTATTTTTATTTTTTTTGACAATTTGTATAACCTACCCATATCTCTAACCCTCTTTAATATCAACAAATGAGTATCAATGCTTTCTATAAACTTGAACCCATGATCACTCACTTTACAAGTAAAACAAACGCCACTAGGCTACAATGCTATCAGCAGTCATGAAATCCATTGGAAAACATCATTTTGAACAATTTTACAGAAGAAAGTTTTTCTAAAATTTGTCATTTAAATTGACTTTTTATCATTTACCGTATCTGCTTCATTTTTTTGCCAAAAAGTTCACTTAAACGTAAGTGTACGGGGTAAAATCTTGCTCCCCGAACTACGTGTTGATGATGGAGCTTGCTCCCTCGCCTGGACCTGCAATCACAAGCTTGGAAAATGGGTCAGAGGGTAGGCCAAGGTGGGTTTTGGCCGTGCCCTCTCCAAAGCTTAAGTCAGAACGCTGTACTGTGGAGAATGAGGCAAGGAAGAAGATGAATTTCAGAGAATTAGGGTACTGTAGCTTACCAAATTAGGCTGTATCGTATTCTTTTTATACCCACCTGTACGGACTGACCATGTGAGGTCAGATAACTGCTTGGGTTAGGTCAGATCTGACCATGGTTTACCCATAACCGTCTGACCATAGTTTAGTGACCATGGTTGGCCAGGGAATCGTGGTTTCTTGTAACCGCTGTGTCAGGAATTACAGCTGCTAGGACAGTTTTGGACTGTAGTAGGATTTGGATTGTAGTATGAGTCATAAGACAGGTGTCCCGAGGTGAAAGCCAGGAACCGAGTTGGAAGATCACGTGCTTTGCAGCGGGTCCTACCGTGCAGGCCTCCCACGTGTCAAGTGAAGTGATTTAACCCCTTGCCCCGAGCTGGATCTTCGGAGGTGAATCACGTGCGTTGTGGTTGGCCTGGTTGAGCAATCTTCGCCACGTGTCAGCGTTTCAGACCTGAACCTTCCATCCCGAGTTGAGACCTCAGTTCAGAGATATTTCCACACAATTTGCCCCAAATTATGACATTCCCGAGCTGGGACTTGTCATAATTTTGTTTTGCTAAGTGTTTTTCCCTGTGCCCCTATGCCGCTTGGCATTCTAGGGCTTACCTGGCAAAGAGGCGGTTAAGCCTTTCCGTATTCCAAGGCGCTGACGTCATGTGCCTTGGGACCGTACGATCTGCATTTAATGCGCCAGAAGCATTATGTCTTTGGAGGGAAACAGATTATTACTCATTTTATCTTCTGCACTCTCTCTCTACTCTCTCTGCTTTTTCTCTCTGCATTCTGTTCTCCGTTTTCTCTCTCTATTTTCTCTGCTCTTTCCTTCTGTATTCTCCAGGAAAACACCGTATTTTCCACCGGAATCCACTGTCTACGTCGTTCGCTTGTGGGAGAAGATCCGTTCTGCTCTCCTTCATTGCCTTTGCGAACCGTTTCTTCGGTGTTATTTTCTGCTGGTGCTCTTCTTGCTCGCTTCACCCTTCCAAGAACAACTTTTGGAGGTTTCAGCGCCGTGCCGTACAGTTTCTCCGGCGAAACAGCTTTTTTGACCACCGCTTGATCTTTTGTGAAGGTATAACTGGTTTTTGTTCTTTATTCTTCAATTTGTTCGGTGTATTTTTCTCTTTGCGGTTGTTGGAGATGTTCTTGGGGTTTGCTTCGTAATCCTAGGGTTTTCCTCTGGTTTTTGGGGCAAATCACCAAGATACTGATTTTCCCGCCTTTTAGGGTTTGAAAAAACTCCATCTCGGGGTAAACTTAAGAAAAAAGTTTTTGGTGTCCTTTTTAGTCTTTTCCCAACACCGAGTTGAGTGTTCCCCGAGCTGACACTTAGAAAAATTTTAGGGTCTGTCAAGGCAGGGGTAACATACCTGTTAGAACTTGATCATGGAGTTTTAGGTCGGGACATGTTGTCATGGGTTGAGTTATCCCTGGATTTAACCTTCCCCTTTCATCTTGGCAGATGTCTTCTTTTTATGACATTAGAGGGAACCCTGCAAAGATAGCAGAGTTTAAGGCCTTATACGGCTTTGAAGACGGGAAGTTTAGCTTCCGCTTTGCTGAGCCCGGGGAGGACGTCTTTAGGTCAGATGCCAAGGATGGCCTCCCCGTTCCCATTGCTGCTTTCATGGAGGATGGAGTTCGTGTCCCATTCCCTGACCTTCTCAATGACTTCCTCCTCTACTGTGGAATAGTCCCAACCCAGCTAGGGCTGAACTCCTTTAGGGTCATCATGGGGGTTCATGTCCTTAACCAGCTTCTAGGGACTTCTGTCGGGGTGCGGGAGATCCTCCACCACTACAAAATCTGCGCCCTTAAAAACAAACCAGATGTTTACCTCTCCCTCAAGCGCAGGATGAAACCCTTTGTCACTCACATCCCAGACTCCAACCCGGGAGCTCATGACATTGTGGTCTTCGTTTACGGGCCTGTAGATGGGACTCTTCCCCCTGATCCTCCCATCATTCCCCGAGAGAGAGGTTCTAGTTGTAAGAAATCAGTGATGTCACTTTGCTTCTTTTTGTTTTATATGACCTCGAGTTGAATCTTGGATTTAATATCGATACTCATGTCACGTTTCTTTCTAGCAGCTCCTCACGCCAACGAGCCCGCTGACAAGTTGAACAAGGAGGATATCCAGAGACTGCTCGGGTATCAAGTCAGCCAGCGTTGCCGTGCGGCGGAGACCTTGCTCAACTACCACGCGCGGTACCAGACTTGGGGGAAGGCGAGTTACCCCCATTGGGAGCAGCCTGACGACGAGCTGACCCGTGTGGTGGAAGAGGACGTGGAGAGAGGAGAGCGAGAGGAAGAGGAGGAAGAAGGGATCCGCCTCCGACCTGAAGGGGAGGGAGCTGAGGAGATTAGGCCCTCCGGCAAGACGGCTCGCCGCGCCCCCTTCGTCATTGAGAGCTCCAGCTCTGAGGAGACTGTCTCCCAAGCCATGGAGAGGAGAGGCTCCAATCCCCCTCCCGCCAAGAGACAAAGAACAGACTCCGGCAGCCAGAGGACCAAGAAGGACTCTGGGATGAATTTGAGGGCTCTGGTTGCTGAGAGAAGGTCGGCGGAGAAGGAGGCCCAGGAAAAGAAGACTGCTGAGCAGAAGCAGCAGCAGCAGAATCAGCAGCAGCAGCAGCAACAGCGGCAGAGTCAGCAGCAGCGTCAACAGCTGCAGAAGACTAACAAGGCTGCTGCTGTTACTGCTCCTGGGTCAGGTCGGGACGCCGGGAAAAAGCCCACTGACCCCAACAGTGGCAAACTCATGTCCAGCGCCATGAGGGGGCAGGACGTGGGCAGGCCCCAAGCGCCCGAGGTTACCGGGAAGGGGAAGGCTCCTCTGGTTCCCCCTACGAAGCCCCAGAAACCCTCCACAGTCCCTGAACAGCAACCCACTGTGCAAGGGTCTGGACAGGGGGGAACCAATGCTTCGGGGGCCGGAGATGGGAGCGCCCCTGCCCGTGCTGATGTGATAGCACAATACCCCGAGGTAAACCTTCACTTCCTTCTGTGCCTTTTATCCGGAAGCCTATTACGAATTCTGACTGACTTTATGTCTCTGTTCGCGTGTGCAGTTTCCCGTACCCACAGATAAGGGTGTTACCAGCTCCTTCTCTGCGGAGTACAACTTCAGGCAGCTGGGGAATCCCATGAGGTTGCCGGCGGACATGGCGCACTTCAGGAAGAGGTCCGCCCTCGACAACCTCCGCTTCGGGTTTACCAGCCTTTACCGAGTAAGTTCCGTTCTTTTGTGGTTTCATTACTTGGTGTTCAACCTTGTTTTTGACTTGATGATGTCTGTATAGGGCTGCCAACAAATCTTGCTAGCGGGCGATCGCCTCGAGGAGGAAGACAATAAGTTGCAACTCGAGCTCGCCAAAGTCCGGAGTGAGTACGATCAGAAGCTAGCGGAGGCTGAGGCCAACTGTGCTGCAACTATGTCTCAACTTCAGAAGGTAAAGTCTGAATGTGAGACTCTCAAGTCTACAGCCGAGAGTGCCATCAGCAAACTCGAGCTCACGAGGAAGGACTACGCAGATTTGGAGGCTGAGCTGAGGAAGGCAAAGGATGCCCAGGATGGGCTGACCCGGGAGAAGCGCGAACTGGCGAGTAAGGTCCGGGCCCTTGAGGCTGAGGTAGAGAAGGAGAAGGCCTCCGTGAAGAAGGCCGTGACTGAGGAGAGGGAGAGCGTGACGGCTTCCCTCGTTGGGCAGTTGACCACCGAGCTCGAGGTCACCTACAGATTTGCGTGGGAGACCTTGGTCGAGTTGGCATCTGCCCAATTTCCTGGCATTGCCGATATTCCCTTTGAAAGGAGGGATATTCCCCCGGATTACGATCCCGAGGGAGGTGATGTCGGGGAAGCTGAGATGGAGGTTGCTGGCGGCGATGAGGCCGGGGAGAACAATCCCGAGGTCACGTCCCTGCCTAATGCCACCATTGAAGCCGAGAGGACCGTTGACGTCCCCGATGACACTTCAGTCGCTGCCAACGGGGACCCACCCGTAAATGCAACGGAAAGCACCACGGAGGCTATCCCTGATCTTCCTCAGACTCCCGTGGTTCCGCCTGTCTCTACTGATCCCGTCGCGGCTCCCGAGGTCATTGCTCCAGCTGCCGGGAACTCGGGGGAGAATGTAGCTACTTAGGTTTTTTCTTTTGTTTTTTCTTTTTCATTTCTTCTGGCTGAATGCCCCAATTTGTACAGAACATTGTAATACTCCTTCCATTGGAATGAAATACAGAATTTTTCTTTCTCGTGTGCATGTGTCTTTTATTTTCATACTGGCTGTGTGTCTGAATGTATCATCGGGATAAGATCCCTTGCTGCTGTGGTGAAAATAATTAGACCCAATCTGACTGTGGGCTTTAGTTTGTTGAGTGAGAGACCTGAGCACCTGTTGGTCCTTGTTTACTTGGACCCATCTCTTGGTATGTTGTTGCGTTGAACCTGTTCTTAGGTGAGAATTCGTTGTGAACCCATTCTTAGGTTCGGTGTGCTCAAGCCATTTATTAGGTGAGACTTATGCCCATTCTTAGGCAGTTTTGCTTGGACCCTTTCTTGGGCAAGACTTTGTTGTGAACCCATTCTTAGGTTCGGTGTGCTCAAGCCATTTATTAGGTGAGACTTGTGCCCATTCTTAGGCGGTTTTGCTTGGACCCTTTCTTGGGCAAGACTTTGTTGTGAACCCATTCTTAGGTTCGGTGTGCTCAAGCCATTTATTAGGTGAGACTTGTGCCCATTCTCGGGCAGTTTTTGACTTCGACCCGTTGTTGGGGAAAATGCCTTTAGCTCGAATGAAAAACAAGTGATGACGTTCTTGAATAACCTTTGAACTTGTATTGAATAATCACTGAATGTAATTACAACTTTAGTTATCGGTAAAACAATCTTAGGTTAGCTATATTAACTGATCTCGGGAGCTCTTGTCCGGTCTCCAAGCTCTTTAGTTTGTAAGAACCTGTACCCCCGACATGGATGACCTCGTAAGGACCTTCCCATGTTGCCCCGAGCTTCCCGTCCGCAGGATTTCTGGTTCCAGTGTTGACTTGTCTGAGTACCAACTCTCCGACATTGAACTCCCTTGATTTTATTCTTCGGTTGTAATATTTTTTCAGTTCTTGTTGGTAGGATGCCATTTTAATTCGAGCCCTTTCCCTTCTTTCTTCTGCTAAATCCAGATCTTGAGACAGAGTCTGATCATTCGTTGCCGCGTCATAAGATTCGGTTCTGAGACCTGGTAGACCCATCTTTATTGGTATAACTGCTTCCATGCCATAGGTCATAGAAAACAGAGTTTCTCCAGTGGACCTCCGCGGGGTAGTTCGATATGCCCATAGTACAGAATGCAGCTCGTCGGGCCAAGACCCTTTCACATTGTCTAGCCTCCTTTTTATCCCCGCGACTATAATCTTGTTGGTTGCCTCTGCCTGACCATTGCACTGCGGGTGACTCGGATTAGAATACCACCACTGAATTCCCAGTTCTGCACTGAATTCCCGAGTTCTCTTACTGTCGAACTGAGTCCCGTTATCCGATACGAAGGCTCTCGGGATCCCGAAGCGAGTGATAATATTTTCCCAAAGGAACTTGATAATATCAGAATCTTTAATTGAAGCAAGCGCGATAGCCTCTACCCATTTGGTAAAATAATCAGTTGCAATGAACAAGTACTTCCTGTTCCCCGAGGCTGTGGGCAATGAACCTACGAGGTCTAACCCCCATTGTGCGAAAGGCCACGGACTAGATATAGGATGTAACTCCTGAGCAGGCTGGTGTATTTTGTCAGCAAACATCTGGCACTTCGGGCATTTCCTCACGTACCTGATAGCATCCTTCTGCATGTATGGCCACCAGTAGCCCTGAGTGTTTGCCCTATGGGCTAGTGATCTTCCTCCTGCATGACCTCCGCATGATCCCTCGTGGAGTTCAGCCAGCAGATCCAGCACTTGGTCTGGATGTACGCACTTCAGGTATGGTCCCATGTAGGATCTTTTGTAGAGAGAGCCCGACGGAGATAACCAAAAACGAGCTGACTTAGCGCGAATTCGGTGACCCTGATTGCGATCCTCGGGTAGTTCATCCCTTTGTAGATAGGCAACTATCTCATCCATCCAGCTCGGTGTCGAAGGCTGAATGTCCGAGATGAGCTCCTCTGTCCCAATACTGGGTTTTTGCAAGATTTCGACATTTATGGCTTGGGGGGTGTCTGTTTCCAACGCTGCAGCCAGGGCGGCCAACCCATCTGCATGTCTGTTTTGATCCCTGACAAAGCGTTTGAACTCCACACTGGTGAATTTCGCAGCTAATTCCCATACCTTGTGCATGTACGCAGCCATCCTTTCATCTTTGGCCTCATATTATTTGTTTAGCTGCTTAACCACTAGCCTGGAGTCACTATATACTGTCAGCTCTTTTACCCCCATTGCATGGGCCATCCCTAGTCCTGCCACCACTGCCTCATACTCTGCTTCATTGTTTGAGGCTGGGAACATAAGTCTCACTGCTTGCTCGATGATTTCTCCTTCGGGATCTGTCAGTACAATTCCCAGACCTGCACCTTTCGCATTAGATGCACCATCCACTTTGAGCTCCCATCTCTTCCTCTTCTCTGTGTTTATATTGTCTTTCCCCGCCAATTCGGGCAGAGAGGATTTGAATGCTGTCTGTCCCGAACTGGAAGTAGGATCTGCGAATTCAGCCAAAAAATCAGCCAATATTTGCCCCTTTATGGCAGGTCGGGGCTGGAAGTGAATGTCGTAAGCATTGAGTTCTACCCCCCACTTCGAGACGCGTCCTGACAAATCAGCTCTGCGGAGCACATCTTTCAGTGGGTAGTTGGTGAGGACGATGATAGGATGAGACTGGAAGTAGTGTTGGAGTTTTCTGGAGGCTGTGACAAGGGCTAGGATCAATTTTTCAAGGGGCAGATAGCGGGTTTCAGCGTCTAATAGTGTCTTGCTAATATAATAGATTGGTGCTTGAGTAAGGTTGCGTTGGGCTAAAAGAACGCCACTGAGTGCATGAGCTGAAACAGCAAGATAGAGGTAAAGAGGTTCCCCGTGGTAAGGGTGGGTCAGGGTGGGCAGTTTTTCTAAATGAGCAACTAACTTTTGATAAGCCTCCTGGCATTCCGTGTTCCATCCCGAGTTAGTGCTCTTCTTCAGTATTTGAAAGAATGGGTGGCATTTGTCTGATGACCTCGAGATGAATCTACTGAGTGCTGCCACCATCCCGTTCAACTGTTGAACGTCCCTGACCGTGGTTGGAGTACGTAAGGTTCTTATCGCCTCAATCTTACTTGGATTTGCTTCGATCCCCCTTCTTGAAACTAAGTGACCCAGGAATTTTCCCGAGCCTATTCCAAATGAGCTTTTCTTCGCATTTAACTTCATCCCATACTCCCTGAGTCGGGCAAAAGCCTCAGTTAGGTCTGCCAGGTGATCTTTCTCTGAGCTGCTCTTAACGATAGTGTCATCAACGTACGCCTCAAGGTTTTTGCCAATCAGTCCTTCAAATATCCTGCTAACAAGACGTTGGTAGGTGGCCCCTGCATTCTTTAACCCGAACGGCATCACCTTGTAGCAGTACGTTCCTCTAGGAGTAATGAACCCTGTCTTGTCTTGGTCGTGTTCTGCCATAGGAATCTGATGGTAACCCGAGTAGGCATCAAATATACTCAGTCTCTCATACCCCGAGATAGAGTCTATAAGTTGGTCAATCTTAGGCAAGGGGAAACTGTCCTTCGGGCACGCTTTATTGAGGTCCGTGAAATCGATACAGACTCGCCAGTCCCCTGTCTTCTTTTTTACACATACGGGATTGGCCAGCCAACTCGGGTACTTTACTTCTCTGATGAACCCTGCTTTCAAAAGCTTATCAACCTCGGCAGAAACTGTTTCGGCTCTATCATCTGACAATCTTCGTTGCTTCTGAACCACTGGCTTGTAATTCGGGTTAACTTGCAACCCATGAGTAATAATTCTGGGATCAATTCCTGGCATTTCATGGGGTGACCAAGCAAATACATCGATGTTACTCTTCAAAAATTCGAACAGCTCTGCTGCGTCGGCTTCACTCAATGACTTTCCTATCCAGAAAAACCTCTCTGGATCATCAGGATTGATTATCTTCTTCACTAGCTCCTCCCCCGTTCTTTCCGCGGGTTCCAGAGCTGTCTCTTCTACTCCGGGCCGTTCTCCCTTTCGTTGCTACAAGGGGACCTCATCAATCTTGGCTTTTTTCTTCTGCTCAGGCTCTTGCCTCGGGGCTTTAATTTTGCCAGTTCCCGAGCTGGGAAGGCGTGGGACCTTGGACTTCAGTTTGTCCTCGGAAGGTGCTGAGTGGCCTGCATACTCTGCCAGAAAACATTCCCTGGCCGCCGCCTGGTTTCCCTTTATCTCCATGATTCCTTCTGGGCTCGGGAACCTGATGGATTGGTGGTAAGAGGATGGGACAGCCTTTATGGCATGAATCCAGGGTCGCCCAAGTATCACATTGTAAGCTGACCTTTCCTGGATCACCACAAACGTTTCCATGGACTGCACTGGCCCTGCCCGAACTGGGAGCGTTATCTGCCCCAATGGGAAAGTCATGTTGCCATTAAAAGCTTTCAAGCTGACGTGGCAGGGCTTCAGGTCGGAGTCCTTAAGCCCGAGTTGACTGAACAACTTCTGAAACATGACGTTCACAGATGCCCCGTTATCCACATAGACTTTGCCCACGTCGTAATTCCCTATGAGCATGCGGATAACTAGAGCATCGTTGTGCGGGCAACGCACCGTCCCATCAGTCTCGGCATCCCCGAAGAAAAGCAGTTTCTCCCCATTTTCTCCCTCACTCTGAGGTAGTAGTACTGGCTCATCCCCAATATCACTGACTTCAGCATCTTGACAGGCCATCCTATATTGCGCCCTAAGCTGGCTGGTTGACAGGGCGGTTTCCTCATATCCTCCGGTGATCATATCAATCCTCCCGAGGATCTTTGGTTGAGTGGATTGAGGAGCCCTGTTCTCGGGTTTTTTCTGTTCGGATGGCTGTCCTTTGTCCTTTCGGGCTATAAACTCATCGAGTTTCCCTTCCTTGGCCCAGGCCTCGAGGTTGTACTTCAAAACCTTACAGTCCTCTGTCCTGTGGCCATGATCCTTGTGGTAACTGCAAAACAACTTCTTATTTCTCTTCTCGGGCTCCGCGAACATAGGTCGAAGTTTCTGGAAGAAGTCCTTGTTCTCCAGTGCCTTCATTAACTTGTAGATGGGGAGAGTAAATACAGTGAAGATGGCCTGGTTTGGATTGGTGGGTGGCCTGGATTTCTCTCCTCGGGGATTGTCTCTCTGTGACCTAGGGTCCTTCTTCTTGTCATCTTTTTCGCTAGCTTTGGCAGACTGCGGGGTGTAAAAATCATCCAACTTGGAATAATTGGCTACAGTGGAGAGTAGCTTGGCTAGGTTTCTGGGGGGATTAACAGTGAGCTCCTTAAACAGAGGTGATGGCTTCCTTAACCCGAGACGAAACAGATCCATTGCATTCTTCTCAATGGGCTCGTCAATCTCATTGTAGACCTCCCAGAACCTCTGGGAGAATTCCCGAAGTCCTTCCCCATCTTTCTGTTTCAGCTCGTATAGGTTCTGCATGGTCCTCGGGAATTTGCAGCTAGTGATGAACCTTTTCTTGAACAGCTTGCTCAGCTCGTGCCAGCTGTCAATAGATTCATCTGGGATCTTGGCCCACCACTTTAGAGCCACTTCCCCCAAACTCATAGGAAATATTTTACAGAGAAAACCCTCGTTTCCAGCATATAACGACATACGTTGCAAGTAATAATTCAAATGATGATCGGGGTCTATTGAAAGAGAGTAAAGAGTAAAAGTTATCTCGGAATACCCTCGTGGGATTGGGACCCGTTGAATCCACCGTGTGAATGGGCTCCGAGCTACAGCAAGGCTTTCAGGTCTATCTCCCCCTCTACTCTGGTTACCCCGGTGTCTCTTGGAGGCTTCTTCCTCGTTTCTTTCACGCCTGGGTGACCGAGAGTGCTTTCTGCTCGTCCCCCCAGTACTTCTCTCCCCCCTTCTTTCAAGAGACCGAGACCTGTGATAGCGTCTCTCTTCTCTGTGAACTTCGTGCCCAGAACGCACCTGAGAGCGAGGTCTTGGGTGGTCCTCATTCCACCTTCGCGCATGATCTGAACGCCTTGAACTGCGTTCTGGGGACCTCTGAATCAGCGCATGATGTTGTTCATCTCCCCCTCCCAGACGTCTCTGTTCTGGATCAGTTAATCGTGGCTGATCGTCATGTCTGCTGCGGTGGTGGTGGTGTGAGGCCCCTGGCCTGGGTGAGCTCTCCTGATGCCTGGTGCGACGGAGTGGACTGGTTTGGCTAGCCTCCTCAGCGACAATGTTAACTCCGCGAGGAGCGAAAGTTCGCTGGAGGTAGCGGTGGTAATTTTGCTCCGCATTTAGCTTTGCGAGCTGCGCCGATTGAATCTCCGATTGCATGGTTGCAATCAGTTCCACTACCGCCGCTGGGTTAGGGTTGTTTGTCACAGCCTTATCGAAGGCGGCTTTCAGAACAGGCTGGTCATCGAGAGAATGCAAAACAGCGGACATTTCAGGGGAGATCTGATGTTGCTGAATCGGAGGAAGCTGACTAGTTCCCGCCGCAAGCAATGGCGGGTTGGTCTGTGAAGGCTGGGCTTCTGCTCGCTTCCCAGCATCGCCTGCAATGGCTTGGTCTACGCGAGTAAAGTTCGCTCCAGATCTGGTTCGCCCAAAGGTGGGCGGAGGTGGTGTAGCCATCTTATCGCGATGGTTCCCACAGACGGCGCCAAATTGTACGGGGTAAAATCTTGCTCCCCGAACTACGTGTTGATGATGGAGCTTGCTCCCTCGCCTGGACCTGCAATCACAAGCTTGGAAAATGGGTCAGAGGGTAGGCCAAGGTGGGTTTTGGCCGTGCCCTCTCCAAAGCTTAAGTCAGAACGCTGTACTGTGGAGAATGAGGCAAGGAAGAAGATGAATTTCAGAGAATTAGGGTACTGTAGCTTACCAAATTAGGCTGTATCGTATTCTTTTTATACCCACCTGTACGGACTGACCATGTGAGGTCAGATAACTGCTTGGGTTAGGTCAGATCTGACCATGGTTTACCCATAACCGTCTGACCATAGTTTAGTGACCATGGTTGGCCAGGGAATCGTGGTTTCTTGTAACCGCTGTGTCAGGAATTACAGCTGTTAGGACAGTTTTGGACTGTAGTAGGATTTGGATTGTAGTATGAGTCATAAGACAGGTGTCCCGAGGTGAAAGCCAGGAACCGAGTTGGAAGATCACGTGCTTTGCAGCGGGTACTACCGTGCAGGCCTCCCACGTGTCAAGTGAAGTGATTTAACCCCTTGCCCCGAGCTGGATCTTCGGAGGTGAATCACGTGCGTTGTGGTTGGCCTGGTTGAGCAATCTTCGCCACGTGTCAGCGTTTCAGACCTGAACCTTCCATCCCGAGTTGAGACCTCAGTTCAGAGATATTTCCACACAGTAAGATTTTGAAAAAACTTTCTTTTACAAAGTTGATCAAAATGATACTCTCTAGTGGACAACAAAACTAGTTTTCATAAAAGGTTTTTTCATAAAAACGTTTTATATTTTTCTAAAACCTTGAAAAATAAAATAAGTGAAGTGTGCAAATAAAATTAACCACAACCATTTTCCGCTAATTACGCTTTGGTATCTACTTATAAAGGCCTCATTTAAAATTTCAGTCCTAAGCCCAGTTTGTATTGGGCCACTGTTTCTTTGATGTATCAATATCTTGTAGGTTCTCTTGGTCTGTGTGTATGTGGTGTGCTTTTCTTCGCCAACATTTTGTGTGGGTATAAAAATGTGAGATGTGCTCTTAAAGGGTCTCTGCAGGCATTTTTGGATGAGGTATCGAGATGGTGATGAAAGATTAATGAACTGTTTGTATGACAAAAAGATGTTGATGTTGATAATGTACGTTGTCTTACTCATTAATGGGCACCTTTAGCTTAATAGAATGATGCACGTAACATCCGAGAGGGTAGGACCTGTTGCTTTTACATGGGGATCACGAATAACTTCAATTTGTAGCTAGTCTTGAGATTTTGTTATTGCTTTGACATGGAGATCAAGGATAACAAGACTTCTTTGCTTGATAAAAGCCCAAGAGGCTTTATAACCGAACTCCACTTAAATCGAGATGGAATGGCCCATGTTATACAAATGGCGCTTAGTGCACGACCCTCGGACCAAACATTTTTGGACCGAACACTTTTGGATCAAACAATCTTGGACGGAACAAAGCCTGAACCAAGACGGGAGCCTGGTCCTGGCTTAGTCATGAGCTGGTAATTTGATTGTGTTTGGGTGACCGAATTGAGTTCCCTTGTTTGATGCCTTGTCCGAGCTAAGAGATTAGCTCGGTTGAAATGAGGTCACTGCCACGTGTTCTTTGGCTACTGGTGGGTAGTTATTTTCCCACAAGCTCCACACTACCTATCAATGAATAATGTATTTTTCTGCTACCTCGCATAGTCTAATCTATTAGGGAGAAAAACAAAAACGAAGTACCAAAACCGGCTCTATGCAAAAAGTGGTTAAGAAAGATATCAGAGCCTTTCATGAAGAAAGAAAAACTAGAAACTTGAAATCCAGACTAAACAAACATCTTCATAAAACAAACTAAAATAAAACAGTTCACTAGAGATGGTTTTGTTTCTATTCAAGCACACAATTTTATTTACATTCTAGGGATTAGTCGAGTAAAAAGATCTCGATACCATTCTAAGCAAACAAACAAAAAATTAAAAAAAATTGCGCACTATAGAACACTTAAAATTATCCACCATGTAATTCCTACTTGCCATGTAGAGGAAAGCATAGTCATGTTGAAGGTGCAGCAGCTCCTAAAACACACAGGTAAAACCGAACCCATTAGGGTTTTCTTCAAAAAGGAAAAACTGAAAGAAAAAGAAAACAAAATAAAGGATGAAAGAATGGTACCTAAAATTTGTCCAAGCAAAGCAATACTGAGCAACCAACCCTAGTTCACAAGCAAGAGAAATGTCAAGTATTGTAACTAAAAGCAGCACCTCAATACCATTTTCAGAAGTTGATTGAACAGACATAAAGTATCAATAAATCTGGAAGATTTGAGCCTATCAATGGCATTAAAATAAAATATAAAAAAAAAAAAAAAAAACAAACAGTAAGCATAACTTTAAATTCATATATCTTTGATCCAACGGATATCAGATTTGATTGGAACATGTAATTAGATTATCGGGCTTAGATCAAGTGTACAAAGCCATGAAGAGGGGTATAATCAGTTCAGCTCCTTTACCATTAACAGTCATCCATCATCTCGTGCTACATGTAGTTATTCCACAATGTCACCTAGATAATAGAAGGGTAAAACGAAATTTTCAGTCAATACTATACTTGTGATAAACCGATCTCATCAAAGACTTGTAATCCTTCAGTCTATTGCTTTTCTTTGGTGGGATGATATTATCTGACTAGGTAAAAACCCGGGTCTTGAAGAATATTAGACTCATCAAGACAGTGTAGAGAAATGAAAATTATTACTTTAGAAACAATTTTTTTATGAACGTACGAGGTATACAGCATTTGTATGCTAGATATTGAATCTTGGAAATCTTCTACATGAAGCTATGAGAAAGAAATGTGGATTTCAAACATGCCTCATCACAGTCAGATCATTATAATATTTGGACCAAAGCATCACATTCCCTTATTTACTCAATCCTTTAATGGCGGGAAGAACTTCTAATCGAGGTGAGGTCAGCTGCAGGAATGAATTAAGCTGCTTCCAGCAGCTTGAGATGCAGCAGGTAGTCGCTTTGTATTCTGAGGCCTGTTTGGATATGTCATGGAAATTGAATCATTTCCATGTGTTTTGCATTTATTTTTAACAAAGCTATCATTGTTAATGACGGAGTTCAAAAGGAAGGCTGCCATAATCACAAGTAAATGATAGTGGAAACATTCAAACAGGGGTATTTCATGCATCAATTATTGTTTTTCTCCAAGATGTTTTCAAAATTGCCTCATTCAAGACGATGGATTTTTACACCCAGTGTTTAGTAAAATGTAAATGGAGCCCTTCAATTTACATGGGACAACCAAATTCTGCAGTGCTATGGATTTGGTTCCCCTATATTGCCCTTATCCAGTGTTCTAATGAGGTTTGTTGTCCCTTGTTTCACTACTGCATGTGAATTATGGCTATCAAAATCTCACTCATAACCACCTTGCTGGTAAGATAAATTTGTGTTTGCCAATTAGTACAAGAGCAGCACATTTGAGCAAACTATATCCACTTCCCAAGCTTACCCAACCACATATTGGTAGCTGCTGAAAATACATTCGCATTGGAAGCATAGCCCCGACAATGATAAATATGGATCGAGCTTCCATCCATATTTTCATCCTGAATTTGCAATATTTGAACAAAAATCCTCTACTTTTTATGGATTGGAGTTCTTTCTTTTCTATCAAAAGAACAAAAAACAAAAATAAAAAATCCCTTGTCACTAAAAGAAACATTGACCCATATTCATATTTACAAAGGGAAATATTCAATTACCAAAGATATTGACCCATATGATGACCTATTCATTAGTAAGGCATGATCGAGTTTACCCATAAGGTATTTAATGATTAAATTTTGTATGTGTTACCCTTCTAAGTGTACTCTATCTACAAGAAAGTATAAGCTTGTAAACATGATGAATAGTAGGCATGTTCACGTTTGACTTATTAAATTAAGAAACTCATAAAATAAGACTTAATATTGACTTGTTTATCTTATAAACAAGCTCATATGAGCATTTAATTGAGCTAATTTTACTCAATGCTCAATTTGATAAATAAATAAGTTAAAAAAGAAATACAGGTTTCAGTTTCGCTTTTGCAATATCAAACCAACCTTTTATTAAATTGATCTCGAAACAAATCCAAATAACAATGCTCATCATATAGCCTCCCTTGGGACTCATGAAATATTGAAATGTCTCCTAGGCATTAGAGAGCTTGTTTCTCACCACTTTCCCTAAAGGTTATCCCTATAGACTTATGTCTTGTAATTGTTCGGTGCATGTGGGACAGAGGGACTACATGTGTCCGAGGGATCAGCGGGTGCGTAAACATCCCAAGAAACCTTCTGATATAAATAATTTTTTTTTATTTAAAAAAACACTATATATACCTGTGAAGGCAATAATTGGAATTCATGAAAAATCTCTTAAATATGGGTGAGCTTGTGTCAATATACCCATAGGCCATAGTCACTCTTATGATATGTTTTTAACGAATGTTACTGAAATTGTATCCAACAAAAAAAAAAAAAAAATGTTAATGTCCCAGAAATGGTCTGCAGATATTCTTGGCGCTTTTCCCTAAATATTACTTTTAAAAAAAATTTATTTCAAATTTTTTATGATTTTTAACTTTATTCTAGATTATCGATAAATCGTGGTTACTAGCCATGTTTTTAACTAGCCACGTTTGTAATAAAATCGTAGTTAGCAACAACGTTTTATCTCTAAATATACAAATCCTTATAAGTAATCTGGATGTATACAACAAGTAATCTGGATGTATAAAACAGTTAAAATCGTGGTTACTAATCACAATTTTAATAAAAACATGATTAGCAACTACGATTTATCGGTAATTGGGAATAAAATTAAAAATCATACAAAAAATGGAATAAATTTTTTTAAAAAAATAATATCTAAGGAAAAGGGCCAGATATTCTTACTCAGTCACTTATCCAAAATAAATAAATAAATAAATAAAATTTAAAAGAGAAAGAAAGAAAGAAAGAAATTGTCTGCAGAAATTTTTTTCTATATTAAAAAAAAAAATCTAAAGCGTGTTGTGATCTGAATGGCCAGAGCCCATGGGTTGCAACAACAGAACACAATTCACTTGTAGAGTACCACTGCTTCATAGTACTCCACCGTAGGTTACCGGCGCATGTTAGCTGGAACTCGCAGAAATGTTTCAAGCGCCAAGCTCATTCCTCTGCAACACAACACAAGTAAAGAGCCCTCAGATTCGTCCATGTTCGATTCCTCTGCAATTTTTCAAGGTACAATTCGTCAATTCTTACAACTCTCTCTTCTCATCCTTTCTCATATATATATATCCGTCAAAGTTCAATTTACACTGAACCCTAGATCTGTTGACAAGGTTTTGATGTGATTCGAACCCCATATAGTTAAAATTTCAAGTTAATTTGATTCCTTTTACAAGTCTCCCCGTTTGGTTCCCGGGAAAGTATGATAGAATATAGAAGAAATAAATAGAAAAGGGATAATTTTTAAAGCTTTTAAACCATTTTATTTTATTTTATCCCATTCTTTCCCGAGAACCAAACGTGAGAGAAAAGGAAAGGAATTTTGTCTTGTAAGCATTTTCTTTTCTTCGTTTTTGTTCATTGCGAGAATAGAGCAATGGGATACTGGAATTTACTATGTTGGAGAGTCATTTTGTATTGTGGCTCATTTTAATGGGAAATTATCATACTGGGTTTATGAACCATTACAAAATGAAATGTAATACTATAAGAACTATGGATGATTATGATGAAAAATTCGTGGACATGGCACCATGTAAGACCCTCCATGTAGATTTGCAATTCTAAGAGCAATATCAATTTTTTTTTTTTTTTTTTTTTGGGTTTTTGTGTGTTTTTTTGTTTGTTTTAGTGAACTGAATTGTGCTTCCTGCTCAACCTGATCGATGGCAAATCAGCAAATGTATTACTGAAAATAGTAAAACAGTGATGGGCAACTTATTTTGAAATCAAAGGAGTAAAGTAAGTATCTTGCCACAACAATTAGAATGGGGAGTCAGCTTGTGGACGTAACTTTATACCATTACCACTAAATTGGAGATATGTTAGAGATCTTACCTCGACCAACTTGACTTACTCCAATGACTGACTTAGGATAATTTCCTTTTTTGTTGCAACGAACTTCATCTTCTCCTTTTTAATATATTTTTTTCCAGAATATTTTCTCTGTCCACTACAGCCAGCTCAATTTCCCTCAAACACTTGTCCAATTCTGTCACATGGTCTTGGATATTGTAGTACTTTATCATCCTATTAGTGTCATATCACAAACTCCATCTCAGATCAATGACACTATATTGGGGTTTGTTCAATTGAATAAGTAAAATTAAGGAAAAAAAAATTCTTATAAAATAAAAAATAAAAAAAATTTAATTTCATGAAATTTGGCTGCAAATTTGACAGCTTGAACACATTGAAGTTGCCTATAATAAAATGCTTCGTATGCTGCCAGAAAAATATTGCACTCCAAAAATTTAATCTCCTTTTCCTCACCTCCCCCACACCCCCGGCATGCATGCACACACAAAGCGTGTGGCCCCAAGCGGGAGAATCTTTCTTGGTACTACTCTTGCCAACAGTGATTTTGATTTCAAAGTAATTCACCAAAAGTTACTTTTGGGGCTTACAATCTGTCGAAACTCTCCTCAACCTGTCTTTTTTTTTTGTTATGGTCATGCAATAAAATGAGAATTCAAGAAATAAAGCATGGACGATGCATTTTCTAATTATTATCTACCTCAACTTCTATCCCGTGCATGTCTCATGAAGAAATCTGCAAACTTCAGGGGAGGTTTGTACAGGGGGTTTGTACAGGGGATGTATTTCTCATCTTCTTTATGCTGACGATTCCATTATTTTCTGTGGAGCTAGCAACAGACAAGTTAGACATTTGAGAGTGGTCTTGTTGTGCTTTCAAGCTGTATCAGGGCTGAAAATTAATTTAGGTAAAAGCGAGATGTTTGCGGTTGGGGAGAATATTGATACAGTCTTGTATGCTGAAAATTTAGGCTGTCAAGTGGGGAGGCTTCCCACTTCTTATCTGGGTTTGCCATTGGGAGCTAAATTTAGATGCACAACCATGTGGGATCCAGTGGTGGAGAGGTTTGAGAAACGCCTTAGTGGATGGAAGCGAGGTTATTTATCCGAAGGGGGAAGGATGACGCTGATCGAGAGCACTCTTTCTAGCCTTCCAACTTACTTTATATCTTTGTTCCTTATTCCAGCGTTGGTGGCAAAGAAATTGGAAAAATTACAGAGGGATTTCCTGTGGGCAGGTTTGGGGGATGAACAGAAAATGCATTTGGTTAATTGGGAGACCATCTGCTCTTCGAAGAAAGATGGTGGGCTGGGTTTTAGGCCTTTAAGAGTTTTCAATAAGGCATTGCTTGGGAAGTGGATGTGGAGGTTTAGCACAGAAAAAGAGGCTCTATGGAGAAGTGTAGTGGAGTGGAAATATGGGAGTGAGGAAGGTGACTGCTGGCCTAAAAGCGTGAGAAGTACTTATGGTACGGGTGTATGGAAAGCTATTGCTAATGGGCTGTTTTGGTTTAAAAAAGAGACTGCTTTTAAAATAGGAAATGGGCACACAGTCAGATTTTGGAGTGATCTTTGGTGTGGAGATATAACTTTGAAGGAGGAGTTCTGATGGGGACAGCATGCACGTGGTTCAACCGGGTGGTCCAATACGGCCTATTAACTTGAAGACCAAGGCTTTAGCATATTTATTTTAGGCATATTTATTTTTAAGAATAATTAAATAAATGCCTTTTAAATTCCTAGATTTTAGGGTTGAGTTTTACCTTATTTGATGTAATTGGGACCTATATATAGGGTTCCAATAACTCTTTAATTGATCATCTTATTATGAATTAAAATTGGGTTTTCCTACGTTTGGGTTTCGACTCCAAACAAACCCTAGCTAGGGTTCCTGCTTTTTGCTTCTTCCAAGCTTCTTTTCTTTTTTTTCAAGCTTCTTTTCTCTTTCATTGTTCTCAAGAGAGTTGTCCTGCATCAAGTTGATGGGGACAGCATGCACGTGGTTCAACCGGGTGGTCCAATACGGCCTATTAACTTGAAGACCAAGGCTTTAGCATATTTATTTTAGGCATATTTATTTTTAAGAATAATTAAATAAATGCCTTTTAAATTCCTAGATTTTAGGGTTGAGTTTTACCTTATTTGATGTAATTGGGACCTATATATAGGGTTCCAATAACTCTTTAATTGATCATCTTATTATGAATTAAAATTGGGTTTTCCTACGTTTGGGTTTCGACTCCAAACAAACCCTAGCTAGGGTTCCTGCTTTTTGCTTCTTCCAAGCTTCTTTTCTTTTTTTTCAAGCTTCTTTTCTCTTTCATTGTTCTCAAGAGAGTTGTCCTGCATCAACTTGGTATCAGAGCAAACTTTGATCCATCCACGGAAGCCGTTGTCATTCGTGAAGGAACTGCTCGCACCCTCTTCCTTGTTGCACACCAAGGCGAATTTCAGTCAAGATTGCAGCCGCCATCGTACACAGTTAAGCATCCCACATCCACTGTCAACAACAAACCCCAAGCCCACAGCCACCGGCATCACAGCTTTCTCGAACTCAATCCCCCTATAGCCTCACCAAATCAACTCACAGCCATTAAACCAAGGCCACAACCCCCACTACTGACCTTTCCCATCTCTCTGTCATGTCGTAACCCAACCTCCATAACCGTGAACCACCATTATCCTCGAACACCACCCTCACATGTACCTCTTTCGACCGCCGACAAAATATCCAACCCAAACCCTTTATTCGCACAACTCCTTCACTGTAAACCCCAAGCCCACACCCACCGACAGCACAGTCAACCCCTCACCCCATCCCAAACTCTAATCCATCACACCCAAATCTACCCCCCAAAAAATAAAAAAATAAAAAAATAAAAAATAGAAAACCCCTAACCCATCAAACCCTCACCGCCGATCCGTCATCCCCATTGTCGCTAAACCACCAACCTAATCTCAAGCCAAACCCATCCTTAATCCTAGTCAATCCCCAAACCCAGTGCACTCGACTTGAGCCTCCTCAACCAGTCGGGACAATTGCAACCCTAAACCGTCACCCACTTTTCCCCCGCCGGCAAGACAACCCCACGGCATCTCCATCATTGGAGGGCCACCACCAGATCTGGCTTCACGCCTCACCACTACTTTATTACCGTTGAAAGTTGCCATCCAGTCATTACTGTCGAGCCACCGTTATTGAAGAATCTTCCAGCTCGAGCACTGTCAGATCACTGTCAAGTCTCAGCGTCGAGCATCAGCAGCCAAACCACGTTCGTCGTTGACCCCTCGACCACTAGAGACCACCACCGCCATCGAAGCAGCCGTAGTCTCTCACTGTTGGACCACATGTCGTCGCGCCACCGCCAGTGCCTCGCCATCATCGATCCCCTCTTTACCGTGGGATTTTGGTCGAAAAATCTTTACCGTTGAAGGCCTTCCTGCCGACAACTCTTGCCGTCGAAGATTTCCCCGCCGGTGACTCTTTTCCGGCGCGACAGCCTGCCGTTGAGAACCCAGCTCTCACCGCCTTCTCTCTCTCCGGATTTCCTTCGTGAAGCATCAGGGATGCCAATTGGGTTTTGATATAAAACAAGATTGGGCCTGTTTGGTTTTAGAGTTTTGTAATCCAAGTCATAAATCCAGAGTCTAGACCTTGGATAAGGATATGATTACCCAGAAATACTATATTCCAATTTCGGACAGAGGTATCCTCAATTCAAGGTTATTCTAACCAAGGATAGGCTATCCCAGCTGGGTCAAAATCATGGACAGGGTTATTCTAACCTCGAATCAGACTATTCTAATCCAGGTTATCCTAATCCAGAATACTCAATTCCTATTTTCTAGTTGATTTGTTTTTGTTTACTTAGAATCGTATCAATTAATTTCTCGTGTTTGATTTCCAAAAAAAAAAAAAAAAAAGGGAAAGAGAATAGTGAAGAAAAAAAAAAAAATGATGCATTCTTCAGAAAAGTGTCTTGAAAAGCATCTTATGGATATGGGAAAAAGGCTCATATTTCCTATATATTCTGTTGGTGAGCTTCTCCGTCTACTTGATGGCCTTGCATATAACTTATCAAAAGTATGGCAAGTCCCATCTCAATCAATGCAAGATGCACTTCGACCTGCAATGAGTGCACTAATAGCTCCTGAGCTTTTGAAGCATATGAACATCAATGTGAGAGTTTCAGTTGCCTCTTGCATCTGTGAGATTTTGAGAATCACTGCACCAACTCCTCCTTACAATGATGAGCAAATGAGGGAAGTTTTTCACCTCCTAGTCGCCACATTTGGTACATTGTCTCCTGAGAATAGTTGTTATTTTAAATCTCTTTCTATTCTTGAGAATGTTGCAAATATCAGGTTATGTATGGAGATGTTGGATCTTGAGTGTGATGCATTGGTTATTGAAATGTTCCAACATTTTCTGACAATTTCTAAATTTCATTGTTCTGATGCTACATTTGCCAACATGGAAACAATTATGACCATGGTTTTGGAGGAAAGCGATGACATCTCCAATGAGCTTCTATATCCTCTCTTGGATAGTGTCAGAAAGAAGAACAAGAATGTTGGATCTCTATCTTGGCAATTGGGAGAACAAGTCCTCACGAATTGTGCTGAAAAATTGAAGCTCTATCTCATGGAAGCAGTACAATCCTTGGGTTCTGTTTTAGATGATTATGCCCCAATCGTTATTTCTATTTGCAAAGATAGAGCTCGTGTAAATTTTGTGAAAGCAACTCCAATGGACTACTCACCATGGGAGTCCATGATGAAACTACTTCCAGACATGAGTGCCAAGCTCAATGCCCAACTGCAGTCGGATCTCACTAATGAACCCGAGCCTATGCCACAAGGAGTTATTTCATTCCCTAACCCTATACTAGTTAAAGACGTTTTGGAAGAGAACATTGAAGTCATCACAGATAATTCAAAAGTTGAAGAAATGATCGTGCAAGAGTTTCAACAGAGTATAGAAGCCCCAAAAGTACCGAGTGTTGAAGAAGAAGGTTTGCCACAAGAAAATCTTGTTCTGTCAAAAGTGGATAATATTGTATTTGCGTCTGAATTGCTTGAGGTACAAGGGATAGATTTTCTTGGTGTTGACAAGTTTGAGTTGGCAAATGATCGCTGTCTGATTGAGTTCTTCACTAAATTGAAGATTTTACTTCGGGTTGTACACTTTGAAGTGGAATTAACTCAACAACTCAAGCAATTGGCCTATTCAAAGTATCTGTTTATTTGGAATGGGCGAATTCAGTATGTCCATCCAAACTCAAACTCGAGGTCGAGTTTTTCCCACCCCGGGAGAGTTGATGGGGACAGCATGCACGTGGTTCAACCGGGTGGTCCAATACGGCCTATTAACTTGAAGACCAAGGCTTTAGCATATTTATTTTAGGCATATTTATTTTTAAGAATAATTAAATAAATGCCTTTTAAATTCCTAGATTTTAGGGTTGAGTTTTACCTTATTTGATGTAATTGGGACCTATATATAGGGTTCCAATAACTCTTTAATTGATCATCTTATTATGAATTAAAATTGGGTTTTCCTACGTTTGGGTTTCGACTCCAAACAAACCCTAGCTAGGGTTCCTGCTTTTTGCTTCTTCCAAGCTTCTTTTCTTTTTTTTCAAGCTTCTTTTCTCTTTCATTGTTCTCAAGAGAGTTGTCCTGCATCAAGTTCCCTAATTTATTTAGTTTAGTGGTGAACAAAGAAGCCTGGGTGGGAGATATGATTAAGTGGAATGAGGATGTTGCGAATTGGGATGTGTTATTTGGGAGGGATTTACAGGATTGGGAACTTGAAGAAGTCATGTGTTTTTTTGAGAAAATTTATTCAACTGAAATTTGTAGAGATGAGGAAGATAAGATAGTTTGGAGAAGGAAGAAAAATGGTAGATTTTTGGTGGGCTCTTTTTATGCTACATTGGTACATAGAGAGGGAAGAGGCTTTTCTTCGGCTAGAGTCTGGGTTCCTAATGGCCCGACTAAAATCTCTTTCTTTTTATGGGTAGCCTGCTGGGATAAATGTTTGACGATTGACAATCTTATTAAACGAGGCTTTCAACTTCCCAATTGTTGCATCATGTGTAAACAAGAGGCAGAATCTGTAGACCACCTGTTACTTCACTGTGAGATAGCTAAGAAATTGTGGACTACGTGCTTTAAGGCGTTTGGAATTTAGTGGGTGATGCCCAGGTCAGTACAGCAACTCTTATACTCCTGGTGGTGCAAAAGCAAGAATAAGGAAGCCTTGGTTATAAGGAAATTGGTGCCGCATGCTACATTATGGGCTATTTGGAGAGAGAGAAATAGAAGAACGTTTGAAGGAGGGGAATGGGGTATTGAAAAACTAAAATATTATATTTTTGACTTCCTTTTTGAGTGGGGAGATTCTGGCCGCTTTTTTTGCCGGACTCCCCTGGAAGATTTTGTGGATAGTTTGATTCTTTAGGCTCTTTTTCTCTTTTTTCTTTTTTGGTATACTCCCTGTATACATGTCTTTGGCCTATTCTGTTGCAATCAAGTAACCTTTATCCAAAAAAAAAAATCTGCAAACTTCAATGGAGGACTAAAATTGAAACATTTTTATGTAGCACAAGATAATCTATAAGACTCGAATAAATAAAAATAGTAGTTGATGATGGTAGCAATTCCTTTTCTCCAAATTAGAAATCACATCACTGTATCAACTATCATGAAAATATATACTTTACAATTAATATATCTAACTCTTACAACACTACAAATATTTACCTGGTAACATGGTAAGCAAAACGTAGTATGCTTGTAAACACTTCACACCATCCCTTCAGAGAGAATCACATTGACAGAGACTTACGACTTAATGGTTGATCAAGTAGACCAGGCGCTCCATTTAGTTGCATTTCACAATTGGAGCTAGGGGAAAACTGCAGCAGAGTCAGGGATAGCAGCTGGGAGGGTCAAAGAGGCAGATGCACGTTACAATTTAGTTACTGATATAGGAGCAATTTGGCATGCCCCTTTTTTACTTGTGTTTAAGTAATTATGCTTAGATTATGTTACTAAGCGACCTATTGTATGCACAAATAATTAACTATATGTATACGCATACATATTCTACATTTGTAATACAAGGTAATTGGAATGCACCATTTTTATATTAATTTATTTTCTTGTTTGTATATTTATTAGTGCCCCATAGATAGTCCCATGTTAAACTGTACACTTGCAGATATGTGCACTTGGTTTTAGAGTGATATTAGTTGATGAATTTGCATGTAGCGAAGAGAAGCTTTGTATAGGGCGAGGAATGTGATTAATCTTATGTTGTCTGAAGGTAGCTCTCTTTACAGGTCTAAGAGGACAAGATGGAGAACATGCAGTATGCTGAGGAGCTTGTGAGGGAGTTTCTCATCTTCAGAGGGTTTACAACCACTTTGCAAGCTTTTGAGATAGAACTATGTACTGATATTGGTAAAGGATTTCAAGTGGATAAGATATTAAATTTAATCTTCTCAGTATATGTTCCCAAATTCGATGCAGAAAATTAGTTGGTCTGCTAAGTTTTTTCAAGCAGTGCTTTTCTTCATTGTCGGAGACAGTACTTATTGCTACTCTCTCAAAATTGGAGGTCTCTATTTTGCGCTACTATATTGTCCATGCCATACAATCAGGAAGAAAGGACAAAGTTGTAGAGTTTTTTGGAGCAAAAGGCAATGACTTGCTGCAAATGGGCCAGGATTGGACTCCCTGGTTTGGTGGGTCTGTCTTTTCCTTATCCTTTTTATTTGTGTTCTCGTGAACTACTTTCTCCTCAATTTATACTGTTACATATGCCATACAGCCATTCCATATCTAAAGAACCCAAGCTTGGATCCCCAGTTCCGCCTTTATTTTTCGAAGGAGTGGTATGAAGCCTTGCATCTTTCGGTGAGGAATTTCTTAAGTGAGATCTTCAATGGTACTCATATCCTTCAAAATAGATTCTTGTATTTTATTTTCTTCTAATGGTTCTCAGCTTGAAGTTAAATACTCTATTGTATCTTCCCTCTTATATTTTGGAACTAATCACAAGTTTATTACTGCATATTTAAGAAACACTTTTGTCTAGTTATTTGGGAATCAGCACCTCCAAAATGTGGGTAAGGCTGCCTACCAATTACCTCTCCCAGACCCTGCTATAGGCGGGAGCCTTGTACACTGGGTATGAGCTTTTTTCTAGTAAGTATTACTTTGGTGGCTAGTTTGGGTTAATGTTACTCTTTCTTGATTAGGTTTTTCTATTTTGATAAAAAGTGATCTTATGTGAGCTACAATCTAGTCTGAGAATGCTATTCATTCCTCTTCAACCATAAATTTCATGGTGGTAAATGTTGTCACTGAAATATTTTTTAGACATAGTCGGAGGTCCAATCTATGAAATCTTTACTATTTGGATAGGCTTCACTGAACTTCTTTGAGATGTACCCGTAGTCCCGTAGTTTTTATGGTTTTCAAGTAATGAAGTTTGAGGGCAGAATAGAAATTTAATTAAAAAGATGATCCCGTTTATTTATAGGCTATCTCTTTCCACAATTGATCCATCTCTCCTTTGAATTCCAGCTTCCCTACCCCCTGTTTCCATTTAAAGTTTAAATCAATTGTGCCTATGTTTTTCTAGTTGTTTGCAAGTTTAAAAATAGGAAATGAATAATAATTGTGGAAAAAGGAAAAAAGAACTGTATCAGGGTTTACATTTCACATGCATATTGCGTGTGCTGCCTACTAGGTATTTCAACAGACATTTTCACTTTGACTGTAGAGCATGTTCACTTTTTGTGATTATAAACCTGAAGAAAAAGAAAAACAAATAGCACCTCTAGGTAATTAAACAATTATGATCCAGCGCATAGCCCTTGACCTTTTTTTTTTTTTTTTTTTTTTTTTTGTGTGTATATCTTTTTTGTAATAAATCTATCTATAAGTTAATACATCCATAAAGGTTCTTTATTATGATAATAAGCATGATGGATGAAAAATTAGTCTCAGGTTTGATTTACTTTAGCAAAAGGAGGAAGATGGGGACGCTTATATGAGTAAATATCATTATGACTCATTACAATTGTCTATTATAAAAAAAAAAAAAAAAAAAAAAAAAAAAAAAAAAATCTTTATGACTCATTTCCACCAATTATTACAGGATAAAAACATTATGTAGTGTGATGCTTTTTTATTGTTTTTTATTTATTTTTGTGATGAAAAATATAAAAAAAAAATATTATTTGTGATATGGTTTCATAGAAAATGCCCTTAACTACACCACGCATCCCTGCCCTATTGAAGATCAGTTCTGAGAAGAGTACTGTCAACCGTCTCAAAAAAGACATTAAGCAACTTAATCTTAAGTTGTCACAACTTCAGGCCTTATTGGAAGAAAAAGAGGCCCAGTTATCCCGGTCAAGGAGGTAATTGTTCTGTTGGATTTGTCTTCAGACTATAATGGTTTATTAACTGCAGTGTTTTAATTAAAGTTGATGTTGTTTTGGCTCCCAGTCATGGTGCATCTGTAATGGAGGTAAGCATGGGACAGACTATGAGTTCAACGCACTCTGCAACTGGTACCTCAACAAGTGGTATGCATGGAGAAGATATTCTTTTATCTAGAGATTCTCAGGAAATTTGTGCGCCTTCAACTCAACATTTGGGTGAAATGGAGCTGGGTCAAGATTGTGATGTTGCTGGACCTGCCAAGAGTTCACCAGAATTGACCCTGTCCAAGTCTGATCACAATTCAAGTTCTTCATTAAATCTTGATGTTGGAGATGGTGGAACTGCTGATGCCTTTCAAATGTTCCAAGATGGCCTTTATATTGGTAGGTATTGGTTATATATATATATATATTCCATGAATATACTGAAGTTCCTGTTTGACCACCATATTTTAAACAAGGCAAAGGGAACTATTCTATGAGAGCAATAAAGACTAGTTCAGATTCTTTGAGAGGAAAGTTGGGCAATTAAGAAATGGCATGTTCATGAGATTAAATTTTAAAAGATGAGGGTATTAGTTAACTCATTGTATTAAAAATATTTTTTAAGGCACGGCTTAGGGCTACATGGTCTTAAGTGCCTTGTGGCTTAAGACATTGAGCAATAGTCTTGTTAATCATATGCTTCATATGCTTCACAGGCCAAGACATGGTGAATGTCATTATTTTTCTTCCTTTTTACAAGTGGTCTCAGGCACCATACGCTTTTTTAACCTTTTGTTTATCTCTCTCTCTCTCTCTATTTGCAAAAAGCTGACCAACCACGTCTGTTTATTATTTGTTTGTGTATAGTAACTTCTAATAACTCTTAACCCTTAATTCTAGTTACTCTTAATTTTAGTAACTTATAAAAGCTGACCAACTGTTCAAGCAAGATACGTGTTGCTGACCCAAGTAGTTGGGATACAGCACTGGTGACTGATAAACTATTCATGGAACTTAGATATAAGTAAATGAATGGCAATTTGTTGGATTGTAAGGGTGTTCAGGGATAGGAATAAACTGAGCTGTTTGCAGGAAGCTTTGTTCAGCTTGTGCATTTATTAAACAGGCTGCGCTCAAGCCTTATGCTTGGGCTGTTTTTTTATGTGCTAAGCCTAAGCAACCCCAGCTTGACTTGTATAGACTTGTGAGTTTGAATTCTTGTTATGATTGTGATTTTGTCAGTTTTCAATATAATGTGGATTATGGAATAGTTTACTGTTTTAAGATTTCAAGTATTTTTTTAACAATGTAAATATTGGAATGACATCCAACATGGTGTGGAGGTGAGCAAATTGGGAATATAAGTCTCAGGCTCTCAGGTCTCTAAAAGGGTAAAATTACATGCATCTAACAAATGTTTGAAGACCTTTAATAACTAATGAACACATGGCAAGCAGATTCCTTCAACCGTCTCTAGTTTTGTATCCAAAGAACTCACGTGTATTTCATAAAAGTAGACTTAACTTACAGAGCCTGTGAGTCAAGCTGAGTTGCTCAAAACAAGACAGAGTTGAACTCAGACATAAATGGTTGAGCTTCAGCAACGCTAAATTTAACTGAGCCGAGCTGGAATACTGTATTGATTGGCCTGGCTTGGCTAGTTTGCATCCATCAAGCCATCAAGGTTTTTGCAGGCCAATTATAAGCATCTCATTTTCATTTCCTCTTTTTTCATTTTCCCATTACTAAATTGAACAACAGTTATAGTTGGTTAAATAATTATTGTTTGTGGTGACAGAAAATGGCAGAGAAATGCAGGGAGAAGAAGAATTTCCAGAAGTGAACATAGACTTCCAGGTAATATTGCCCACGAAATGAAATTTGAGAATTGATGTTTTTCACTTCTGCATTTTGCGCCTCCCTTCTTATTCCGTAAACGTCTTTTCAACCTGTAATTTGCTAGTTTATTCTTTATTGGAGCCATATAACTTTCAAAGAGCCATGGTTTCTAGGAGACGTTCTTAGGCCATACAAGTCCAATCAGTCGGTGCCGCTTTTCTGCATCTGGGAACAATATTGCCAGTGCTTCTGTAGATGGCACAGTCAGGTAATTTACTATAAATAGGTGACATCTATTGGAGAGATTAACATGTGAGGACTATGGGATATTCAAGTTTATTTGCACCTAGTTGCCTACCGTGTGAGTATATGTACTCATCTGGACAGTCCAACTATTTGGCTACTTATGTATTCCTTTTGGCCTAGCAATAGATTTGAATACAAGATCTTAATCATTTGATCAATATAAGTGGGGATCTACTGAACATCCAAATTGAATGGGTTGGTTTAGATAGGTTTGTGCTAAACTTGTGGTTCTGACTTCTGACTTTGATGACATCAAACCCCTATGTGGCACAATGATTGGACTGCCCAGGTTATTGAGCACATAGAAGGAGACTTAAGGCGAAAAACTCTTGATTACAGTAGTTGTTTAACTCCTTCACTATGTGTTGATTTCCAATTCACTATCTTCATTTTTACTTTGTACTTCTTCAATATAGGATATGGACATATGACTCGTCAACTCTGGCATCTAGAAATGCAACCATCTATTGTGGGGCGGAGATTATGTCGCTTGATTGGGAATGTAAATCTGACTGCTTGGTATGTAAATTTTCATTTCGTAGTGGATGTATATGTGGTTTAATATAGGAGTAGTGCCTCTATTTGAGATTAGGAACTCCAGTTTATAAGTTTCTTTGTTCTTCTTTACAAAAGCTTCTCATAGGCACTGCTGATGGAGGTATTAAGGCATGGAATGTTGATGCAAAGAGAGTTGTCTGTGATGTCAGCACAGCTGAAACATTTCCGAGGTTCTTATTTGATAAAATTTGTCTATGATTCTGTTATCATTACGCTCACATTTCATGTCTTTGATTCTGTTCTCTTGCTGGCTCTTCATGTGTGTGTTATGCTGCAGTGTCTTGGATCTAAAATGCAGCCCTGTGGAACCAATTTTTGTTTCCACGGCAGCATCCGGAGGGTATGTTCCTTCTAAAATCTTTTTAATTTGAAAGTGTCTGAATACCAGATTCTGTAATGGAGTAGAAATGAGTCCCCTAATATAGCACTCTCACCTGACATAAATAAGTGAACCTTGTTACTGGACATTTTACCAGACAAAGAGAAGCTGCCAAAATTAGAGTCGCCATAGGTGGAGTCGCCGGAGGTGGAGCAGTCAGACCAACAGAGCTCTAGGGTTTCTAATCGAGAGAAACTAATCCCCTTTTATCTGATTAGTTTTACATATATATTTTCAAACGTATTTATTTTATCAAAAGACTAGTGTTTCATTTTATTCTTTAAACCCTCTAAATACTATAATGAAAATGCCCCCAGAATTCTATATATATATATATATATATATATATCTAGAAAAATGCAGAAAAAAATAAAATAAAAAGTATATATATATTTTTTATTTTATTTTTTTCTGCATTTTTCTCTTATAATGACATTTATTTTTAATCTTTAAACATAATATTTTTGTCCTAATGCATGCACTACATTTTGATTCTGTGCCAGCTGTACATTGGACATGTGTTGAAATCAAAAGCTTCATTTTAAAACTTTGGAAATGTCTGAGCCATCCTTTTTACATGTTTAGGCATGTCAGAGTGGTGTTGTGTTTGATAATGTGTTTGCTCCTAGTCCCTGTAGCGGTTTTTGTGCTACTTAGATATGGGTTAATTCTAAGTGAGAATTGTAGGGAAATACTCTAGAAATAAAGGTTTTAGGATAAACTGAAGTAAGATTGATTTTTTTAAAAAAATGTAACTATGTGAAAATGAGAGAATATTGAAATTGATGGCCTAAAGATGCCAAAAAGTAGTCATTTTTATAATATTGGATTAATCATCTACAAAGGAGATTAAAGATTATGTTGCTGGTAGAATTAGAGTCTAGAAATAAAGGTTTTAGGATAAGCTGAACTAAGATTAATTTTTTTTTAAAAAAAATGTAACTACATTAAAATGAGAGAATATTGAAATTGATGGCCTAAAGATGCCAAAAAGTAGTCATTTTTATAATATTGGATTAATCATCTACAAAAGAGATTAAAGAGTATGTTGCTGGTAGAATTAGAGTGGGACGGATGGAGTAGAGAAGTTCTTTTTGGTGTTCTGTGATAGTGGAAGAGCTATCAAGTAAAAAAAAATAAAATGATAGATGTCTATAGGACTAGGGATGTTGTATTGTTGTTTGGTGTTTGAACATGTGTTAATTAAGAAACATTTTTAGAAAACAAGTGTAGCTGAAATGAGGATGTTGAGATGGATTAGTTGGATGTTTATATAAGATAGAATAAAAATGCATTCACTTATGAAAAGCTAGTGGTAGCACCAATTGAGGATAGATGAGGGAAAGTCATCTAAGATGGTTTGGCAATGTAGAACAAAAACCAAAAAATGTGCTTGTATGGGGAGTGGTATGATTGAGGTTGAAGGTGTTGCTAGGAAAAGAGTAACTTCAAAATGTTCAAGGCATTGAAAATGGTTACGATACCTATGATTTATATGGCCTTGTGTGAATTTGAATGGCAAAAGGGTTTCATGTACCATTCCCTAGCAGTTCGAAAAAATAAGGATCTGTTGAGTTGATTGCTGCTACTAGCACTACTTCTAATACAAATCTACATAAGAATATACTTCTTTATTATAATTATAATAATTATTATTATTATTTTGGATTATTGGATAAGCAACCATTTTGTACATATAAATAAGAGCCAAGTACATGACATAGGACAAGTAGTCCTTCAAAATAATGAAAGGAGTGTGAAAAGGAAAGCAACCATTGTATATAATGAATTACATGTAATGCTCTGGAAGGCATGGAACCTGTGATGCTATATGGATTTGTGGAGGCAATTTTCTTGTTCTTATGAATTATACGTTGCTGAAAGGATCAGACCATTTCCTAACTCAATAGTAAAGTCCTTATATTCTCTCTCTCTCTCTCTCTAACTATATATATATACACACACACTCACAGACATTATGATAAAATGGTGAAATATTAGCAGAGTTTTATTTTGAGGTTTCTTGTTGAGTAAAGAATTCTATTACCTTTGGGATATTATTTGAGAACATTGCTTTCCATCTTACATTGTTCTAGGGATTTGATCATGCATTTATATATTTTTCCCCAGTTTTGTCTTATATTTCGTATGGTTGCTAGAGATTCTTAGGACCTTATTGTCTTCATAGGTATGGCTCAAGTTATATTGATAAATTGGGGTTTGCTTCGTTAACTGTTTGGAACATGAAGACATGGAAGGCAATGGTATGTGTTTTTTGTCCCAGAACTACTCATTTTAATGCGTTTTCAGTTTGTTTTGTTTTTCATTTTTTAGGCCTCAATGATTTTTTGGCTTCAATGAAGACAGTCCTTCCTCTTGGTAAAGATCCACCAGCAATTACTTCCCTGTGCTTTAATCACAATGGAAAGATTCTGGCAGCTTCTGCAACTGATGGAATGATTCACATGTTTGGTATCCTTTATTCATGGCTGTATGTTATTTATCTTCACTCAAGTGATTAATGATTCTCATTTGAATAGGAATTATTGGTTTTGATATTTGCGGTTGCAGCTATTGAAGAAGGCAAAAATGACTTTTCTGCAATAATGCCCTTGTTGAATTATGAATGTGTTAAGTTTGTTTGCTTTATTGTGTTATTATTATTATTATTTTTTTGAAGGGCTACCTGAGTCTCTTGCTTGTAGGGTGTCCAATTATTTAGCCAAAGAAACGGTGCCCCAGTTGCACGCACAGATGAGTGTGCATGAATGCACACATGCATGTAGATTGATCAAAAACTGTAGATATGTATGCACCTTAACTAGACAAAGACATGTCTGCTGGCCTACAAATTACTGGGTGGCCTGCACATGATTCTGCTGTAAGCTCTATTCTTTTTGGGCCTGATGAGACAAGCATTTTTAGTTTTGGTTCAGATGGAAAGGCAAGTATCTTTAGTGCTTATATTTGAGTTTGGTTGAAGTTTGGCCAGTGCAGTTAAAAGGCTTCAGTTTATCCTTTGAACTTCATATAGTCATATGTTTCACCAGCTTTTTCTCTTGTACTTCTTATTTTGTGCTCAATTGGGAGAATCTCACATAATAGATTTTGTGGTGTCAGATATTTGAATGGAGCTTGCAAAACCAAGGTCAAGTCCTTTGGTCAAGAAATTGTAGCAGGTACTTGCATTGCTTGGAACACGAGTCTTTACTAACTATGTTGGTTATACACCAGAAGAATTAATTGGGCTTTTAAAGTTCAAGAAGTATCATACTTTATGAATTTCTCTATGAGTCAAGATTGATGATAGGGCGTTATTGAATAACTAGGTAAAAAATGTCTTCTCAAACGATCCAAAATGTTTTTTTTTTCCTTTTTTGGATGATGATGTCATAACCATTGTGTGGTGGGATTGTGGATAGTAAAACTGACTAATGTCAAACTGGATGATAATGGAATGATGATTTCCTTCCATGCCTCAGGACCTCAGGTTCTCAAATATGAAGGCTGCAGCCTGGTATTCTAAGTTTTCCACTTCCATTACACCATTGGATTTCTTTTCTTCTCATTGCTTTTCTATTCATTTCTTTACTCATCATTATTCTTTTAGTGAAGTACGCTTTATTGCCTGGTGGATTAAAGTTGTGCAATAGAACCTCTTAAATGGAAGGTTATAAAGAGATGGAATTTGATCACTGCAGATCAGAATTTTAACGGAAATTATGGAAGTTTATGAAAGTAAAGAAGCCCAAAATATCAATTAGGCCCATGTAAGGTTTGAAACTCCAACATTGTGCTAAATGTTTGGTCCCTCTGATATAAATTCACAAAGGTTTATGAAATTTAAAACCCTGAAAGTAGACATAGAGTTGATTCTTAAACATGGTTCTGAAATAGTGTGGTTAGCTATATTTAACACCATATAAATACAGTTGTAGAATTCAGCTTAATGTTCATAAACAGGATCATACCATAGGGATACAAGCATATTAATCTTTGATCCCCATGTGTTTCCTTTGGAGTGTCTTCATTACATTTTGAGGTACGCTGTTGCCTTTGAAATGGCTCCTCACATTTTTGTTGAACTACATGGTACTATAGTCTATCTTCAATATATCACATTTGAGCTATGATGTATCTCTTTTTTCTTTTTGATCGGCTTTGTATCTCCTTTTCTTCTAATCTAATTATATAAATACATATTCGTTCCCTAACAAATTTATTTATTTTTCACATTTGAGTTCACTGAAGAAACCATGACAACATGTTTTTGTTCAATTTTGTAGGTTCTGCAACCCTGAAAGCTTGAAATATTGTAGACATGAAATGGCTTTAGATGCTAATGGGAGAAGATTATTAGTAACATCTGGTTCAGTAAGAGCACCCATATATCAGGTGCATCTTTTTCTCCTCTCTCTCTCTCATGCGTTAGCACACACACAAAGACATTATGATTGGTTTGTTCATATAATATATTTTTTTTTTGATAAGAAACAAGTTGTATTAATCAAGAAGAATAATACACATTGGACAAGAAGTCCAACAAAGGAGAAGCTGAAACAAAACCCAGCATAGCTGAGACCCCAGCCAAACAGGTGAGGCAAAACAGAGAAACATAAAGAAAAAAACAAAAGGCCAAACAAACAGCAAAAAAGCCAAGAAAGAACACCAAAAAAGACAGTGCTCAAGGAGGGAAAAAGTGGCTTCCAACCACCAAACTCTAAACAGTCTTCGAAGCACAAACCAATTATTGTTTACTTTCTGACACATAGGTCCTGACCATTTAAACTTTTGTGGGCATCATTTGATTGTAGTGGCCAAACTGATTTGTGTGTGTGTGTGTGTCCTCAATTTCTTGCTCGCTTTCCCTGTATCCCAGATACAGATGGTGCTTCTGTTCTAATTTAAGTTTCCGTCTTAACATTGGTTCAGGTTCAAGGTCATAGGAACGGGTTGAGAACTCTGGCGCACACTGCAGCTATAACGACTGTGGATTGGCACCCAACTTTGCCCATTTTCTTGACTGGATCCGCTGATCACTCAGTCCGAGTCACATCTATTTTATAATGGTTTTCCATATCTATATATTCTTTATTTTTGGTTTTTTTTTTTTTTTTTTTTGTGGGGGGGGGGGGGGGGGCTGATGGAGTGATGCTTACTCCAGGTTTTCGTTTGACCAAAATTTTCATTGGTGTATCTTTTAGCAGGTTGTGTTTTAGGTGAGGTTCTTATGTTGCTGTAATATAATGAAATGTTTATGTCATAATGCATTGGTCATTCTTTGATGTAGCCATGTCTTGTGAGTTTTCTTGGTCTGTGTGCGTGTGTGGTGTGCTTTTCTTTGCAGAAATTATGAATTCAAATCTAATTCATTAGCTAAAAACAAATAGGGTAATGCTACCTTGCCCCACACTTTGCCCCACTTAGTGTTTTTAGGAGGGTTTCAATTTTTAGGGTTTAACTCTATCAGTGGGTCCCACAACTTTACCCTCCTAAATGCACCAAGGAAGGCAAAGTGTAGGGCAAAATACCATTACCCAAATAAAAAAGAGTTCTAATCTAATTTTACAGAGTGTATTGGTATCATAATAATAGAAGAGTTGGATGTCTACACATGGATGGCCGTCCTTATCTCAAATCGAGGTTAAAAATGTATTTATAAATTTAAATAAGGGCAAACTTATCAATCAAAAGTTTTTTCAAGAGACTTCTATAAGTAGTATAGAAATGATACAGATTATAAACTCGGATGCTAGAGGGGTTTTATACCCAAACTGATGTATGCTCAACTTTGGTTTTGATTGTCACAACAAAAAATAATAGGCCATAATCAAGAGTAATAGAGTAGGCTTATTTTAAATAAAACATTGAATTTGAAGTGGATTACATGTGAAAATCTTATACCAAGTAAATTTTATAAAAATTTCAGCATGACCTATCCATAAATGGAACATATCATGATATAAAATATGTAACAAGTTGGAAATATTGAAGTAAAATCTTTGTCATTCATCCTAGCATCAACACATGCATCATAATCCACATGAATATAAGACCTACTTAATTAAAGTTTTGCAATCATCCATAATTTAATAATACATGTCTTGTGCCCATTGGCCGAATTAAAACATAGCTAATACAATCTGTAATTAACATTGTCTAATCAATATATTAAGTTAAACAAAGTCCCCCAAGCAAAAAAATAAGTACCCCAAGCATGGCAAAACATAAGCAATCCAAGCATTGAGGTGAACTCTCCTTGGCTCTAGCATCCTCTGAAAAATATTAATAAATATAGGAGTAAGTAAAACTCAATAGATATAATTTTCATAATTAATTAATCATAACATGATAACAACAAACCAATAATCATGCTAAATAAGTCTAGTACGTACACCAACATATATGAGGATGCCATGTCATGTATGCAATAGACTCCATGTCCAATTTAATATCCTAATTAATTACCAATTCTCCACAAAACCTAAGGGCCCTCGTGTACGGAAAATGAGGACATGCAATACAACACGACATCCTAACTTGGAACTATAACCTCAATTTGGTACAACATAGGAAGACTTCCTGTACAGGGAATGTAGTGACTTATAACCAATAAAGAAACAAACACAGCAAGACATCCATAAACCATAATAATCCTACTCCAATGACCCTTACCATTATCAAGTATTTATTACGCCTAATGTTCATGCATTATGATGCCAATAATAATGTGAACATAAACCTGATAACGAACCAATATAATATGCCCATAATTTAACATAATAAATTTCTTAATATAAACATAACTTATAACATGAATGCACAACATGAAATATCATGTAATCAACCCCTACGATTATTCCAATAATTATAAGTTAGGGAAAATCATTCCAACATATATCCATGATTTATACACTCATAATCGTAAGAAAACTCAACCTTTAACATGTATACTAGACCCCATTACATGTAATTCCATAAAATCCATATAACCATGTATCAAAAATTAAAATAAAACCTTAAGAGCCCAAGTACACATGTTATAACTCACATGAAAAGGGTCATACCTAACCCTATTATCATGTCAAGGGTCAGAGACTATGAAAATTGCACCTATCTCAATGCTGATATAAGAAAAAGCAAAAAAATATGTTGTGCAGATCCAACCCAAGCCTTGAGACTAAAACCAAGTTTTAATCACAAAGAACTTGCTCCAAAAATGAAGTTGAAGATGCCAAAATGATAAACAATGCCTCCAAAATGCAGCTATGAGCAAGGGAAAACAAGATCAAGCCATCCAAGTGACATGGAAGGGCTGAAATGGGTGAAATACCCATTTCCTCTCTCCACCTCGTTCACTCTCTCTCCCCTTCTCTCTCTAAGTGTTTCTCTCTCAAAAACAATCAGAAGGTTACCGATTGATCGGGGTCAACAGAAAATGACAAATATCAAAAAAAGAAGGAAAAAAAAAAAAACAAACATGTATTATGCCACATCCATGCATGTACATCTTCTAAATAACATACAAGCATCATATGTGCATGCCCAAAATGCATCATGATTCATGAATCACATCATGCTATGTCCATTTATGAAAAAAGACAACAAAATAATTAATAACGATGCAAACTATGCATTAGATAGATGATTGACTTATTAAACTACATGGGCATTACATTACATTAATGCATTTCCATCTTCACCAAAAAATAAAAATAAATAAAAAAAGGAACTGAAACCAGAAACTACATAGAAATCCGGACTAGATAAGCTCATAAGAAAACATGCTACATGATGGTTCACTATATAGAATTTCCCAATCCATCCAAGCACATTTAACTTGAGAGGTTCTTAGCAAAAAAAGAAAAAAAAAAAAAAAAGAAAAAGAAAGAAAAGGAACTTGAGAGGCAATATATCCCATGCTAGAGTGGATAGATAGAATTGCCTACCATAAGGTACATACTCTGTTATCAAGAAGAAAACATCCTCATGTCAAAGGTGCAGCATCTCCTGAAAACAGAGAGAGATAAAACAGCACTCATTAATTTTTATTTTTAGAACTAGAGGAAAATAGAAGAGGGAAAAAATATAAAAAAGGAGAATTTTGAAAACAAGTTACCAGGATTAGAGAGCAAAATCATAAAAAAAAAATACAAATAATTAAAGACATGAAAAGAAACACATTACCCATATAGCCTTAAGCCTCCTCTGCAATCTTGCTGTATTCACTACTATTATCACGTAGAGCCAATCTCTCATCTCGTTCAAGAATTGAAAGTAGGCATACCTCCATGAACTTTTGAACAGTAAAGTGGCACAAACTCCCCAAAATCCTATTGTGAAACCAAGCCCCATACTAACATAAAATCCTGGAGTAATAAACCCATCCTCAATTTCTTCAAGGCCACCAGAGATGGGGGGATGTTGAGCTGTTTCATTTCCTGGATACTTATTTGGAAGCGGTGGCCCAAAAAGACCAAGATTTCCCATATATGAGGAAGCATCGAAGCTCTGTAGTTGAGTGCCTGTTGGGATTTTTCCCGATAAGCTGTTATTTGACAAGTCCAATACACCAAGAAAATTTAGAGTAGAAAGGCTTGTTGGAATCTCCCCAAAAAGCCGGTTTTGAGACAAATCGAGAGATTCTAACATTTTCAGCAGGCCAATTTTTGGGGTGATTTGTCCACTCAAATTGTTTCTTGATAGGTTCAAGTTCAATAATTCCATCAGACTTGCGATTTCCTTGGGAATTTCTCCAGCTAATTTGTTGCTTGAAAGGTCTATACTTTTTACCAGTCCCAAATATCTTCCATACTCAAGCTGTTGTCTTTTCATTACTACCAATGCGCTGTTAACATACTCGAAATTTGCATACAACCCGCTTGTATTATATACGATAGAAGTGGCAGTGAAATTGTTTTGAGACATGGCAGTGAAATTGTTAATGCACTGAGGTATGGTCCCTGAGATATTGTTTTGAGAGACGTCCAAAATTTGAATATATTTTAGATGACATAGATGCACATGTATGCTTCCATAGAACTCGTTAGATCGAAGGCTAAGAACAATCAATTGTGAAAGGCTTTCCCCAATCCACGTAGGTATTTTTCCAGACAATTTATTCTCTCCCAGATCTAAAATTTCCAACTGCGTGCAGTTCTTTAGGGTCGAAGGCAGTTCTCCAAAGAAACTATTATTGCGTAAATTCAATGTTGTCATCTGAGATAAGGAGCCAATCGAGCTTGGAATTTTTCCAGAAAAATCATTGTTTGCCAAATTAAGAACGGCTAATTGTCCAAAATGCATCCAACAATTGGGAAGGCCTCCAAATAAGCGGTTATTTGAGAGATTAATAAAAGACAAAGCCCCACCAATAATTGCACAAATGGAAGAAATTGAGCCCGAAAACTTATTTGTGGAGAGATCCAATGATGACAAATCAGAAGGAAACAGTGGTAGTGGACCATCAAAGTTGTTGAAGCTCAAATCTATTCTGGGGAATGCATGAGGAAATTTTAATGATAAATTTGGCAACCTACCGCTGATTTGGTTGCATGAGAGATTTAGCAAACTTAATCCGGGAGACAGGTCCCAAAACCAATTGGGGATGGAATCAGAAATTCCATTATTGAACATATTGATGTAGGAAAAGGTTTTTTGAGTTTGAAGCCATTTGGGGAAATTAGGCCCCTGCTTGCAAGCAGCCAAGTTTATGGTATCTAGTTGAAAAGGAGGAACCCAATCGGAGCTCAAGTCCAAAGTGAACAAGTTGAAAGAAAAGTCCAAATCCTTCAACCTAGGAAGATTCAGAAGGTGAGCTTCAGTGATAATACCTTGCAAAGAATTAGAAGAAAAGTCCAAATAGTTTAACCTAGAAAGATTCAGAAGGTGAGCTTCAGTGATAATGCCTTGCAAAGAATTAGAAGAAACATCCAACAATTCAAGGCTGGAAAGCTGTCCAATAGTTACAGTTAAGGTCCCATTTAATTGATTGCCGCCAAGGGACAACTCTCTCAAGGATGGCATGTTTGTTAGATCTGGCAATGACCCTTCGATTCTGTTTCCATACAAACCCAAATCAGTTAGGGAAGAAGGTAGTGCAAACTTTTCATTAAGAAACCCAGTCAATCGATTTCTTTGGAGTCTCAAATCTCTCAATGATGAAAATCTTGTCATATCAGGCAATGAACCACCGAGTTGATTTTCATTTAGCCACAACTCCTCTAGTGAGTTCTCAGAGCAATCACGTGCCAAATTTTGAACAAATTTGGGAAGTTCTTCGGTGAAATTGTTCCAAGATAGGTTTAATGTTTCTAAAGTGCACATATTCCCAAAAGATTTTGGAATCCTTCCTTCAAGCTGATTATAATAGAAATTGAGATGTGCTAGAGACTTCATATTTTGGAATGCATCTGGAATCGAACCTTGTAAGAGGTTACCAGCGAGGTTTACTTCAGCAAGGCCGCCACTAAAGTTGAATAACCAACGGTAAATTGAAGAAGAGAGAGAATTCCAAGAAATATCAAGGACAGCAAGATGAGATGTAGAAGAATTAACAAAGGAAAGTGATGGAGGAACAACACTAGGGAGTTCACACTCAGATAAATGCAATTCTGATAGGGAAGGGAGCATATTAATTGCTTGAAGCCAATCAATGACTCTACTAAGGTTGGTTCTGCTCATGTCAAGGTGTCTCAGTGAAGAAAGGTGAGAAAGCCACTCAAGGTTTTCAGCATTGACAAAATTATTGACGCCATTGATATAAGCATAATTCTGCCCAAGATTAAGATAGTGCAAGTTTGTAAGATTTCCAAGCTCATAAGGAATAGTTCCACCAAAAGCAGCATCGGAGAGATCGAGGTGTCTTAGTTTGGTGAGGTGACCTATAAACGCGGGAATGCGGCTCCCTCCAAAATAATTAGAGCTGAGATCCAGATAATTCAAATGATGCAATTCAAGCAATGAAGGACTAATCTTACCCCTCAGAGGCTCATAGAATACCAAGTAACGCTCCGTGACATGAAGATTCAGCTTGATCACGTGATTGGTTCTGTTGTTACACGTGATCCCCCTCCATTTGCAACAATCTCTTTTTGGATCTTCACTCCCCCAAGAAGAGAGATGACCATAATTATCTACGAGGCCTTGCTTAAACTTGAGAAGAGCTTCTCTCTCCTTCTCTATGCACCTTATGTTGGCTTCCCCTCTGACTCCTGAGTTGAATCCAAACTCCAGTTTCATGACGAGTAAAAGCATGACCAACACATGGAGAAGATGAAGGGACCCTTCCATGATCATCATCAAAACTCCGATGACAAAATCAAGAGTGAGATGAGAATTAAGCAGCAACAACACCTGCCAATGAGGATTTTTCTAGAAATTAACTTATATAAATAAATAAACCAATGGAACAGATTTTCAACACAATGGAACATATTTTCAACACGGGAGACAATTACTTCAAAGAAACTTTTGCTGACACTATTTGCAGTTGTTCTCTATTATTGCAAGTGAAGGTCAATTGGTCAAAGTCATTCTATGGCTCTAATGCACCTCCATTTCATCGTCAGTCACTGGGGAGAAGTTTCCTTGTCACGCATCTACTCAAGAGTCAAATTAAGCGACGAGTTTTGTGGAAATATTTTTGGAGGATATGTATGTACACTGTCACTCATATTACGCCGCGTGTCTAACAAAATAAATAAGAATTGATTATTTATATATATATCACTATATTATGTTATTATAAATATGCGTTCACGTGTTTATGTATATATGTTTATATGTCCAAATGAATATAAATATGTGTCTAGTTATATATTTGTATTCACGTATCTACGTGTCTGTATCTATGTATCCATATTTTTTTAAAATTAATTATGATACGTGGCATAATATGAGTGGGAGGGAAGAGGAGTTGCTCTTCCGCTCTAAGGAGTCAAGTATTGTCCTTATTTTATTTTTTATATTATGGTTAGAGATTTCCCAGGCTCTCACCGAGGCTTCAACCCAGATTAATCCCCTAACGTGAGACACCTTATACCCACACAAACAGTACTAATTACGAGAAATCAAAATAATAACCTTTGGGGAGCATATCGAAAGACTGATTGCTCGAACAACCTCTCAGGGACCATAAAATACTTTAAAAGTTAAAAAAAATAAAAAAGAAGCCTTAGAGGACACTCAGATTTAAAAACATAAATTAGGGTGGCTGGGGAAGGGATATTAGTTTCCATTTTGTATAAGTTCTACGTTAACATGTCAAAAAATTGTGACTTGATATAGCTGTAATTATTTTCTCATAGCCAGATGTATTTGTAATTCCCCCATAAATAAAACTATAATTTTGGACATTTTATGGATAATATAGTTCTTAATTTTCGATTAACTTGAAATTCAGTATGCATAACGTGCATGAGTAGAGTATCCAATCGAACGGTTGGATTGGTAAAATACTGAAATGCTATTTATAGAAAAAGATATTGAAAGGTATGAGAGTAAAAAGTTTTACATCAAATGTTAAACAAATCCCTCCCTATATAAATAGGATGAGCATATTTTCACACCTTTTTATTCTAAGTCCACATCCCTCCATGAGTAAAAAAAAAGAGAAAGAAGTGTGAAAATAAGACATGAGAGGTATGAATGCAACAAGAAAGAGTGTGAAAAGAGCCCCACCTATATTGAAAAGATGGAATATCTGGGTTTAGCTACAAAGTACAAACTACTTCACATTAATCGGGTAAAAGATCCATGACAAACAGAGTGATCAAAAGTCCAAGTCTATGTCAAACTCATCTGTGGCTATAATTTCATTTCATTTCTTCATCATTCATTTTGTGGGGAATTTTCCTATGTCATGCATTCTCTTCAGTCAATGATAGAGCAGTGAAATCGTGGAGAATTGGTGTGAGAAAATATTGAGTGTAAGACAGATTCCTACTTGTAGCATTCGGCATTGGGAGCATTGGAATTGGAAGCCGGGCATCCCACATGCCCTGATGACTTTGAACGACGACCATAACTATCATAATCACGTGAGCCATACGACATCTGAAAACACTTTTTTTTTATAATTTATTTGAATGACCCAAGCCATGACCAACACATGGAGCAGAAGAAGGACCTTCCTCACATGATCATCATCAAAACTCCAATAACAAAATCAAGAGCAGAAGGAATTTTCTAGTTTTGTTTTTGATTTCTCTGAGCCCAAGCAATAACTACTATTTATACTTGACAACATCATCCACGAGCCCTTGCTTAAACTTGATTGGTAAGAATTTTTTTGACAAGTCAGTATTTGACTAGTCCAAGACAGTATTTGATGTGTCTCCTTGGAGTAACTTGTGCCAATCACCAAAAAATTACAAGGAAGACAAGCTTTGGTGATCAGTGGGGCAATTTGGTATTTTGGTAGATGTAGTTGGAATTTCACGAAATTTGCTGAATTGATTGGAAATGTTACACATTGCCAATGTTGTGAATTGTTTTGGGTCAAATTCAACCATTTGGGCCTTGAAAAACATAATTTTACTATTTTGGGAAAGTTTTCCAAATCGATTTTGCCGTAGTTTTGGGGGTATTATTTATTTCCATGCTTAATTTTTTTCATTTTTAGTAAATTTTATTTATTTTAAGCTATTTTTGTTTTAATACCATATATAGGTGTTGTATATATGTTGCTACTATATGTATACTAGTATAGAATTACCCCTTGCAATTATTTCTATGATCCATCGTTGTTGTGCCATAATTATAGCCTTGTAGACCTCATCCACGATAACATCTTAGTCAAAATTATAACCCCCCAAAAAAAAAAATTCCAAATTGATGGCTCCTTGAGCTTGTTAATATCCGAATTAAGTGGGGACTCATATCTTGACCTAACCATGTACCACATATTTAAGTTGCTGAAGAATCAATCCTTCCAGACTTCCAAGGCTGGATACAAAGCTACCACATTGTGGACGCCGGAAATCGAATCGGGGGGAATCGAGTTTCTCTTTCCACTTTTAAAAGGGTTTTCAAAAAGCAAAGGAGTCGCCGCCTCATTTTTAGGGTATGAGGAAACCACTAAAAGATTTGTTTTAAAAAAAACAAGTTTAACTCCATTAATGGAAAATAGGCAAGTCTTGAACAAAAAACAAGGATTCGGAGGCTAGGTTACAAAATGGGAAGGTTCTGAGCCATAGCCCTTAGGCACCCATTTTGCCCGATAAATCGGTCTCATTTATTGATTGGGCTTAATTAATTTCAACCATGCAATAACTAAAAATTAAGAAAATTAAAAGATAAAATCTAATCTAAGTTAGACTTGGGCTCAAGTGAGTGGTTTACGTACTTTTGATGAAGATCAAAGTCCACGTAGTTCGAACAATCATGTTGGGGGAAGAGTTTCACTCCTCGTAGGACTTTATTAGAATCCAATCCATAATCAAACACTTGTTTTTGAAAATAACTTGTTTTGAAATAAACAACTTTGGTTTAAAAATTTATTTGATTTAAGATCAAAACCTTAATATAATCCTATGAATAATAAAACTCATGGGAGCATGCATCATCACAAAAACAATTACATCATGATAATGGAGTTTAGAGATTATACCTGACAGAATTGAGGCAGAGTTCTGTTTGCAACCTCGAGGTTTTTGAGTCGAAAGTTGGGCAGAGCTTCCACACTTTCCAAGCTTTATGATGGCCTCAAGGAAGGGAGTCACAAGTCGAGCAGAACTTCCGCGCCTTCAAGCTCCAGAATGGGTCGCAAGCTAGAGGGTACTAATAGGAACGTTCCCCACTAACTATTGAGCCAAGCTCTTCTTTAGAATGAGTTTCAAGTAAAGGGATACTAATAGGAACGTTCACCCCACACTGAAGAACTCAAGCTCTTCATTTGCTTAGGAATACTCTACTAAGACTTGGTGATCAATGAAAGAAGGAAGGACCTTATTTATAGTGAAAGGTGGGTGGAATGAATGGTCAAGATTGGATCTAGCTAGGGATGATCCAAGGGCTCTAAAACACTCCCAACAGCTAGTTCCTATCTCAAACTCTTCAAAAATCCAGAGGAAATTCGAGTTAGAGCGAGAGAAGGACTCTAAAGAGGTCAAGATAAGGCAAAACACCATCAAAGGCCAACTGAGCACCCTTGGTGGCGATTTGGCACCTTGGGTGGCCGTTTGGCCCTCCATAGGTGGCTGTTTGGCCTTCCTTGGTGGCCATACGGCCACCAGTAGCCTTTTTAATGCACTTTGGTGCATGCTTATCCCTTTATGCTATGTATTTTGCCCATTTTAAGTCCAAATTCATTGATTTTGGTCTTAAAAGGACCATGGCTCAATTCTCTACTCAAAATCTGATTAAAAAAAATTCTAATTGAGCCACACTTGGTCAATTAATCAAGGGTTAAGCCCATATGGCTCATAGAGATCAATTAAGGCTTACCGGGATGACATTAGGGTTTGCACCCTAATGGAGTCCTAGTTGCAATCAAACTCTCCCACAAATAATTCCAAACATTAATACTCTTTAATTAAGACCCAATTGACATTAATGAAGCATTAATTGAACTCAATTGGATCAAATTAAGAAGCAATTCTAAGAAGGAACGACGAACGAAGTCAAATCGAGCCTACTTGGACCATCCTTAAGCAAATCATCTCCAAACTTAACCAAATTTTAAACCAAGCCTACAAATGACATCCTAAGGCCATTAGGATCATCCTAAGATGAATTTGGTAAGAATTGGGCATCAAATAAAAATTATGGAAATGAAATGACATAAATGCCCTCCAAGTCACAAAAGTTCTTATTAGCTATCAAGACTTAACCAAATTGAACCTCGGAAGATACCATGGATTCTTTGGGATGTATAGAGTTTAACTAAAAAGCTTTGGTGCCAAAATGATGCAATTCTCTACATGTGATAATGCTCCTAAGGTGGAAAGGTGTGGAATTAGAGGATGAAAATGAGGTGTCTACACACGCCATCAAAGCGAATTTGGAATTAGATGTGACACTGACCAATATGGATGATTCGGAAGGCTACTTTTCTTTTTCATTTTTTGTTTCATTTTTTTTTTTGGGTACATTGGAAGGGCTTTGAACTCTTAACCTATTCTACTCCTACCTTTTTCCCCACCCTCCTTCATCACTAGGTTAGCCCCAGTAACTTATCCGAAAGGCTACTTCAAACAAGAGTATTAATTGGCGGAACTTTCCTAGCAATTCCATCAAAATTAATATTTCTACTCTTCCAAATGACTTGAGTAAATGAAGGGACCCTCCGCCCATGAGCATCATCAAAACTCTGATGACAAAATCAAGAGTGAGATGAAAATCAAGTAGCAACAATACTTGCCAAGTCACAGTGGGACATGTTTCACACATGGCACCTTTTGTCCGTGGGGAATCATGATAGGCTAGATGGTTTGACTAGGGTCCAGAATATGATTAAACTGGCCCAGTTAAATGTCAATGGGACCTAGCTACATCCGGACTCTAATTGGTTGGGCCAACCAACGGATGGCAATAATGGAAGGACCGAAGTTTGGGCAGGATTTGCCCAAGGGGGCTGGCCCATTGGCACTCCCAAGAGATGTATTTTATCCCTTGCCTATTTTGAATTTTTCAAAGTTTCATAAAAAATATAAAAGATATTTATGAAAACTGGTTGGGGTTGTATAATAAAAACATCATTTTGAAAAACCTTGAAAAAGAAAGTTTTTACAATCGATACATAAACCCAAACGATGACCAACACATGGAGGAGAAGAAGGGACCTTCCTCACATGATCATTATCAAAACTCCGATGACAAAATCAAGAGCAGAAGGAATTTTCTAGTTTTGTTTTTGATTTCTCTGAGCCCAAGCAGTAACTACTATTTATAATTGACAACATCATCCACTAGGCCTTGCTTAAACTTGTGCCGATCACCAAAAGATTACAAGGAAGACAAGCTTTGGTGATCAGTGGGGCAATTTGGTATTTTGGTGGATGTAGTTGGAATTACACAAAATCTGCTGAGTTGATTGGAAATGTTACACATTGCCAATGTTGTGAATTACGCTGTGTTTTGGGTCATATTCAACCATTTGGGCCTTGAAAAACATAATTTTACTATTTTGGGAAAGTTTTTTAAATCGATTTTGCCTTAGTTTTGGGGGTATTATTTATTTCCATGCTTAACTCATTTTTTTCATTTTTAGTAAATTTTATTTATTTTAAGCTATTTTTGTTTTAATACCATATATAGGTGTTGTACTGTTGTATATACGTTGCTACTATACGTTTGCTCGTATAGCATTAGCCCTTGTAATTATTTCTATGATCCATCGTTGTTGTGCCATAATTATAGCCTTGTAGACCTCATCCACAGTAACATCTTAGTCAAGATTATAACCCCAAAAAAAAAAAAAAAAAAAATCCAAATTGACAACTCCTTAAGCTTGTTACTATCCGAATTAAGTGGGGACTCATATCTTGACCTAACCATGTACCACATATTTAAGTTGCTGAAAAATCAATCCTTTCAGACTTCCAAGGCTTGGATACAAAGCTGCCACGCCATCAAAGTGAATTTGGAATTAGATGTAACACTGACCAATATGGAGTAGGTGATCCGGAAGGCTACTTTTCTTTTTTCATATATATATATATATATATATATATATATATATATTTTTTGTGGGTACATTGGGAGGGGTTCAAATTCCTACCTTTTTCCCCACCCTCCCTCATCACTAGGCTAGCCCCAATGACTTATCCAGAGGGCTACTTCAAACAAGAGTATTAATTGGCAGAACTTTCCCAGTAGTTTCACTAAAATTAATATTTCTACTCTTCTAGACCACTTGAGTAAATCAAATGTTCAAAATTCCAAATTGATAACTCCTTAATATCCCGAGTGGGACCCATGTTTATTTGAATCAAAGATATATTGGCTTGGTATAAAGTTCCAAGTGTCTAGAGAAGCAAAGGCAAAAGGAAAAAGAATGATTCAACCTTGGCCTACTCATGAGCTGTTGAATGATGTCATTTTAAGTCACAAAACCTATTCTACTCCTATCTTTTTCTCCACCCTTCCTCATCACTAGGTTAGCCCCAGTAACTTATCCGGAAGGCTACTTCAAACAAGAGTATTAATTAGTGGAACTTTCCTAATAGTTTCACCAAAATTAATATTTCTACTCTTCCGAAGGACTTGATTAAATCAAAAGTTCAAAATTCCAAATTGATGACTCCTTAATATCCCAAGTGGGACCCATGTTTATTTGAATCAAAGATATATTGGCTTGGTATAAAGTTCCAAGTGTCTAGAGAAACAAGGGCAATAGGAAAAAGAATGATTCAACCTTGGCCTACTCATGAGTTGTTGAATGATGTCATTTTAAGTCACAAAACCAATTCTAATCCTACCTTTTTCCCTACCCTCCCTCATCACTAGGTTAGCCCCAGTGACTTATCTGGAAGGCTAGCTACTTCAAACAAGAGTATTAATTAGCGGAACCTTCCTAGCAGTTCCACCAAAATTAATATTTCTACTCTTCCAAATGACTTGAGTAAATCAAATGTTCAAAATTCCAAATTGATGATTCCTTAATAACCCAAGTGGGACCCATGTTTATTTGAATCAAAGATATATTGGCTTGGTATAAAGTTCCAAGTGTCTAGAGAAGCAAAGGCAAAAGGAGAATGATTCAACCTTGGCCTACTCATGAGCTGTTGAATGATGTTACTTTAAGTTACACGACCTTCGGTTCTCAGATTTGAGGGATGTGCCATTGTTTTCTAATTTTCCAATGCTATTACATCTGTCGTTGCCTGTCTTTTCTTTCCTTTTTTATTTTTTTATTTTTTATCTTTATTTTAGGGATTCAATTGACAAAATTTAAACTTGAAACCTCAAACTGAAACTTGACCCAAATCTCAATGTAGTTTTCTGATCTAAACCTTAGAATAATTTTCTGCATTTTGCTCTGATAAGTAATATAGATATAAATATAGATACAAATACATACAAATGAAAGCATAAGCCTGAATTCTAAAAGAGATCAATAATTCATGGAACGTACTCATATGTGACCACTTGTTAGGCACCGACCCAAAATCATCCTGATTTGGCGTCAATCGTCAGGAGTAGTTGACATCACAGCTAGGAGCCATGAAATGCTGAAATCTCAATCGCTTTTAAATGTTGATGTGGAGAGATCAAATTAGTTGTGTGTATTTACTAAAAAGCAGTTTGTAAAACTTATTTTGAGGCAACCCTCCAAAAACCATGTTTAATAAGTAGACATGGTTTATAAACCAAATACCATTTTTTTCTTGTGTAAAAATAAAATGTTTCTGAATTAATTTTATCAGATTATCCGTTAGATTCAAGGTTACTCCCGCGCTCCAACTAAATTTTGTATTTGTTTTGCACTACACTGCATGTATTGTGTTACAATATTAGTACAAAATAGGATTAAAACCCATTATCTTATGTGTACCGCATTCCATTCAGTTGATAAATAGTGTGATTCATCCATAGAATAGAATTTGTCAAAATCTCTCGCCAAACCACTTCGTTCCCTTTCTTTTCCCTGTCAAATTAATATCATGCTGAGCCCAACACGAGGGATGGGGCATGACTGCATGTGTCACACTGAGGAAACTTTAGGTTTTTTTTTTTAAACAGGGGTCGATCTCTAGTCTCTAGACCTTTGGTCGGATGGATTGGATGATTATTACCACCCCTTTATTTTATTTGCATTTCTATTTATTTTAATTTCTTAAGGTTTTATTGAAAATATCAAACTCTATTATAAAAATTGTTTTCAAAATCCCTATATCACTTGAATTGCAAAATTGTCGCATTTTGATGTTAAATGCAATGTGCAGTAGTGGATCATATCCACAGGTAGATATATATTGGGATAGGTCGGGGCCATGGCCCCTGCAAAATTTTGGAAAAAAATAAAAAAAAATTTGGACACTTAGCCATCCCAAAATCTTGAGAGTGAAAATTCACTCACAAGGTGCAATTCCCTGTATTTGTATAAAAAGCTCATGAGTGATACTTCAGGACAATCAATGCCTTTTACTAACTAATTCTAGAGAGCTAATATATTCAAGAGTTTTTCATAGAGTAATGCTATTTATTGATCTCTAGTTTTTGTCTTTAATTTCTTTCCATAATGATGTAGTTGCTATCATATCAAAACATCAATCTTTTGGTGTCCTCTAAATGTGTGTGACATCGTATACAAACTCTCTATTTTTCCGTACTACTGATACATTCTCAACATGATTGGGTCCATAACCAGACCACTCTCCCCTAACTCCTTAAATTTTACTAGTCCAAAAAAAAAATGTTAGGAGGTATAAGAATAAAAAGGTCTTACACCAGTTATTAACGAATCCCTTCCTATAAATTTATTTAAAAGATAAAATATCTAGGTTTGGCTACTACTGCACATTATTTGTGTATAAAATCCGTGACAAGGAAACAAAGTGATTAAAAGTCCAAGTCTATGTCAAAGTCTTATGTGGCTATAATGTAACTTCACTTCTTCATCATTCATATTTTTGTGGGCAATTTTCCTTTGTCATGTACCATTCACTTCGGTCAATGATACAGCTGTGACATCTTGGAGGATTAGTATGAGAAAATAATGTACAGAATGTAAGACAGATCCTACTTCTAGCATTCGTCATTGGGAGCATTGGAATTGGTCTTCCATCCAAATGCCCTGATTTTACAGCATAACTTTGAATGACCATAACTACCATAATCACGCGAGCCACATGGCATTTGGAAGTTGCTTTTATTTTATTTTATTTTATTTTTTGAAAATTGATAGAATTAACCGGCACCCCTAATTTCCCTTAATACCAACAAATGGATATCGTTACTTTTCCAAAAGTATTGATTTTATCATGTTATCGGCATCTCAAAACTTATTTGGAGTACCATGGATATGTCATGTGTGGTCATTTTTTAGGCGGGAAAAGGTTATTTTTGGTACAATGAGAGGAGTTCAAATCCCTAATCTATCATATTCCTACCCTTTACTTCACCCACCCTCACCACTAGGCTAGCCCTAATGGCTGTTTGAAGGGTCAAAAGTTATTCTTTTAGGAAAACCTTAATTTGATTCTTTTTTATATCATTAAAAACGATATATAAGGGTTATTGCTCAGTACAATGATAAAATGTCCTAGACTAGACTACCAAATGCGCAGGTGAAGCTTCCAATATTGAGCGAGAGCATACACTTTGTCCAAAAAAATGCTAAGGGCACGAACGCATCCATCACTCCCCTCCCAAAACCACTGCTTAAGGCGCCAGCTCTAGGTGATTGTTAGAAAAAAAAAATGTTATTTGGTTGATAAATGAAGTTGTTAGAGCATCTCCAAAGGAAATGCCATATTCCACATCATTACAAAAAATGGCTATAAAAGGCATTATCAAGTTTCAAATTTATCTCCAACCAAATTGTTTTTACTGAGTTAAAATTGAAACCTATCTCTTGATGTCAAATTTGACATCCTTCAAAGTCATATGCCTTTTTTTTATCTTGGACTATGCTATTTCACCCATCTATTTTATTCACATTTTTTCACCCATTCATATGTGATAGCTTCTCCTTATTCCATGCTAGGCCCATATGATTGCTTTCATCTACAAACTTTTGACACATAATGTAGGTGGTAATGATGGGTGATAAAAGATGGGTGAAGTAGCATTTTTCTTTTATTTTTTTTTTATCATTTTATTCCAAATTTAACCATTTTAAGATTTAATTCCTTCATTTTTGCATTTGACATATTGGGTGGAACGGTTTGATTTGAATAAACCTTGAAATTTGGCATATAAGGTGGAGTGACCAATTTTAAGTAAACCTTCAAATTGCCACATAAGCCTTCATTTTGTATGTGACATAAAAAAAATTTAACATCTCCATTGGAGGTGGCCTTTGGGCTTGCTCTCTTTGGGATTGACACCACTCCATGTGATTGACACCAAATTAAGATGATTTTTAGTTACGAAGTAGGATCCATCAAATACCAAGGTCCACTTGTTGGTGTTAGACATCCACATACAAAAAAAATTTACCAGTAAAATTAAAATTTCTTACTCCGTAATAGGAGATTGAATATACAAGATGATCCAAAGAGGGCAACCCCAGCAGAGCAGCACCAAAGGGAAATTTCGACCTGTTGGGGGTTGCCCTCTTCGGTTCATACTATATATTCAATCTTAAAGTAAGAAATTTTCGTTGTTTTGAACCAAAGGGAAGACCCGAAGAGGGAAAACCCTTCCAGACATCCACATCATTGTTTTCTACTCTTGATAGACGATAGTAATAGTTCTTTTCTCCTTTAAACCCAAAAATTCTTAAAATTAAGGAGTTGTTCACCATTATTATTTTGAATGACTGTATAACAAGTGTTGCTTGAGCATATTTCACATCAAATGTTAAAACAAATCCCTCCCTATATATATAGGATGAGCATATTTTCACACCCTTTTATTCTAAGTCGACACCCCTCCATGAGTAAAAAAAATGAAAGAAGTGTGAAAATAAGACATGAGAGGTGTGGATGTAACAAGAAAGAGTACGAAAATAGCCCCACCTATATATATTTAAAAGATGAAATATCTGGGTTTGGCTACAAAGTACAAACTACTCCATATTAATTGGGTATAAAATCCATGACAAACAAACAGAGTGATCAAAAGTCCAACTCTATGGCCCTGTTTGGGTTAGCTGCAACTTTAGCTTTTAGGTATAATTTGAAGAGAATCAGAAGCTACTGAAAAGCAAAAGGATATGATTAGTATTTTTGTTTTCATGCATTATAACATAGAAGACATGCTCGTCATTACCAAAAGTTTCATTAAAAGGTTATTTGATTATTGCACAGCTTTTTTGCCAAAGTTAGGAGGACCTTACTTCTACTAAAATCACTTTTATAATCCATAAGTACCTATCGGAAAATCATCCAAACATGTCCGAAAAGTGATTTTGGGACATATAAGTGATTTTAAGCTACCAGAAAGCTCATCCAAACAAGCCCTATGTCAAAGCCATCAGTGGCTATAATTTCATTTCATTTCTTCATCATTCATTTTGTGGGGAATTTTCCTATGTCATGCATTCTCTTCAGTCAATGATAGAGCAGTGAAATCGTGGAGAATTTGTGTGAGAAAATATAGAGTGTAAGACAGATTCCTACTTGTAGCATTTGGCATTGGAATTGGAAGCCGGGCATCCCACGTGCCCTGATGACTTTGAACGACGACCATAACTATTAGGGGTGCTCATGGATCCACTCGGCCCTCGAAAACTGCCCAATCTGACCCTACCCGAAGGCATTGGGTGGATTTAACCGATAGGGTGGGTGGGTAGTGGTTTAGGATTTTTTTTTTTTTTTTTTTTTTTTGGTGGTTTCATGGGTGGTTCGCGGTTTTGAAAGTAAAAAACTGATTCAAACCCACCCGCCCGCATATTTTCATATTTATTAAATTATACATATTACATGTGACGGTGTATTATTGATTCTTGACTTTTATTTCTTTTTTAAGAATCAATATATGTTTTATAATTTTTATTTTACTGTTCATGCATGCTCTTTCTCGCTCTTTTTATATATATATAATCAACATTTGTCTTGAATTATGTATCCTTTTGTCTTTTTTTTCTGTTTGTGTTTTTAAGATATAAAATGGTATGGCCAAATTAAAGGGGGCGAGGGGGGGAACCCAGCAAGATCCAACTAAAATCTCAACACGTAGACCCACCCGCAACCCACCCATAACTCGATGTGTTACGTGGGTCAAAACCGCCCGCTTGTGTGGGCGGAAGTGAATACGAATTTAGTTCACTAGTCAAGATGTGGGCAGATGGCAGATGAACCCCAAACCCACACTCACCCGACCTATGACCACCCCTAATAACTATCATAATCGCGCGAGCCACACGACATCTGAAAGCACTTTTTTTAAAAAAATTTATTTGAATGACCCAAACCATGACCAACACATGGAGGAGAGGAAGGGACCTTCCTCACATGATCATCATCAAAACTCCAATGAAAAAATCAAGAGCAGAAGGAATTTTCTAGTTTTCTTTTTGATTTCTCTGAGCCCAAGCAGTAACTACTATTTATACTTGACAACATCATCCACGAGGCCTTACTTAAACTTGATTGGTAGGAATTTTTTTGACAAGTCAGTATTTGACTAGTCCAAGAAAGTATTTGACATGTCGCCATGGAGTAACTTGTGCCGATCACCAGATGATTACAAGGAAGAGAAGCTTTGGTGATCAGTGGGGCAATTTGGTACTTTGGTAGACGTAGTTGGAATTACACGAAATTTGCTGTGTTGATAGGAAATGTTACACATTGCCAATGTTGTGAATTGTTTTGGGTCAAATTCAACCATTTGGGTCTTGAAAAACATAATTTTACTATTTTGGGAAAGTTTTTCAAATCGATTTTGCCTTAGTTTTGGGGGTATTATTTATTTCCATGCTTAATTTTTTCATTTTTAGTAAATTTTATTTATTTTAAGCTATTTTTGTTTTAATACCATATATAGGTGTTGTATATATGTTGCTACTATACGTATACTCGTGTAGCATTACCCCTTGCAATTATTTCTATGATCCATCGTTGTTGTGCCATAATTATAGCCTTGTAGACCTAATCCACGGTAACATCTTAGTCAAGATTATAACACCCCCCCCCCCCCCCCACCAAAAAAAAAAAATCCAAATTGACGACTCCTTGAGCTTGTTAATATCCGAATTAAGTGGGGACTCATATCTTGACCTAACCATGTACCACATATTTAAGTTGCTGAAGAATCAATCCATCCAAACTTCCAAGGCTCGGATAGAAAGCTGCCACGCCATCAAAGTGAATTTGGAATTAGGTGTGACACTGACCAATATGGAGTAGATTATTTGGAAGGCTACTTTTCTTTTTCTTTTTCTTCTTCTTTCTTTTTTCTTTTGGTTACATTGGGAGGGGTTTGAACCCTTAACCTATTATACTCCTATCCTTTTCCCCACCTCTCTCTTCACTAAGTTAGCTAGCCCCAGTGACTTATCTAGAAGGCTACTTCAAACAAGAGTATTAATTGGCGGAACTTTTTCAGCAGTTCTAACAAAATTAATATTTCTACTCTTCCAAATGACTTGAGTAAATCAAATGTTCAAAATTCCAAATTCCAAATTGATGACTCCTTAATATCCCAAGTGGGACCCATTTTTATTTGAATCAAAGATATATTGGATTGGTATAAAGTTCCAAGTGTCTAGAGAAGCAAGGGCAAAAGGAAAAAGAATTATTCAACCTTGGCCTACTCATGAGCTGTTGAATGATGTCATTTTTGGCTTTTAAGTCCACGACGAGGGGACAAAGTTTCATTGTTTTCGTCATTCATTTTGCTCCATTTCAATTCTCTCTGTTAAATTAATGTCAAGCTCAGCCCAACGTGAGGGATGGGGCATGACTACATGAGTTACACGACGATACTTTAGTCCGTGGTGGAAATCATTGTATCACAAAGTCTAAGTCAAGCTCAAGTTAATCCCATCCATGGCTATGACTTAAATTAATGTCAAGCTCAGCCCAACGTGAGGGATGGGGCATGACTACATGAGTCACACGGCGATACTTTAGTTGGTGGTGGAAATCATGGTATCACAAAGTCTAAGTCAAGCTCAAGTTAATCCCATCCATGGCTGTGATCCAAGTCTGTTTCAGTCATCTTGAGGCATGATTCACACGAGGCGGCACCTTTTGTCGGTGAGGAAAATCATGTTGGGCTAGATAGTATCAGTAAGCTTCAGATTCTGATTGGGCTGGCCCAGTTAATTGGTAATGGATCTTCATCCGGACTCTAATTGGTTGGGCCAACCAACGGATGGCAACAATGGGAACGGAACGGCTATTGCCCCCATTTTGATCAGCCCTATGCTTTAGGTTTTTAAGGTTTTATGTAAAATATACGAAACCGGCCATGCTGTCTACTTGAAAACATCATTTTAAATAACTTTGTAAAAAAAATCTTTTACCAAAATCTATCATTCAAAATGATGTTTTTTAGTGGATAATATAGTCGATTCTCGTAAAAACCTTTTATATTTTGCATAAAATTTTAAAAACTTAAGGGGCTGATCAAAATGAGGGACAATAGCCGGGCCCCAATGGGAAGCACAGAAGTTTGGGCAGGGAAGTTTGTCATGGCCAAACCAATCTTTTGTTGGGCCCACTGGCCCCACTCTGCCCCATTTTTTTGATTGGATCAACTAATCTATCAGTCCAAGTCACATCTAGATCGTAACGGTTTCAAAATAGTTTGGAATGAAATAGGATTAAAATAAATATTGTAAAATGAATATCATTATAATATACTACTACTGTTTGATTCCATTCCCATTTAATTACCTTATCCAAACATGTTGTTCGGAATGAATTGGAATGAGATTCCATTCCATCCATTCCATTCCAACCAAACAAACATGGCATATGTTCTTTATTTTGGTTGGTTGGAGTGTTAGGAGGATCATGCAGTGATGGTCACTCTAGGTTTTCGTTTGGCAAAATTTTAGCAGGTTATATTCTATATGCGTTTCTTGTATTGCAAAAATAATGAAATGTTTGTGTTATATTGGATTGGTCATTCTTGCATGCAAGGCAGTTCAATGGGGTAGCAATTTCTATAAGTTGTACGTTAACATGTCAAAAAATTGTGACTTGATGTAGCTGTAATTATTTTCCCATAACCGGATGTATCTGCAATTCCCCCATAAATAAAATTATAATTTTGGGCATTTTATAGATAATATAGCTCCTAATTTTCAATTAACTTGAAATTCAATATACATGACGTGCATGAGTAGAGTATCTAATCTAATGGTTGGATTGGTGAAATACTGAAATGCCATCTATACAAAAAGATATTAAAAGGTATAAAAGTAAAAAAACTCTTACATCAAATGTTAAACAAATCCCTCCCTATATATATAGGATGAGCATATTTCTACACCCTTTTATTCTAAGTCGACACCCCTCCATGAGTGAAAAAAAGGAAAAAAGTGTGAAAATAAGACACGAGAGGTGTGGATGTAATAAGAAAGAGTGTGAAAATGACCCCACCCACATATATTGAAAAGATGGAATATCTGGGTTTGGCTACAAAGTACAAACAACTACACATTAATTGGGTATAAAATCCATGACAAACAAACAGTGATCAAAAGTCCAAGTCTATGTCAAAGTCATCTATGGCTATAATTTCATTTCATTTCTTCATCATTCATTTTCTGGGGAATTTTCCTATGTCATGCATTCTCTTTAGTCAATGATAGAGCAGTGAAATCGTGGAAATTGGTGTGAGAAAATATAGAGAGTGTAAGACAGATTCCTACTTGTAGCATTCGGCATTGGAATTGGAAGCTGGGCATCCCACGTGCCCTGATGACTTTGAACGACGACCATAACTATCAAAATGGCGCGAGCCACGCGGCATCTGAAAGTACCTTCTTTTTTTTTGAATGACCATAACTATCCTAATCATGCAAGCCACACAGCATACCCCTAATTTTTCCTAATACCAGTAAATAGATATCAATGTTTTTTTTATAAGTTTGAATAATGAGATTACTCGCTCAACAAGTGAGGAGAATGTCACCAAATTATCTAAAAACTTATTTGGAGGACTATGGCTATACATGCCATATGTGGCCATTTTTTAGTCGGAAAAAGACTGTTTGAAAGGTCAAACGTTATTCTTTTAGGAAAACCTTTGATTTCTTTTATATATCATTAAAGATGATATTTAGGATCATTGTTCAATACAATGACAAAAAGTTCCAATATTGATGGAGATCAGCCATTGGCTCGTAGTTGTAATGTCAACCATTCCATGTGATTGACACCAAATTAGGATGATATTTGGTTGTGAAATAGAATCCATTAAATAAAAACTAAGGTCCAATTTTTGGAGTTAGACATCTGTATCAGTTTTTGATTAGTGAAACTAAAATTTATTAATTTAAGATTGAATTTTTTCCGGTTAATTTGTTGGTTGAAAGATCTATACTCTTTAGTCGTCCCAAATTTTTTCTATAGTCATACTGTAATCGTTTGAATATTACCAATACGTCGTCATCATAGAAGTTTATACAAAAAAGCGAGCCCCTCCCATTACAGATATAATGATATAACTGATAAATCATTAGTGAACTTCCTTTTTGAGACATGGTAGTGAAATTTTTGAGACAGAGATATGGTTCCTAAGATATTGTTTTGAGAGAGATCCAAGATTTGAATAATTGGACCGAAGGCTAAGAACAATCATTTGTGAAAGGCTTTCCCCAATCCATGAAAGTATTTTTCCACACAATTTACTCTCTCCCAAATCTTAACTATGTGCAGTCTTTTAGGTTCAAAGGGCAATTCTCCAAAGAAACTATTATTTCGTAAATGCAACGTTTCCATTTGATATAAGGAGCCAATCGAGATTGGAATTTTTCTAGAAAAATTATTTTTTGCCAAATTAAGAATGACTAATTGTTCAAAATGCATCAAACAATTGGGAAGACCTCCAAATAAGCGGTTATTTGAGAGATTAATACGAGTCAAAGCCCCACCAATAATTGCACATATGGAAGAAATTGAGCTTGAAAAATTATTTGTGGAGAGATCCAATGATGTCAAATTAGAAGGAAACAGTGGTAATGGACCTTCAAAGTGGTTGGAGCTCAAATCTATCTATACCGGGAAATCAGCAAATTTTAATGATAAATTTGGCAACCTGCCATTGATTTGGTTGCATGAGAGATTTAAAAGACATAATTTTGGAGATAGGTCCCAAAACCAGTTAGGGATGGAAACAGAAATTCCATTATTGGAGATATCGATGTAGGAAAAGTTTTTTTTGAGTTCGAAGCCATTTTGGGAAATCAGGCCCCAACTTACAAGCAGCGAAGTTTATGGTATCTAGTTGAAAAGGAGGAACCCAATGGCAGCTAAAATTCAGAGTGAACGAGTTGAAAGATCAGTCTGAATACTTCAACTTAGGAAGATTCAAAAGGTGAGCTTCAATGATAATACCTTGCAAAGAATTAGAAGAAACATCCAAATATTCAAGGTTGGAAAGCTGTCCAATAGTTACAGTTAAGGTCCCATTTAACTGATTCTGTTCAAGGTACAACTCTCTCAAGGATGTCATGTTTGTTAGATTTAGCAATGACCCTTTGCTTCTGTTTCCATACAAACCCAAATAAATTGGATTTTACTATCCAATGAGTCCTAATTCGTTATATGAGTGCCCCACAAAAAAAAAATAAAATAAAATAAAATGAATGCAAAAGTTAATTTCCAAAGTTTCCTAGACTATTCAGTTGATAAACAATACAGGTCATCTACTGAATGTAATTTGTCCAAAATCCTTGCCAAAGCACTTTGCTCTCTTTCATTTTTTGGCTGTTAATTAAATTAATATTATGCTGAGCCCAACCCGAGGGATGGTGCATGACTACATGAGTCACAAAGTCTAGGTCAAGATCAAGCATCCATGGCCATAATGCAAGTCCATTTCTTCATCATATAGTCACAGTGGACATGTTTCACACAAGGCACCTTTTGTCCGTGGGGAATAATGATAGGCTAGATGGTATGACTAGGGTCCAGATTCTGATTAAGCTGGCCCAGTTAAATGCCAATGGACCTAGCTAGCTACATCCGGACTCTAATTGGTTGGGCCAACCAACGGATGGCAATAATGGAAGGACTTATCGGAAAGGCTACTTCAAACAAGAGTATTAATTGGCAGAACTTTCCCAGCAGTTCCACCAAAATTAATATTTCTACTCTTTCAAACGACTTAATTAAATCAAATGTTCAAAATTCCAAATTGATGACTCCTTAATGTCCCAAGTGTGATCTATGTTTATTTGAATCAAAGATTTATTGGCTTGGTATAAAGTTTCAAGTGTCTAGAGAAGCAAGGTCAAAAGGAAAAAGAATGATTCAACCTTGGCCTACTCATGAGCTGTTAAATGATGTCATTTTAAGTTACAAAACCTATTCTACTCCTACCTTTTTTCCCACCCTCTCTTATCACTAAGTTAGCCCAGTGATTTATCCGGAAGGCTACTTTAAACAAGAGTATTAATTGGCAGAACTTTCCCAGTAGTTCCACCAAAATTAATATTTCTACTCTTCCAAACAACTTGATTAAATCAAATGTTCAAAATTCCAAATTGATGACTCCTTAATATCCCAAGTGGGACCCATGTTTATTTGAATAAAAGATATATTGGCTTGTTATAAAGCTCCAAGTGTCTGGAGAAGGAAGGGCAAAAGGAGAATGTCATTTTATAAGAGAATGATTAGATATATTTATATATAAGCATACACATATATTTAATTACTCTATTCATTCTTATTTGACTGTCATTTTTGAAAAATCATGTTTTTTTAGAAAATCTTTTTAAATACTTTGACATCAAAATAAACATTTTAACATACCAATTTTACCCTCAAGTGTACAAAACATTGGAAAAAGTTATAAAAAAAAAAAATCGTTAATTTTTTTAATGAGACAATAATTTTGGAACATCTTGAAAGAAAAATGAGGACAATAAAAAAGAAATGGAGGGAGTAAATAATTTTAGAGCACTTGAAGGGGCCCATTAGTGGCATTTGCGTGTTGTGCTTGATCAAATTATTTTTAGGGATTGCGAGATAGTTTCGTCGGTAATTTCATCCACAACTCTCCCTAATGGTAAATGTTAAATCAAATGTTCTTAAATAGTTTACTAATTTTAATCTGATTCGGACACCAAAGGAAATTAAGGGATGAGGCCTCGTTTTTTTTTGTTTTTTGTTTTTTTTTTTTTTTGTTTACTTCAAACAATAATGACGTTATGGAGATAATTTTATGCCAGAAAATTAAACCAAACCTCAAACAGGATGATGAGAAACGTTCATCATGGTCGTGATAGTAAGACCATCGTATTATGAATGGTGAGTGACGTGCACATAACATGACCACCTCATGTGTCATAGTACAATTATCTGAGGCGAATAGGGCTATAACCCTGATGACATATCTCTCCCTTTTAAAGGGGAGAGCATGGTAGATGTGGTGATTTCAAGTCCTTTTGAGTGAGTGTGTAGACTGTAGAGGGAAGGAAGATGGGCATCCCCTGTTATGTAAACCATGTAACCTAGAGGCCTTTTGGTCCTCTCCTTTGAATACCCCCTCCAAAAAAGAAAAAGAAAAAGAAAAGATACACATACAGTGATCAGAGTTCTCTAGCAACAGACTAGCTTGTAATAATCAAATTATTCACTTGTAATAGTCAAATTGTTAACCAGAAATCAAATTAGTTTGTTTCAATAATCTTTTTTTTTTTTTTTTTTTTTTTTGAATTTCCCCACTCAAGATAATAAATTTGTGTCTTCAATTAATGCTGTGTAAATAATATTATAATCATTTTAGACGATGAAACGGGCTATGCAACTGTGCTGCTGAGCTTTTTGGCTTTCAAGTCCACGACAAGGGGCCAAAGTTTCATTGTTTTCATCATTCATTTTGTTCCATCTCAATTCTCTCTGTTAAATAAATGTCAAGCTCAGCCCAACGTGAGAGATGGGGCATGACTACGTGAGTCACACGACGATACTTTAGTTGGTGGTGGAAATCATGGTATCACAAAGTCTAAGTCAAGCTCAAGTTAATCCCATCCATGGCTATGATCCAAGTCTGTTTCAGTCATCTTGGGGCACAGGGCCGGTTCTGAGTTTTTTGGGGCCCTAGGCGAATTCTTAAAATAGGGCCCTTCATACCTTCCTTTTTTTTTTTTTTTTTTTTTCCTAGTACCAACATAAAATTTGTTTGCACATTCCACAGATTTTAATTTCTTAAGATTTAGAAAAATATAAAAGGTTTCTAAGAAAATTAACCGTGTAATCTACTAGAAAACATCATTTTGAACAACTTTGCATAATAAATTTTTTCTAAAAACTTTCGTTTAAGTAAACTTTTTGGCCAAAAATTAAACATAGATGGTAAATTATCAAAAAAATCCACTTAAATGATAATTTTTTTGGAAAAACTTTCTTCTACAAAGTTGTTCACAATGATGTTTTCCAGTGGATAACGTAACAAATTTTCATAAAAAGTTTCTATATTTTTGGTAAAACATTGATAAATAAAAATTAGTAGGGTGTGCAAATAAAATTAAAGGGTTGCAATAACCATTCTATTTGGAAAAAGGAAAAAAACTCAGCCTATTAGAAGAGTTAGTCCCAAAATGGGGCCCTCATTTTTGAGCCAAAGTGTGGGGCCCTAGGCGGCCGCCTTGCCCGCCTGCCCCCAGAACCGGCCCTGTTGGGGCATGATTCACACGAGGCGGCACCTTTTGTCGGTGAGGAAAATCATGTTGGGCTAGATAGTATCAGTAAGCTTCAGATTCTGATTGGGCTCGCCCAGTTAAATGGTAATGGATCTGCATCCGGACTCTAATTGGTTGGGCCAACCAACAGATGGCAACAATGGGAAGGGAACGGCTATTGCCCTCATTTTGATCAGCCCCATGCTTTAGGTTTTTAAGGTTTTATGTAAAATATAAAAGGTTTTTACAAAAACCAGCCGTGATGTTCACTTGAAAACATCATTTTGAACAAGTTTGCAAAAGAAATCTTTTCCCAATATCTATCGTTTATTTATAATCTCTATTTCATTTTTTGCCAAAAATCCTACATAAACGATTGATTTTGGAAAAAAATTTTTCTTCAAAGTTGTTCAAAATGATGTTTTCTAGTGGATAACGTAGTCGATTTTTGTAAAAATCTTTTATATTTTGCATAAAATTTTGAAAACCTAAGGGGCTAGTCAAAATGAGGGGCAATAGCCGGGCCCCAATGGGAAGCACAGAAGTTTGGGCAGCATTTGTCCAGCCCAGAAGTTTGTCGTGGCCGAACCGATCTTTTTGGTGGGCCCACTCTGCCCCATTTTCTTGATTGGATCAACTAACCTATCAGTCCGAGTCACATCTGGATCATAATGGTTTCAATTTCTATATGTTCTTTATTTTGGTTGGTTGGACTGTTGGAGGATCATGCAGTGATGGTCACTCCAGGTTTTCATTTGGCAAAATTTTAGCAGGTTGTATTCTATATGCGTTTCTTGTATTGCAAAAATAATGAAATGTTTATGTTATAATGGATTGGTCATTCTTTGATGCAGGGCGGTTCAATGGGGGTAGCAATTGAGGTGATCACTCCTTAATTTTATTTGCATACTCTTCTAATGGGTGGCAATATTGCCAGTAGCAAAAAAGGTTGCTTTCAAGTCAACAAAAATTTTCATGTGTTGAACAGACAAAATTGCCCTTTAAAGTCAAAGGGCCTATTTGAGAACTTCAAAATTTGGATCAGATTAGATCTAGTTCATAACTGTTATCTGGTTTTTAAATAAACCAACTCACAATTGGTTTGAAAAAAAATTGTGTCTATGCCTTATTTTCAGAACAAAAATGAACTGTTTAACAGGGAAAAAGAGACTTACCAAACAATATGAAATCAAAACTGACTAGACTTATCCTTAGCTGGTCAGGTTTTCAGGGTTTGCCAAACAGCCCCAAAGGGAATCAAATCGAACTGATCACCATCTAGTACTTTCTGAGTTTCTCTTTCTTTTCCTTCCAATCACAAAGGGTAATACTATTTTACCTTACACTTTGCTATACTATATGCATTAAAAAGAATTTCAATTTTTTGGGTTTAACTATTTCTGTGAGTTCTCTTTTCAACTGGAATACACCATAAAAAATTGGGTGTATTCCAATTTCCAAAAGCAAATTGAGGACGGATTTGGTAAAGCTCCTACGAGACACATAAATGTACTCGTCAACATTAAAGAAGAGATCCACTTGGCCATAAAATTTATACCTATGCAAAAAAAAAATCATTCACAACAAGGATCTGATTGGGATTGTACCCCTCAAACCGTTCCTTCTCTCCAAATCTCTAATAAACTAGTTCCATCCACACCTTCAACACCTCCAGGCTCCAGCACACCCTGAAAAAGCGAGTAGTTGGACATTTGGCTCTATGAAAAGCATTGGGACATGTAAGGAGAAACTAGGTGGAATACGGACTAATCTTATTAAGAAAAAATATTACATATTGATATTTGAACAGAACAAAGCCCGAACATGACTTCTTTCTTGATAAAATCCTTCTCTTGAGCTAGTTAATTGGTGACTGGTGATTCTTAGCGAAGAGGCTTTATAACCGAACTCCACTAAAACTGAGATGGGATGGCCCATATTATACAAATGGCGCTTAGTGCTCTGCTCTTGGACCAAACATTTTTGGACCGAACAATGCCTGAACCAAGATTGGAGCTTGGTCGTGCCTTACTCATGAGCTGATAATTTGACTGAGTTCCCTCGTTCGAGCTAAGAGATTAACTCAGTTGAAATGAGGTCACTTTCATGAAGAAAGAAAACAAATATCTTGAAATCCAGACTAAACAGACTTCATAGTAAAACAAACTACAATAAAAACAGTTCACTGGAAATTACTGTTTCCATTCAAGCAAACAACGGTATTTACATTTAGGGATCTTGATACCCCTCTAAGCAAAAAAAGAAAAGAAAAAGGAAGGGATATATATCGTGCACTATAAAAACTTAAAATTATCCCCCATATAGTTCCCACAATCCCACTTGCCGTGTAGAGGAGAGCACGGTCATGTTGAAGGTTGAAGGCGCAGCAACTCCTAAAATAGAGGTAAAACAGACCCATTAGGTTTTTCTTTAAGGTTCTATTTGGTTTGCGGATTTATCAAGAAAATAAAATAAAATATAAGGAATTGTACTTTTCTTTATTTGGTTGCAATGAAAAGTTGGAATCAAAGAAGAAGAATTGGAATAATTTTGGCTTGATATGATTTTATATTTTCCTTTCATTTTCTTTCGTCTTTATTTTTTTTTCACTTTCTTTTGTTTTTTTTCCCTTGGTAGAATCCATGAACCAAATAGAGGGAAAAAGAATAAAATGAAAGAAAAACAAAACAAAACAAAGGATGAAAGAATGGTACCTAAAATTTGTCCAAGCGAAGCAATACTGAGCAGCCATCCCTAGTTCACATGCAAGCAAACAAATGTCAAGTATTGTAACCAAAGGCAGCACCTCAATACCGTTTTCTGAAGTTGATTGAACAGACATAAAGAATCAATAAATCTAGAAGCTTTGAGCCTATCAACGACATTAAATGGAAAAAAACAGTAAGCATAAGTGCATAATTGTAAATTTATATATCTTTGATCCATCGGATATCAGATATGATTAGTACATATAATTACATTATCGGGCTAGATTCGGATCACTTAGGACACAATCTAATCTGTTGATAACTCTACAGGCAAAGGCAACCCATTGATGGGATTCTTCTTACACTAGGAAGAGAATTTTGGGATCAAGTCACCCCAACTAATTTGAAGGGAAACCAAAAAAAAAGAAAAAGAAAAAAAGGGATGGGGGGAAATAAATTTGTTACCATTTAGCCTCGAAGCCTCCTCTGCAATCTAGCCATGTTCACAGCTGTTACTACGTAGAGCCTGTCTCCCATGTTGTTTACGAAACGAAAATAGGCATATCTCCATGAATTCTTCAAAAGTAGAGTGCCACAGACTCCCCAAAATCCTGAAGTGAAACCAAGCCCCATGCTAACATAAAAACCTGGAGTAAAAATGCCATCCTTATTTTCTTGAATGTTGGGGTCTTGACTGCCACCAGCGATGTGGGGAATCTGATCTGTTTCCTCTCCTAGGCGCTTGTTCGGAAGCGGTGGCCCGCAAAGATTCAAATTTCCCATATATGTAGAAGGATCAAAGCTCTGTAATTGAGTGCCTTTCGGGATTTTTCCTGACAAGTTGTTATTAGACAAGTCTAACACACCAAGAAAATTTAAAGTAGAAAGGCCTACAGGAATTTCCCCAAAAAGCTGGTTTCGAGGCAAATCAAGAGACTGCAACGATTTCATCTGGCCAATGTTTGGAGTGATCAGCCCAATCAAATTATTTCTTGATAGGTTCAAGGCAAACAATTCTATCAGACTCGCAATTTCTTCAGGAATTTCTCCAGCTAATTTGTTCGTTGAAAGATCAATAGTCTTTAGCAGTCCCAAATTTCTTTTATACTCGAGTTGTAATCCTTTCAATACTACTAGTGTGCTATCAACATACTCACCTGCGTAAGCAAACCTACCTTCCCCACCTCGATTAGAATAATAAGTGTTAGAAATGATTCCGTTCAAATTTCCTTTCTGAGACATGGTAGTGAAATTGCTGAGACACCGAGGTATGGTCCCTGAGATGTTGTTCTGGGAGAGGTCCAAGATTTGAAGATATATTAGATGACATAGATGCCCAGGTATACTTCCATCGAATTCATTGGACCGAACGCTAAGAACAATCAATTGTGAAAGGCTTTCCCCAATCCATGAAGGTATTTTCCCTAACAATTTATTCTCTCCCAAATCTAGAACTTTCAACGACGTGCAGTTTTTCAACGCTGAAGGCAATTCTCCCGAGAAACTATTATTGCATAAGCTCAATGATCCGATCTGATATAAGGAGCCAATTGAGTTTGGAAGTTGCCCAAACAAATTATTGTTTGCCAAATTAAGAATGAATAATTCTCGAAAATGCATCCAACAATTGGGAAGCCCTCCAAATAAGTGGTTATCTGAGAGGTCTATATACATCAAAGCCCAACCATTAATTGCACATAAGGAGGAAATTGACCCCGAAAACATATTTTTGGAGAGATCCAATGATGTCAAATTAGAAGGAAATAGTGGTAATGGACCATCGAAGTGGTTGGAACTCAAATCCATACCAAGGAAACCAGAAATTTTTAGTGATAAATTTGGCAACCTCCCATTCATTTGGTTGCTTGAGAGATTTAAAGAAAGTAATCTTGGAGATAGGTCCCAAAACCAATTAGGGATGGATTCTGAAATTCCATTACTGGAGATATCAATGGAGGAAAAGGTTTTTTGAGTTTGAAGCCATTTTGGAAAACTAGGCCCCAGCTTGCAAGCTCCCAGACTTATTACATCAAGTTGAAAAGGAGGATCCCAATGGGAGCTCAAATTTGAAGAGAAAGAGTTGAAAGATAAGTCCAAAATCTTTAGTTGGGAAAAATTCAAAAGTTGAGCTTCGGAGATAATACCTTCGAAAGAATTAGAAGGAGCAGACAGAACTTGAAGCTTGGAAGGTTGTCCAGTGGATTCGAATAAAGTCCCATTGAATTGACTCTCACCAAGATATAACACTCCCAAGGATGGCATGCCTGATAGATCAGGCAATGGCCCTCGAATTCTATTTCCCATTAAACTCAAGGTATCTAGGCTAGAAAGTTGTCCGAACGTTCCATTAAGAATCCCAGTCAATAGATTTTGACTAAGATCTAACTGTGTCAAGGATGAAAATCTTGTCATATCAGGCAATGAACCACTGAGTTCATTTCTAGAAAGCAACAACCACTCTAATGATTTCTCAGTGCACCCGGACAAGTTTTGAAGAAATCTGGGAAGCTCTTCAGTGAAATTGTTCGAAGAAAGGGATAAATATTGTAAAGCACATAAATTCCCTAAGGATTTCGGAATACTTCCTTCTAGTAGATTATAATCAAGAGAGAGACCTGTGAGGGACTTCATGTTCTGGAACCCATCTGGAATCGAACCTTGTAGATTGTTAAGACCCAAGTCAACAATAACAAGGCTGCTACTATAGTTGAAAAACCATTGGAATATTGAAGAAGAGAAATGATTTCCAGAAAGACCAAGCATAGCAAACGATGCAGAAGAATTAACAAAGGAAAGATATGAAGGAACAACATCGGAGAGTTGACACCGATATAAAACCAACTCTGATAGAGAAGGGAGCATATTAATCGTTTGAAACCAATCAATGGCTTTAGTAAGGTCAACGAAGCTCAGGTCAAGGCTAGGTGTCTCAGTGAAGAAAGCTGAGAAAGCCACTCAAGGTTTTCAGCATTTAAAAAAGTATTAAACCCAAGATCAAGATATTGCAGGTTTGTAAGATTTCCGAGCTGATGTGGAACAGTTCCAACCAATCCAGCAGTGGAGAGACTGAGGTATCGTAGTTTGGTGAGGTTACATATGAACATTGGAATGGGGTTCCCTCTAAAATCATTGTTACTGAGGTCCAAATAATTCAAATGCCGTAAGCCAAGTAATGAAGGACTAATCTTACCTTCGAGGGGCAAGTAGGAGTAATACTCTGTGAGATGAAGATCGAGCATGTTTACGTGATTCGTTCGGTTGCTACACGTGATCCCTCTCCATTTGCAACAATCTCTTTTTGCATATTCACTCCCCCAAGAAGAGAGATGCCCATAATTATCTACGAGGCCTTGCTTAAACATGAGAAGTGCTTCTCTCTCCTTCTGTATGCACCTAGTACTGTTGGAATCTCCGACTCCTGAATTGAATCCGTAGGCTGGTTTCATGGATAGCAAAAGCACAACAAACACGTAAAGAAAATGAGGGACCTTTCACCCATATCATCATCATGACCATGATGACAAGCTAGCACAATCAATGAGGATTTTGGATCTAGTTTGGTTTTTGATTTCTGTTATCCCAATCAACAACTACTATATATTTGGGATAAAGTTTGTTTTCTTGCTTCTTTATGGGCTTCGGTGGACAAATCCTTTGAGGGTATCCCTTTGTTTCTTATTGTTAGTAACTAGAAAGAGATTTGTGCTTCGAAGCCTGTTAAGAGTAGAGCTAGTGGGAATTCTTTTTTCCCTCCTTGAGGTGTTTTGGAGTTGGTTTTGGTTTGCCTCCCGTCTTGTTGGAAAGGGTTGCCTGTGCTCCTTAGCATGTTTTTTGGTTATGTTTAGCTTTTTGCTGTGTTTGGCTTTTTGATTGGACTCCTTGTCCAATTTGTATTTCTTTCTTTGATCAATACAATATGTTATTTATCAAAAAAAAAAAACAACTACTATATATATATACTTGTTTACTGCATTGGAAAATTTCAGTAGGTTTAAATTCAAAGTACGTAATATTAAATTTAGTAGGTTTGTGTCTTCTGTTTTGAATAAAACAATTTCTTCCGGGGTAATATTAGGTAGTTTCACACTTTTATCCTACACTTTATCCTATTAGTGTATTTGAGAGAGTAAATTTGTAATTATATCAGTGGATCCAACAACTTTATCCTTCCAAATATACTGATAGGTCAAAGTGTAAGGCAAAAATGTGGAACTAACTAGCATTTCCCTTTCTTCCAAAGGCGATGAGGTGGTTAAGATTTGAATTAAAGAAATACTTTTGAGTCGTTGAAGACTTCAACGTACGCATGTTACCTTTAAATAAATAGTTTTGGATTAGTGGGATGTGTTAGGTAGTGTGGGGTATTTTGGTTAAGCTCTTCAGTGGTTAAGATTTATAAGCTCTTCAGTGTTGACTGCCCCATCCATGGGTAAGCCATAGTAAAGACTTTTGATTGGGCTGATTTGAAGATATTCCCCACAATTGGGCCTATCCGTAAATCTCCCCCTTCAAAAATTATGCTGCGCGCTGTGAAGGATTGATTAACTCTTGGCTTTCATATTGAATCTGAACATACGGATCCATTTCATCTACCACATTATACCAAATCAAACACATATTAATATTCTTATCAAAAAAAGGAGGAACTATATATATATTACAGCATAGTGACAAATTTGAGATTAAAAAATATTTGGACATAGAATTAAGTTGTAATTTAAAAAGTTTCAGTGCTGTCCTGAAACCTTAGTGAAATTAATACTGTACATATATTTTCCTCATGACTTCCGAGTCTTCTTTCATGTAATTTCCTACGTTCACATGCATGCTCTTCTTCCAGTGGAAAATTACGTTCAATGTATAAATAGTTCGATACATAGGATTTACACAAATCAATTTAGAAGAAGGTGAATAGGTTGTATCTAACTTTTAATCCGATTTTACCAATTACAAGTGGCCACAATTTCAATTACATATTTAAACAATGGGAAAGAGACTTACTCATTAATTGGTCGTTTTCTTGAGTAGCAATAGGTTGCCCTTGATCCTGATTTGTATTCCCTACCTTAGTCTTAACATTTTGTACATCTACATCTCGGATAGTAGCAAAATTGATTTCTTCATTATCAAATATTTTATCAGCAGCATTTTCAATAATATGATGAGCTGCACTTTCCATAATCTGAACAACAGTCTCTTCTAAAAAGACTTGTTTAGCAAAATCATTCGTAGTCTTATCAACAGGGGAATCCTTAGTTATAGGATGACAATTTCTCTCGTCATCAAAACAATCATCATTGAAAATATCCCCCCGTTTCTTATTAATAGAATTGGGTGTAGGACTTACACAAGAGATACTAATAGTAGGACTAAAAGCATTAAAAAGATTAGTACCTTGGATATCATTCTGAGTAGAAATAACTTTAGAAGCCGTAGGAGTAACTCCAACTATAGCGGATGCACTAATACCACCCTTTGGCTTGATTGATGTAGACTTAAATTGACCATCATTTCTCTCAGACTCATTATCAAACACCAATGGCACGGTTTGAACATCCACAAGTTGGTTTTGATTATGCCTATTGCTATTATCATGATCTCCCAAGTGGATCACTTCTATATGCTCCAAATTATTACCAGACTTTATAGGCTTATATTCAAGACCCTGGCTGTTAGGTTTATTATCACTGCCATTATGTTTATTCCCATGATCGTAAAAAAAATTACTAGCATCCTTATTTTTTGCAAATCGACAAATAGAGACATCATGTCCAACAATTTTGCAATGAGAGCAAATGGGAGGGAGATTCTCATAATAAACATCAACAAAGAAACCATACCCTTTTCGCTCAACTCGAATGCCTTCCAGAGGAACAACAGAAAGATCTATTTCAACTTGCACTCTAGTATAATGGCCAAAGACTTGATTCAAAGTAGCTTTGTCTTAATTCACTTGATTGGCCTGATTACAGGCAAATAATCACACATCAAATGAACCCTAAAATTGTTTATTCATGAGAACAAAGTTTCATTGTTTAATTAATCCATGAGAAGATTGAAATGGGCCTATCTGAGGCTGTCGTGAAGGGTTGAATGGTTGATTAACCCTTGAAAAGTACTACACCAGTTACCATCTAATATAGGTCAATTTTGACTTCCTAACAAAAAATGGGTCAATTTTGACTTCGTTCGAGGAAAGTCTGCCCAGTACATAACACGGATACAAGTGTGTGCATGCACACACCACTGAGTCACTGGTAATCTGTGATGAATTCTATTGCATGAACTGCTTTAGTATTCGCAGTTAGATTGTATTGTTCTCATGAATTATGTGTGGCACACAACCCAAAGGCTGTGGATTGGTGTATAACGTATGAATTACCCATATATGTATATACAAAAATCGATAAAAAGACTTTGAGACAAAACTAACCTCAGGTCACGTTGCACTTCTGCTCTTGGCTTTTGTATTGAATCTGAACATTCGGATCCATTTCACCTACCACATTATACCAAATCAAACACATTAACATTCTTAACAAAAAAAGGAGGAAAAAAAGATTCCAACTAACATTACATTCCAAGACTTGAATGTAAAACCCTTCACAGCGTAGTGACAAATTTGAGATTAAAAAATATTTGGACATAGAAATAAGTTGTAATTTAAAAAGTTTCGGAGCTATCCTGCAACCCTTCTTAGTTGTTAGTTTGTTACATCAATTATAAAAATATGGAAAAGTGTCTACTTCAGAGAACAACCCTTTTGTTTTTCGCAAAGTGAAATACTCTAGCTATATATGTATATTCCTCATGACTACGAAGTCTTCTTTCGTTTCATACGTTCACATGCGTGCTATTCGATCTTCTGGTGGAAAATTAGGTTTAACATATAAATAATTCGATATGTAGGATTTGCACAAATCAATTTAGAAGAAGGTGATCGAATAGTTGTATATATCCTACTTTTAATCCGATTTTACCAATTACAAGTGGCCACAATTTCAATTACATATTTAAACAATGGGAAAGAGACTTACTAAATTAGTTGGTACGTGTTTCATAAATCACTCTATTGTATCTCAAAATTAAATCCACTCTAATAACGAACGGATGAGGATTTTCTTTTCTTTTCTTTTTTATTTATTTATTTATTAATCATTAGGGGTATCTTTGGTCTTATCCCTGTCGAAGTTTTGGCCCAAACTATTCTCCTAATGGCCCGTATGAGATGCTCTATACCCACACAAGCAATGATCTCTGCGAAGAGTTGAACCGATGACTTCTGGGGAATACAGCCAAAATCTGACTATTCAACCAACCCTGCAAGGGCAAATGAGGATTTTCTAATACTACGGTTTTCAATTTCTCTGATCGAGCCAAAGTGATTAATACTATTTATACTTTATAACTACACTGGAAATGGCGTAAATTGGTGAGTAGACAAAGCGATCAAAAGTGAAAGTTGAAGTGAAAGTCATCTATGTTTGCGGAGATTTCCTTTGTGAGGTATTGGAGATTTTTTTGTGAGGTATTTAATTCAGTCAGTGATACAACGGCTAACATTGTGGAAATTTTTTGCAAGAAAACTGTAGTACTGTACTAACCTTCGTCATGTATTTATTATTATTACAACTATTTGGCCCCAGTTGAATTACTTTAAACATGTGAAAACTTTGTTCTTAGGCTTTTCTCATTGTCACCTTGTAGACTTAATTTGATAAACCATTTGGTAATAATTTAAAGGCCATCAGATCCTTAAATTAATGCAAAATATATACATCCACACTAGCAGATAAGAACGTATCTGTTTTCTAGTGTTGGACCATTCAAGAAATGGAGCTTTCCTTACAGTTTTGACGAAATAATTAAAATCGTTCATCTCTTTCAAGAGAATGACAAATTAACTACTTTCTCAATATATATCTGTATCTATATATATATATATATATATATATATAGAAAGTTTCAGTGCTGTCCTGCAACCCTTCCTAGTTGTTACATCAATTATAAAAATATGGAGCATTGTCTACTTCAAAGAACAACCTTTTTGTTTTTGGCAATTAGTGAAATACTATATATATATAGATATATTTTCCTCATGACTTCCGAGTCTTCTTTCATTTAATTTCCTAAGTTCACATGCATGCTCTTCTTCTAGTGGAAAATTACGTTCAATGTATAAATAATTTGATACATAGGATTTACACAAATCAATTTAGAAGAAGGTGAATAGGTTGTATCCAACTTTTAAACTGATTTTACCAATTACAAGTGGCCACAATTTCAATTACATACTTAAACAATGGGAAAGAGGCTTACTAATTAATTGTTCATTTTTTTGTGAATCACTCTATCGTATGTAAAAATTACAAGTGGTCTTCTTTGTCGTGATATGTGCGGAATGCCTTTTTATAGGTTTAAGTCTTAATCTTTTTATCTTGTGAGCTGGCTAGTGGTGTTTCCCATGGCCCTAGACCAGACTTGTCTTTGAAACTTGTCTTTGAATTCTTCTTTCTTCCCCCCCCCCCCCCCTTCTTCTTCTCTTGCTTGTATTCTTTTTCTTCTATTAATAATATGGAGGACTAGAGTTCCTTTCAAAAAAAAAAAAAAAAAAATGTAAAAATTAAATTAAATCCAAGTCATAACACTAGAATGACTATGAACTAAATTAGATTTCCAAGACCTTAACTAATCCTCTAATCTCCTATATAAGGTGGGTATACAAACGCAAACATAGAAGCAGGACACTTTTGAGGTCTCTAAGTCACTTACCATCCTAAATTTGTGAGGTTCAATTCTTTCACGCAGAAATTCTTGAAAATGAAACTTGAACCTTTCAATCTTAAAGCACACATATAAGGACACCGAATTAAGTAATTTGAACACGGTTTTTTGACACAGGAATTTTACCAATGGACACACAAGTCTAATAACCAACCAATGAGGATTTTCTAGTTCTATGGTCTACAATTTCTCTGAGCCATAGTGAATATTACTCCTTTCGTCCCATTATATTTGATCATCTTTTCATTTTGGAATGTCTCAAAATATTTAATCTATTTCAAAAGTCAAATCAAAATGGTATGCTATTTTCCTAAAATACCCTTTTACTTTAGTTGTTTTTTTTTCCCGAAAAATTTGAACCTTTTTGGTATGGGAAGACAAATTTGCAAAGTTAAAAATAATAAAGGTCACATGACAATGCGTTTAATGCATTGCCTTAATATGTGCACTTAATCAAAGTGAGCAAATAAAATGGGACGGAGGGAGTATTATTTATACTTTATAACTGCATTGGAAATTTTCTGTTGGCATAAATCGGTGAGGAGGAGACAAAGCAATCGGAAGTGAAAGCAATCTATGGTTTTCGAAGATTTTCTTCGTGAGGTATTTAATTCAGTCAATGTACAACAGCTGGCATTGTGGAAATTTTTTAAGAGATCACGTATTTATTATTATTACAATTATTTGGCCCCCATTGAATTTTTTCAATATCTAAGCATGCTTTGTTGAATGGGCCAGGATCAATGGGATTTCATCAATCTTGAGAGGGCCTGGCCTTTGTAGCCTTTACTCGGCAGGGGATTCATCCATAGCCATAAAGCCTATGATAATATCAAAGCTAATGCGAAGCCGGATGTAATTTGTTCATGTAATTTAACTGGCTGCTTCGTCCATTACCACACCAATTTCTATTGTTATTATAAGCCTAGTTGATCTTCTAATGCCAACAAGGAGAAGAGCAATTGATGGTGGAAAAGTAAATAAGAAAATATATCATCCAATCTCAAATTGGGATCCTCTGTGTTTCCGCCACAGAGACTAAAATATATCATCCACAGTTGTATGACGTTTGTTTTTTCCTATGACAGACGACAGAAATTTTGAAAATGGTGAGGAGTATGGAAAAAGACTTTGATTTTGACTGGGTTATTTCCCTTGGGTAATTTCATCATATCTTTGCAACGGATTCTTACCACCTTGTAATCGTCGCTGGAGAAATCATAACCAATTTTGTTTTTTTGAAGATTAATAGAAAATTAATCTCAATTGAAGCCTAGTAATTGATTTTTTTTTTTTTTTTTTGGACCAAATGAGGGGTATCCCGACTAAGCTATTAGATCTAGACTAGTCTTCCATGATGTACAAACTACTCACAAATCCATACATCTGATTGTGAAAAAACGAAAAACCTAAGAAATTGATTGAAAACCTAGCAATTGACAATATCTATTTTATTTTTCAAAAGGTTTCGTATGGCATGGGAAGTCATCACTGCAACCTTCTGAATTTCTTGTATGTAGATTCATGGCTCTCACACATATAGTCCTCACCTCCCATTAGTACTCCCACAAAAACTAAATTTGAGAGGGGTGGTAATGTGTTTTAATTTTTCAACAGGGTATAACCTAATTCGATTAATTCATTGAATATAGATAAAGATCCGTCCATTCCACATCAATTAATATTCAAAATAAAATTGGTAATTGATCTCAAAAAAGGTGAAATATCGATTGAATCTAGGACCTTCCCAAAAAAAAAAACTCTTTAGATATGTAATCTCTAGTTTAGTGGGACAACAAATTGTACGAGAAAAAATTGTGCGGATAACTCAGATGATAGATCTTGAGTACGAGTTTTCGCTCCCTCGTTATCGGATATACAGATTTTCAGGTGGTTTGCACATCATAGGGGATTTCTCCAAGCTAATGACTTGGAATGCCCGTTGTTTGGCCTAAAAAAATAGTGAACCCAAACTAATTACTTAATCTGCCGCCTAGTTTCCTACATGATTGATAATTAATTGTTTTGGGACCATTCGACCAATAATTTTGTGAAATTCAGAGCTGATTGAAGTCCATAATGGATCCGTCGCATTCTCAACAACCAAAGAGTATTAAATTGCTAATCTATTATCATAGGGCATCCTGTTGTTTTATATATATATATATATATATAAAACAAGAAAACATATTTAAGTCATTATAGTTTTTTTTTTTTTTTAACTTCTTGTTACTTGATCTATAATTATTTTGTGAGATTTCATATTATAGAATGTTAAATGATTTGTCTCTTTTTACCCCCAAAAAAATAGTTTGTCTCTAAACATTTTTGTTAAGAAATCAACAAATTATCTTCATAGAGATTATGAAAGCACACTTTTTAATTATTTGACATTCCTCATAAAAGTTGTGAAGGACATGATACAACCCGCCCAAACCGTTAAAAGAAATTAATCCATCCGTCGGTTTCTAGGACCAATGGTTTGGTGACGGGTTAAAAATTTAGCAAACTGCCCTTGACGGGTTAGTTGGTGATTTTTTTCCTAACTGCTTCAAACCGACCTGCGCACACCCCTAAAAAACACTAATAATTTTGTGTCTCTATAAGTGAAAAGAATGGATTCACAATAAAATAATAAATAAAGGGAAATTTTAGATTGGTCCGGCTAGGGGAAAACAATTACAGTTCAATACAAATTACTATTAACTTTTTAGTAAATGACAACTAACTTAACTAATAATGTCTATTTACTGTAATTATTTACATGTAGCCCAACCAATTTGTAATTCCCCTAATAAATAAAAACTAGGGAGCTCATGTGGACTTGCCTAATATCACTTGCCACTTTATGACTTGTGCTAGCAAATTTGATCTTGAGTATGCAGTGAAAGAAAGCTAAGTTACCAACAAGTAGTGCAAACTGCAAAGCCAATTTTAGTGTCCTTAAGAAAACTAAGTTACCAAAGGTATAAATGCAGTGAAATCAATAGTGCATTAGCCGATCCAACAGTCGACGCATGAGATTGAAATATGACCAAATGACTTGCGTATGTATTTAACAGTTGCATAAGAACTATACAGATGCATAATTTTCCGATAAGTCGACCTTCAGCGTCAGAAAATTCGAGAGCTTTGATCTGTCAGAAGAGGATATTTAGTGTCAAACATGCACAATTGCTCTAAGAAGTTAATAGTAATGTGTCTTTCAGTCTCTTTTTCTTCAATGTGTTAATCCTTTGAGACCCCCCACTTCCCCTGTTAAACACTTATAAAAATAAATCTAATTAGCAATGCATTTTGATTTAATAATCTGCTGATTAGTATGGAAATGCAATAACAAAAAAAATATCGTCAAAATTTGAAGATGTCAATCAAATACATATAATTTTGAAAAAAGAAAAAAAGGAAAAAAAAGGAGGAAAGAAACTTGTTACCATTTAGACTAGAAGCTGTCTTTGCAAATTGGTTTAATTCCTTGCTAGTGTCATGTAGAGCCTCTTTCTCACGTTGTCCAAGAAATGAAAATAGGCATGTCTCCATGAACTGTTGAACATTAAAGTGCCACAGACAGCCCAAAAGCCTAGAGTGAAACCAAGCCCTGTACTGAAATAAAACCCCGGAGTTATAAACCCATCTTCACTTTCTTGAATGTTGGAGTCTTCATGGCCAACAGTGAGGCGATCTTGAGCTGTTTCATCTCCTGGACACTTCTTCGAAATTGGTGGTCCACACAAATCAAGATTTCCCATATATACAGAAGCATCGAAGCTCTGTAACTGAGTGGCTCTTGGGATTTTGCCTGATAACTTGTTATTTGACAAGTCCAGGTTACTGAGAAAATTCAAATTAGAAAAGCTTTCAGGAAGTCCACCAGAAAGCTGGTTTCTAGACAAATCAAGAGATTCTAACATTTCCAACTAACCAATCATTGGAGGGATTTGTCCCGTCAAATTGTTTCTCGATAAGTTTAAGGCAACCAGTTCTATCAGACTCACAATGTCCCCAGGAATTTCTCCCGCTAATTTGTTACTTGAAAAATCGATAATTTTTACTAGTCCCAAATATCTTTTATACTCAAGCCCCAATCCCTTCATTACAATCAATGCATTGTTAGCAAAGTTTGCAACAGAAAAAGTCCAGCCATCCCCACCAACACTGGAGAAATACGAGTGAGAAATGGTTACACTCAGATTTCCTTTTTGAGACATGGCTGTGAAATTGTTGAGGCACTGAGGTATTCTCCCTAAGATATTGTTCTAAGAGAGGTCCAAGATTTGAAGATATATTAGGAGACATAAACGCCTAGGTATGCTTCCATAGAGCTCATTGGACTGAAGGCTAAGAACAATCAATTGTGAAAAGCTTTCCCCAATCCATGAAGGTATTTTTCCAGACAACTTATTCTCTCCCAGAACTAAAACTCTCAAGGACATTCAATTTTTTAAGGTCGAAGGAAATTCTCCACCTAAACTATTGTTCCGTAGATTCAATGTTTTGATCTGATCTAATGAGCCAATCGAGCTAGGAATTTTCCCAAACAAATTATTGTTTGCCAAATTAAGAACGACTAATTCTGGAAAATTTATCCAACAATCGGGAAGCCCTCCAGATAAGAGGCTATTTGAGAGGTCAATATAAATCAAACTCCCACCAGTAATGCTAGATAAAAGTGAAATTGGCCCTGAAAACTTTTTTTTGGAGAGATTCAAAGATGTCAAATTAGAAGGAAATAGTGGTAATGGACCGTCAAAGTGGTTGGAACTCAAATCGATACTAGGAAAACCAGAAAATTTTAGTGATAGATTTGGCAACCTATCTTTGATTTGGTTGCATGATAGATTTAAATAACGCAATATTGGTGATAGGTCCCAAAACCACAAAGGGATTGAATCTGAAATTCCAGTACTGGACATATCCATGTGGGAAAAGTTTTTCTAAGTTTGAAGCCATTTTGGGAAATGAGGCCCCAACTTGCAAGCACCCAACCTTATAGTATCTAGTTGAAAAGGAGGAACCCAATGGAAGCTCAAATCTAAAGACAGAGAGTTGAAAGATATGTCTAAATATTTCAATCTTGGGAGATTCAAAAGGTGAGCTTCGGAGATAATTCCTTCCAGAGAATTAAAAGAAACATCCAATAATTCAAGCTTGGAGAGGTGTCCAATAGTTTCAGTTAAAGTCCCATTTAATTGATTCTGGGCAAGATTCAACTATCTCAAGGATGACAAGTATGTTAGATCAGGCAATGACCCTCCGATTGCATTTGCGTGCAAATCCAAAACAACTAAGGCAGAAAGTTGTCCAAACTTTTCATTAGAAAATCCATTCAATCGATTTCGACTAAGATCCAACTCTTGTAATGATGAAAATCTTGTCATATCAGGCAGTGAACCACTGAGTTGATTGTCATTTAGCAGTAGCGTCTCTAATGAGTTCTTAATGCACGCAAACATTAAGGTTTTAACAAATTTGGGAAGCTTTACAGTGAAATTATTCCAAGAAAAGTCTAATGTTTGTAAAGTGCATAAATTCCGAAAAGACTTTGGAATCCTTCCTTCAAGCTGATTAACAGAGAGAAAGAGACGTGCAAGAGACTTCATTTTCTGAAAGGCATTTGGAAGCGGACCTTGTAACTGGTTATCAGATAAGTCAAGATGAACAAGGCTGCCACTGAAGTTGAACAACCAGTTGTACATTGAAGAAGAGATATAATTACTAGAAAGATCAAGGATAGCAAGAGATTTTGAAGAATTAACAAAAAAATCTGATGGAGGAACAAAATCGGAGAGTTGACACCCAGAGAGGTGCAATTCTGATAGGGAAGGGAGCATATTAATTGTTTGAAACCAATCGAGGGAATTATTAAGGTTCACATCGCTCATGTCAAGGTATGTTAGTGAAGAAAGGTGGGGAATCCAATCGATGTTTTCTACAATCTCAGGAAAACTATTATACCCAAGATCAGGATATTGCAACTTTGTAAGATTTCCAAGCTGAGAAGGAACAATTCCAACAAAATTACAATAGGAGAGATCGAGGTGTCTTAGTTTAGTGAGGTGACAGATAGATATTGGAATGTGACTCCCTCCAAAATCATTGTAACTGAGATCCAGATACTTCAAATCATGTAATTCAATCAATGAAGGACTAATCTTACCTCTCAGAGGCTTATAGGGAACTTCATAGTCCGTGACATGAAGATTCAGCTTGATGACGTGATTGGTTCGGTTGCTACACGTGATCCCTCTCCATTTCAACAATCTCTTTTTGGATCTTCACTCCCCCAAGAAGAGAGATGGCCATAATCATCCACGAGGCCTTGCTTTAACATGAGAAGTGCGTCTCTCTCCTTATCTATGCACCTAATGCCTAGCATCGCCGACTCCAAAATTGGATCCAGAGGCAGCTTCCATGTAGAGTAAAAGAACGACAAAAACATGGAGAACATGAGTGCGTCTCAAGGGTGCACACAGACAAGTCTTGAACAAATTTGGAATGCTCTTCAGTGAAATTGTTCCAATGCAGATCTAGTGTTCTCAATGTACAAAAATTCTGTAACAAATACAGTACTGAAATTGTGGGGAAATTCATATTGTGGGGAAATTCCCTTGATTCAAACTTCAGTTAAAAATACAGCACCGAAATTATGGAGATCGTGGGTGGAAAACTAGAATGGCATTCATTAAAGCTCTATAGTTGAGTGGTTGATAGAAATTATCTAGTCAAGTCATTGCGGCTCATATTATGTGCTGAAAGATGTATGAATCTCAGCAATTGAGCAATAAAATTTGAGTTGGGATCTCTATGCGATGTCTACAGGATGTATGATCAGTCCGTCATAAGTTTAACCAGTCATAAATGGTATAGATCATGCCAAGTACTCCAAAAAAAAAAAAAAAAAAAAGCACCGGAGAGGATCCAAGTGTGTCATAGAGAGATCACATTATGGGTGAAATGGCATGATTTGGTAATTTTGATTCGAAAAAACAGTTTTTTAGCAATTAAATTCCAATCAGATTCTAGAACGGTGCAAAGCCTAGTAATTAGGATTGAATCCTTTTATTTAATCCAAAGCTATATAAGAGACAACATCAAAGAAGTTGCCAACAGTCTTGAGACTTCCCCTTCTTCTTGGGGCTGATATCAATCGAGTTTAATATGAATGTTTTCTTCAGCAAAGTGAGTGAGCAGTACCAATCATTGTAACTGAGATCCAAGTAAATCAAGTCCTGCAATTCAAACATTGAAGGACTAATATATGTTACCTCCCAGAAGCTCAGTGGCAAAATTACCACCACACAGACAAAACCAACCCAGCAGACCGACTGTTGGACAAAATATCAAACACCTAAAATGCACACATTAAGGGGAAAAAAAAAAAAAAACACTACTCAATGTTTATCCTCCTCAACCGGCTATAGAACTAGAAACACTCCACAAGGCAAAAAATAAAAAAATAAAAAATTAGGAGCAACTAGGCTTCAATGTATTTCCAATATTGATTACAAATCGGTATCTAACATCAGTCTTCACGAGACATTCTATTGCAATGTTCACATAGTCCATCGGAATTACCTTAATGTCTATTGTTATGTTATGTTATGTTTTGCTGCAAAATCAATCATTTATTGTATTTCTTTTATCCCTCCAGTGGCACTCCCAACTACAAGCTTCCTCCCTGTCAATCCAAAATTATTATTAGCTATAATTTCTCAGTCAAAGGCTGCCACTCAAACAAAATTGACAAGATTAAAAGCGACAAGCACATGTATGGAAGCACACGTATGAAAAGCGACAAGCACAATGAATTTCTTCTTTTACATGTGTGTATTGACCTTGGCCATGTTAGCCAATGAAACAAGAATGTCATATGCCTACCCACAAGCAAAGGAAAGATTGGTAGTTCGAGTGGTTTATCCGGTGCATCAACCATAACAAGTTTCCCGAGGGACTTTAGAAGGCCAATCAATGGTAGGAGAGGGTGAACTGCAGAGACCGTATCGATGATACCATCCCTTGTGTCCATAGCAGCCTATCGCAACCAACAATTTTGAATTTTGAAAATTGAGTTTGAAAAAATAGATTCAATACCAAGATGTCAACTCATTTTGAATGTTGAATTTGTAAAAATAATTTGAAATATATAGCTTTACCCTACCTATAATAATAGGGATTTTCACGACAACATGCACTTGTTGACTTTATTGCATCAGCCAATGCACATGTTGACGACAACATTGTCTAAAAATTGTTACCTGCATCTGCTCCGAGTCACGGCGGACCAAAAATGAGTCTGCATCAAGGTGTTCTATAGCTTCACTCTCTTTATTGGGTGAGGTACTGATCACTGTCACCTTAACCCCAAAAGCCTCTGCAAACTTCACGGCTACATGGCCCAGCCCATCAAGGCCCACAACACCCAAGTGCATACCAGATTGGAACGGCTGTTGCAACCTCCCATTTTTATCACCCCACCCCTCATTCTTTAGGTTTTTAAGGTTTTATGCAAAATATAAAAGGTTTTTATGAAAATTGGCCGTGCTGTCCACTAGAAAACATCATTTTGAACAACTTTGTAGAAGAAAGTTTTTCCTAAATCTATCGTTTAAATATACTTTTTAATCATCTATAGCCTTTATTTCATTTTTTGCCAAAAAATCTACCTAAACAATAGATTTTGAAAAAACTTTCTTCTGCAAAGTTGTTCAAAATGATGTTCTCTAGTGGGCCAAGAGACTGATTTTTGTAAAAACCTTTTATATTTTTCTTGAAATCTTAAAAACCAAAAAAAAAAAAAGGGGTGGGGTGATAAAAATAGGGGGTTGCAATAGCCGTTCCCATACCAGATTTGGTAAGCCCAAAATACTTTAATGGGCTATACACTGATCCCAGCACAGAGAACAGGGGCACCACCATCAAGAGGCAAATTGTCTGGAAAACGAATGACGAAGTACTCATCAGTGACCCTGAAGTCAGAGTAGCCTCCATATGTGATGGTTCCATCATGGTAGGTGAAACCATAGGTGTGTATCCATTTTGGGCAGTAGCTCTCAAGACCATTGGTGCGGTCATCACAAGAGTTGCATGATCCAACCAAGCACCCCACGCCCACTTTGTCTCCAATTTTGAACTTTTCTACCTGCTTCCCAACCTGTCACTATGCCTACAATCTCGTGCCTGCATTGGACAATTTGGGTTAACACAGATAAAGATGTGAATAATTTTGGTCAACACTCTGTTGGAATATTTTAATTAAAAAAAATATTTTAATAATTATCACATATCCGTTGGCTAGCATTACATGCATTAAAGATGGCTATAACATATTTTTATTGGAGAGGTTACATTGTAGCATTCCTATATGTTTTAATGCATAGGTTACATGGGTTTTAATTGGGCCTTAAAGGCTTGAGAGAGCCGTTTGAGTTGTTAAGGTCATTTAAGGATCTTCATGTGTTTTTATTAGGCAGACTAGCCATTGAGGCTTTGTGAGTATCATCATCAGCTAAGGATCTCCATATATTCTTATGGCTATATATATGTGTATAGTATTTATATAATATATATATATATATATATATATATATATATATATATATCATGTGTACATATATTAGTATTATAAGGGTGAAGAAAAGGTGTATTGGTGTAGAGTTTTTACTCTTCGAATGGTGCAGATTCGTTGAGTCTACAGTATAAGTAGCTGGGCTGTTGTATCCTGGGGACGACGTGCTAGTGAACCTGCTGCATCGGACTAGCTTTCGCAGAAGCACGAATCGTCTTAAAGAAAGCGAGATACCTATGCCTCAACCCACCACTTCGCTTCTATCGGAAATATTGTTTCATTATTATTATTTTTTTATTGTGATTTTTATTTATATTTTATTGAGAATCCCCAACAATTTTAAGATGATTCGCCATTGAGAATATAACTATTGATTCTCAGGGAAATATAATATGAAAGAATTTCTTGCATCTAGCTAGCCATTAAATATTGAAAAAAAATTTGAGTTGATTTATTGTATGCCTATTTATGTTATAGTGTTATTGGAGTAATATAAATGGCTAGGAAGTTGGCTCTGCTTTGGCCGAATTTTTCTTATGAAGATTGATTTCAGTTTTATTGAATTAAAAAAAACCTAGTGACTATAGTTTGTGTTTCTCTCAACTAATCGATATAATAATGCTTGGCATGGGCTTGGCTAGACACCTATTATCATCATGGGTATATGATCACTGGGAAGATATTGGAATCCAATGGATTGACTTTCATAGATTTTCTTGTGAATAGACAATTATCATGTATTGCATTATAAATAGATTAGTTGTGCAATTGGTTTTTCTTGAAAATCATAAAACTTTCAAAGATGACTTTGAAGTAAATTCCATGTGGTATTGCCTAAGATTGTGCTTAGTTAATCTTTAGTTGATCTAACTCTTTGTAAAGACTTGAATATATTATGACAATTTTTCAAAATCCTACATATTGGGAACGGGTGTACGTTAGTATTGCACTGGGAATTCACTCGCCTTTGTGCGAGAGCCTGAGACGTGTGTGGAGTTTTTGGTTCTCATGCTGGAGTAGACATTGTTGTTGATTTAATTATTCACTTGATTCATGTACTAATTGATATTAGGAGTATATTAATCCTTTACACTGACTATGCAACCAAAATTGGGTGTCATGAAGGGAAGAGTCACCTGGCTGCTTAGAGTATTATTATTTAATTTACCAAATCTGAAATTTCAGTTTTTATTATGAGAAAAACGGTTGTATAATTAAATTTTTTGTTGGTGTTACACATAGAGTATCTATGCAGAATTAATTACTCAATTATATCCTCATAATGCCACTTTTATGAGAGGTAAGTATCATGAACGTAATGAATATAATGTGGTCTTTTGACATGCTGGAAGCTTGCTTTTATGCATTAGTTGGATGTATAAGCATATCCCAACATAATTCTAATGTGCCAAAAAGTTGGGATATTGTGTGCTTATAATTTGTTCCATCCAAATTGAATATCTAACATTTCATGGATTAAATCTTAGAGCTGATGTATATATTACTTTCTTTTTACTTTGAGAGTTGGATAGAATATATATCGTATCTTTAGTGGCATATCTTATCTGAGGCATGCAAAGGTTAAAAGGAAATAAATATGAAAGTGCAATATTGTAGTTAGTTGTTTTATTTCGATTACAAAGTTCTTCATATTTGATTTCATTTTCAGTGATGAGATTTAGTCACTTTCTAACAAATCAATTGATTGATTATTTTGGTAATTTTTTGAGCATTAAATTTTTTGTGACCGTTAACTTATTAAATTATTTTGACCGTTAGAGTTTGGTTAAAATTCTATAATTTAATTTTTTATGTGAGTGTAATTCACATAAAACTATAAAATGTGTTTATATTAAATAACTTTTAAAGTGTATATTGAGAACCACATTTTATTTGAAAAAAAAATGAGTTTTATTCTTATCAGATGTGTTATAACAGTGAATGCTCAAAATGCGTTGTGACTAGTAAAAAGAAAAAATTTGAATTGTAGGGGCATACTTTGATGCATGTGAGATGGTATGTTTTCCCAATATATGTGTTTTGTGAAGGTCTCTTATGAATAGAAGAGATAAAAAGTTCTACATTACAGATGCGGATATATCCCTTTAATTCCACAGATAGTGGGGGTTTACAATTGTAGTTAAGTAATTCTTTGGACTATTAATGCGACTTATTACATTAGAGATATCCACTATTCTTGAAGGTATAGTGATGATGATTGAAACTTTCGATTGGATGATCTTGTGTTTACCACTGACTACGTGTCTATTGGGAGGTGGAACTATATATTTGTTGAAAAGTCCACCAAAAAGGCAAGGCAAGCTTATAGCTTTGGCCTCAGTCAGGGAAGAAGCGAGCAGGTTTTGTGAAATATTATTTGACATATATATGTAAAATTTATCACTGCTTGTCTTATTATATTTGTGAGACTACTGCCATAATTGGCAAAGCCCATATAAATATTATGATGAGAAATCCATATATATGGTATACTGTGAAGTTATATTGAGACAATGATCAAAGGCTATAGCTAGAGAAATTATCTAGATTGATTACATCGAGAGGGATGAGACGATTAAAGCCAATAAAATATAAACCGCTTATGAGGATACCCAACCCGGGGACTGGAGATCCCAAGAACTGGGTTCAAAGGGAAAAACGAATCATAGAGTTGGTTGGTAGTGAGATGCACAATTGGAATTTATACTCTCGGTCTCTCCCTATGGTGTAGGTGCATCAATTCTGTAACGGATATAAGGATGAGATTATCTCTTAATAAAATCTATAGCTCTTATGAGTGGGATGTCATAGTTACAGAAGCATCCTTGATGGATTTTACCTATGTGAGTGTGGGAGTGGGGCCGCTTCTTATGAGAATTTAGCTTGTTCTCTACATCACTCATGAAATTAGGATAAAGCACAAAGCTGTAACGTGCTGGCTTAAAAAAGCTCAAGTTGACACCTAGATTGTCATGTGTGTGACGCAATTTTTTGTATCCCAAAAGTAGTCATAGTTCAAGACTTGATTCACTACTGGCTCTGGTACAGGAATTGCTGACTCACTAAGTGAAGGTTCAAGGTATCGCTACCTTCATTAAGCATGATAGTCTATCTTCACCCGGTATATGTGTATTTTATTTTTCTTAAAATAAGTGGGGGATTGTTGGAATATTTTAATAAAAAAAATATATTTTAATAATTATCACGTATCTATTGGCTAGCATTACATGCATTAAAGATGACTAACATATTTTTATTGGAGAGGTTACATTGTAGCATTCCTATATGTTTTAATGCATAGGTTACATGGGTTTTAATTGGGCCTTAAAGGCTTGAGAGAGCCGTTTGAGTTGTTAAGGTCATTTAAGGATCTTCATGTGTTTTTATTAGGCAGACTAGCCGTTGAGGCTTTGTGAGTATCATCATCAGCTGAGGATCTCCATCTATTCTTATGGCTATATATATGTGTATAGTATTTATATATAATATATATATATATATATATATATATATATATATATATATATATATATATCATGTGTACATATACTAGTATTATAAGGGTGAAGAAAGGGTGTATTGGTGTGGAGCTTTTACTCTTCGAATGGTGCAGATTCGTTGAGTCTACAGTGTAAGTGGCTGGGCTGTTGTATCCTGGGGACGACGTGCTAGTGAACTTGCTGCATCGGACTAGTTTCCGCAGAAACACGAATCGTCTTAAAGAAAGCGAGATACCCGTGCCTCAACTCACCACTGCGCTTATATCGATAATATTGTTTCATTATTATTATTTTTATTGTGATTTTTATTTATATTTTATTGAGATCCCCAACACACTCCTAATGTTGAAGGGTAATTTTAGAAAGCCGGAATTGCAGAATGGCTCGGCTATGGGCAAATAACTACAAATCAATACAATACGATTTTGTAGGAAAGTGCATTCATTCCCATTAATTTATTTTGGTATTTCAATTTTACCCACAATGAAAACAATAGTACTTTTATCTTTATTGCATAGTTTATATCATGGGGATTTCGGGAATGATATTTTGAAAAATTATGGTCATCAAAATCTCACTCCTGACCACCTAAAGCTGGTGAGATAAATTTGTATTTGCCAATGAGTACAAGAGCAGCACATTTGAGCAAACCATATCCGCTTCCCAAGCTTACCCAACCATTGGTCACTGCTGAAAATACATTTGCACTAGAAGCATAGTGCCAAAAGTGATAAATGGTTTCTCTACCTAAATGATGGCCTATGCATTAATAAGGCGTGAGTTCACCCTCAAGGCATTGAATGATGTATTAATTTTGTATGTGTCACCTTTCAAGTGTACTCTATCTATCAGCATCATCAGAGTAGGATTGTTAACACATTGAATTGTAAACATGTTCAATTGCTTGTTCAATAAATTAATTAAGAAGTTCAAAAAATAAGATTTAAGATTGACTTGTTTACCTTACGAATGAGTTCAACTGAGCTTTTAATTGAACTGATTTTACTCATGTTCAAATTGATAAATAAATAAGTTGAATAAAAAAAGAAAAAAAAAAAAAGAGGTATGAGCTTAATTCGCTTGTGTGAGATCAAACAAGCCTTCTATTGAATTGATCTCGAAACAAGTCCAAATAACTATGCTCATCATACAACCTCCCTTGGGATTCATGAAAGATTAAAATGTCTCCTAAACATTGGAGAGCTTGTTAATACTCCATATACCATTGAAGGTGCTACTTGAGATTCATGAAATATCCTTTAAATTAGTATGGGTGAGTTTGTTGATATACCTATAAGGGTACTCTCATGATAAATGTTTGAGGGAAAGGCTACTCTTCATTTACTAGATGGTTTAGTAAAATTTAGACCATTCATGTCATATAAGGTTCACTAATTCATATTGACCCATCAAGTATCAATGGTTTAGATTTTATTAGATGGTCAATTAATGGAGAGGATTCTAACCCTATTTTTGACCATAAAAAATGTTTCTGAGATGTTCTACAGATATACTTACTCACTTGTTCCCAAAAAAACAAAAGGTCAAAAAAGAAGAAATGGTCTGCAGAATTTTCTTTTTAAAGGAAAATCTAAAGCGTGTCGTGATCTGACTGGCCAGAGCCCAGGGGTTGCAACGACAGAACACATTTAACTTGCAGAGTACCACTGCACTACAACAGTCCAACCAACGTCGCCGGCGCATGTTAGCTAGAACCCGTTGAAATGTTCCAAGCGCCAAGTTCATTCCTCTGCAACACAGCACAAGTAAAGAGCCCTCAGGTTCGTCCATGTTCGATTCCTCTGCAATTTTTCAAGGTACAATTCTTACAATTCTCTCTTCTCATCCTTTCTCATATATATATATATATATATATATATATCCGTCAAATTTCAGTTATTACACTAAACCCTCGATCTGTTGACAACGATTCGATCTGATTCGAACCCTATATAGTTAAAATTTCAAGTTAATTTGACTCTTTTTGTAAGTCCCCCCGTTTGGTTCTCGGGAAAGTATGATAGAATATTGAAGAAAGAAATAGAAAAGGGATAATTTTTAAAGCTTTTAAACCATTTTATCTTCTTTTATTTCATTCTTTCCCGAGAACCAAACGTGAGAGAAAAGAAATTTTTTTTTTTGTCTTGCAAGCATTTTCTTTTCTTTGTTTTTGTTCATTGCGAGAATAGAGCAATGGGATAATGGAATTTACAATGTTAGAGAGTCATTTTTTGTTTTGTGGCTCATCTTAATGGGATATTATCATACTGGGTCTATGAACCATTACAAAATGAAATGTAAAAGTATAAGAACTATGAATGATTGTGATGAAAAATTCATGGACATGGCACCATGTAAGACCTTCCGTGTAGAATTGCAATTCTAAGAGTAGTATCATTTTTTTTTGTTTTTGTGTTTTACTGAACTGAATTGCACTGCCTCCTCAACCTGATCGATGGCAAAACAGCAAATGTATTACTGAAATTACTAAAACAGTGATGGGCAACTTATTTTGAAATGAAAGGAGTAAAGTAAGTACCTTGCCACAACAATTAGAATGGGGAGTCAGCTTGTGGACCCAACTTAATACCATTACCACTAAATTGGAGATATGTTAGAGATCTTACCTCGACCAAGTTGACTTACTCCACTGACTGACTTGGGATAATTTCCTTTTTGTTGCAATGGACTTCATCTTCTCCTTTTTAATATATATATTTTTTTCCAGAATATTTTCTCTGTCCACCACAGCCAGCTCAATTTCCGTCAAACACTTGTCCAATTCTGTCTCATGGTCTTGGATATTGTAGTACTTTTTTATTTTATTTTATTTTTTTTCTAACGGTGGAACCATCCCACAACAGGTCCTTTGGACCTACCCATGGAACCTAAACCCCCGGGGAGACTAGCGCAGCGACCCACCGCCACGGCCCCCCACTTAAATCTTAGGTTGTCCTAGCGGGGAATTGAACCTGAGACCGTGCACCTAACCACACAATCACAAATTTGCCCTTACCAATTGGGCTACCCAAGGGTGGGTTTTGGATATTGTAGTACTCTATCATCCTATTAGTGTCATATCTCAAACTCCATCTCAGATTAGTGAGTAAAATTTTGAGATGTAGGATAGGCCCGTAGGATGAACGGATGTGTACCTTGTATGACCCTATATTGGGGTTTGTTCGATTGAATAAGTAAAATTTTTTTTTAAAAAATTAATTTTATGAAATTCGGCTGCAAATTTGACAGCTTGAACACATTGAATTTGGCCTATAATAAAATGCTTAGTATGCTGCCAGAAAAATATTGCACTCCAAACATTTAATCTCCTCCTCCTCGCCTCCCCCAGACCCCCGGCTCACATGCGTGCGCGAAGCATGTGACCCCAAGTGGGAGAATCTTTCTCTGTACTACTCTTGCCAACAGTGATTTTTTATCTCAAAGTAATCCACCAAATGTTACTTTTGGGGCTTACAATCTGTCGAAACCCTCCTCAACCTGTTTTTTTAGTATGGTCATGCGATAACATGAGAATTCAAGAAATAAAGCATGGACGATGCATTTTCTAATTTTTATCTACCTCAACTTCTATCCCGTGCATGTCTCATGAAGAAATCTGCAAACTTCAATGGGGGACTAAAATTGAAACATTTAAGTTTTGTAGATTACCTTGTTATGTGGCACAAGATAATCTATAAGACTTGAACAAATAAAAAATTTTAAAAATGATGGTAGCAATTCCTTTTATCCAAATTAGAAATTACATCACTGTATCAACCACTAAGAAAATATATACTTTACAATTAATATATCTAATTCTTACAACAATACAAATATTTACCTGGTAACCTGGTAAGCAAACGTGGTATGCTTGTAAACACACTACACCATCCCTTTAGAGAAAATCACATTGACAGAGACATACAATTTTATGGTTGATCAAGTAGACCTGGTGCTCCATTTAGTCGTATTTCCCAATCGGAGCTTGGGGAAAACTGCAGCAGAGTCAGGGATAACAGCAGGGAGGATCAAAGAGGCGGATGCACTTTACAATTTAGTAACTGATATAGGAGCAATTTGGCATGCACCATTTTTACTTGTGTTTATGTAATTATGCTTAGATTATGTTACTAAGCGAACTATTGTATGCACAAATAAGTAACTATATGTATACGCATACAGATTCTACATTTGTAATACAAGGTAATTGGCAGCACCATTTTTATATTCATTTATTTTATTTTTTGTATATTTATTAGTGCCCCATAGATAGTCCCATGTTAAACTGTACACTTGCAGATATGTGCTCTTGGTTTTAGAGTGATATTAGTTGATGAGTTGCATGTAGTGAAGAGAAGCTTTGTATTGGGTGAGGAATGTAATTAATTTTATGTGGTCTGAAGGTAGCTCTCTTTATAGGTCTAGGAGGACAAGATGGAGAACATGCAGTATGCTGAGGAGCTTGTGAGGGAGTTTCTCATCTTCAGAGGGTTTACAAACACTTTGCAAGCTTTTGAGATAGAACTAAGTACGAATATTGGTAAAGGATTTCAAGTGGATAAGATGTTAAATTTTATCTTCTCAGTATATGTTCCCAAATTCGAGGCAGAAAAATTAGTTGGTCTGCTAAGTTTTTTCAAGCAGTGCTTTTCTTCATCATCGGAAACGGTACTTATTGCTACTCTCTCAAAATTGGAGGTCTCTATTTTGCGCTACTGTATTGGCCATGCCATACAATCAGGAAAAAAGGACAAAGTTGTAGAGTTTTTTGGAGTGAAAGGCAATGACTTGTTGCGAATGGGCCATGATTGGACTCCTTGGTTTAGTGGGTCTGTCTTTTCCTTATCCTTTTTATTTGTGTTCTTGTGAACTACTTTCTCCTCAATTTATACTGTTAGATATGCCACACAGCCATTCCATATTTAAAGAACCCAAGCTTGGATCCCCAGTTCCGCCTTTATTTTTCGAAGGAGTGGTATGAAGCCTTGCATCTTTCGGTGAGGAATTTCTTAAGTGAGATCTTCAATGGTACTCATATCCTTCAAAATAGAATCTAGTATTTTATTTTCTTCTAATGGTTCTCAACTAGAAGTTCAATACTCTATTGTATCTTCCCCTCTTATATTTTGGAACTAATCACAAGTTTATTATTGCATATTTAAGAAATACTTTTGTCTAGTAATTCGGGAATCACCACCTCCAAAATGTGGCTAAGGCTGCCTAGCACTTACCTGTCCCAGACCCTGCTATAGGCGGGAGCCTTGTGCACTGGGTATGAGCTTTTGTCTAATAGGTATTACTTTGGTGGCTAGTTTGGGTCAATGTTACTTTCTTGATTAGGTTTTTCTATTTTGATAAAAAGAGATCTTATGTGACCTCCAATCTAGTCTAAGAAATGTATTCATTCCTCTTCAACCATGAATTTCGTGGTTGCAAACGTTGTCACTGAGATATTTTTTAGACATAGGTGGAAGTCCAATCTATGCAATCTTTACTATTTGGATAGGCTTCACGGAACTTCTTTGAGATGTACCTGTAGTTTTTATGGTTTTCAAGTTATGAAGTTTGAGGGCAGAATAGAAATTTAACTAAAAAGATGATCCCATTTATTTATAGGCTTATTGCTTTTTTTTTTTTTTTTTTTTTTTAAAAAATTATTTTTTATTTTATGAAATAAATATTTCCACAATTGATCCATCTCTCTGAATTCCAGCTCCCCCACCCCCTGTTTCCATTTACAGTTTAAATCAATTGTACCTATGTTTTTCTAATTGTTTGAAAGTTTAAAAAATAGGAACTGAAAAATAATGGTGGAAAAGGGAAAAAAGAACTGTATCAGGGTTTACATTTCACATGCATATTGCGTGTGCTGCCTACTAGTTATTTTAACAGACATTTTCACTTTGGCTGTAGAGCATGTTCACTGTTCATGAGTATAAACCTGAAGAAAAAGAAAAAAAAAAATAGCGCCTTCAGGTAATTAAACGATTATGATCCAGAACATAGCCCTTGCCTCTTTGTTTGTTTGTTTGTTTGTTTGTTTTTTTTTTTTTTTTTTTTTTTTTTTTTTTTTTTTTTTTGTGTGTGTGTGTGTAATAAATCTATCAGAACATTTCTATAAGTTAATACATCCAAAGCATGATGGATGAAAAATCAGTCTCAGGTTTGATTTACTTCAGCAAAAGGAGGCAGGTGGGGAAGCTTATATTAGTAAATATCTTTAGGACTCATTTCCACCAATTATTACAGGATAACAACATTGTGTAGTATGATGCTTTTTTATTGTTTTTTATTTATTTTTGTGATAAAAAATAAAATAAAAAAAATTATTTGTGATCTGGTTTCAAAGAAAATGCCCTTAACTAAACCACGCATCCCTGCCCTATTGAAGATAAGTTCTGAGAAGAGTACTGTCAACCATCTCAAAAAAGACATTAAACAACTTAATCTTAAGTTGTCACAACTTCAGGCTTTATTGGAAGAAAAAGAGGCCCAGTTATCCCGGTCAAGGAGGTAATTGTTCTGTTAGATTTATCTTCAGACTATAATGGTTTATTAACTGCAGTGTTTTAATTAAGGTTGATGTTGTTTTGGCTCCCAGTCATGGTGCATCTGTAATGGAGGTAAGCATGGGGCGGACTTCAACGCACTCTGCAATTGGTACCTCAACAAGTGGTGTGCATGAAGAAGATATTCTTTTATCTAGAGATTCTCTGGAAATTTGTCCGCCTTCAACTCAACATTTGGGTGAAATGGAGCTGGGTCAAGATTGGGATGTTGCTGGACCTGCCAAGAGTTCACCAGAATTGACCCTGTCCAAGTCTGATCACGATTCAAGTTCTTCATTAAATCTTGGCATTGGAGATGGTGGAACTGCTGATGCCTTTCAAATATTCCAAGATGGCCTTTATATTGGTAGGTATCAGTTATATATATATTCCATGAATATACTGAAGTTCCTGTTTGACCATCATATTTTAAACAAGGCAAAGGGAACTATTCTATGAGAGCAATAAAGACTAGTTCAGATTCTTTAAGAGGAAAGTTGGGCAGTTAAGAAATGACATGTTCGTGAGATTAAATTTTAAAAGATGAGAGTATTAGTTTACTCATTGTATTAAAAATCTTTTTTAAGGCTCGGCTTGGGGCTACATGGTTATAAATGCCTTGTGGCTTAAAACATTGAGCAATAGTCTTGTTAAGCATATGCTTCACAGGCCAAGACGTGGTGAATGTTGTTCTTTTTATTCCTTTTTACAAGTGGTCTCATGGATCATACACTTTTTTAACCTTTTGTTTCTCTCTCTCTCTCTCTCTCTCAATTTGTAAAAAGCTGACCAACCACATTTGTTTGTTATTTGTTTGTGTGTAGTAACTTCTAATAACTCTTAACTCTTAACCCTTAATTCTAGTTACTCTTAATTTTAGTAACTTCTAAAAGCTGACCAACTGTTCGAGCAAGATTCGTGTTGCTGACCCAAGTAGTTGGGATATGGCACTGCTGACTGATAAACTACTTATGGAACTTTGATAAAAGTAAATAAATGACAATTTGTTGGATTGTAAGGGTGTTTAGGGATAGGAATAAACTGAGCTGTTCACAAGAAGCTTTGTTCAGATTGTGTATTTATTAAACAGGCTGAGCTCAAGCCTTATGCTTGGGCTGTTTTTTTTTTTTATTTTTATTTTATGTGCTAAGCCTAAGCAACCCCAGCTTGACTTGTATAGACTTGTGAGTTTGAACTCTTGTTAAGATTGTGATTTTGTCGGTTTTCAATATAATGTGGATTATGGAATAGTTTACTGCTATGAATCATGGATACTTTAAAACCCCCAACGAATCCGTATTGGATACGATATGCCTAGGATACTCCCCGATACGTATCAGATACTCTCCGTATGTATCGGATTAGTAACACACATTGCCACATCATCGGATACACCTCGGATACTTCTCGGATACATCTCACATACATTTGGGATTCCTTTAAAGTTAGTTTGTAATTATTTATTTTTTAAATAAACAGGGGTAAATTTAAAGAAACATAATACCCATACTTTGATTGAAACAATAAACCCATTTTAATTCTTTCATCTTAATTCTCTTTCCACTATCTATCTTTTAGGGCAACAATTGTAAAGCAATAGAGTTAAATGGCTATTTCGTATTGTTAATGTCTTTCTAGTTTCTTTCTATGAATGATGAACATGGTTGATGCTTATAGATGTGTTCTTTGTACATCTATTCTTGCATATTAATTGATTTTCTAAATGTTTCAAACTTTTTTTATGTTTATTATACATGTTTTAGACCTAATATTAATATTAATATATTTATTTATTAACGTATCCTTGCCGTATTGTATCCTACATTTTTTTAGAATTGCCGAATCGGCGTATCCGTATCGCATCGTATCCGTATCCCGTATCCGTATCCGTGCTTCATAGGTTTACTGTTTTAAAATTTGAAGTTTTTTGTAACAATTTAAATTTTGGAATGACATCCGACATCATGTGGAGATGAGCACATTGGGAATATAAGTTTTGGGCTCTCAGGTCTCTAAAAGGGTAAATATTAAATGCATCTAGCAAATGTTTGAAGACTTTTAGTAACTAATGAACACATAGCAAGCAGATTCCTTCAACCATCTCTAGTTTTGTATCCAAAGAACTCATGTGTATTTCATAAAAGTAGACAACTTATAGAGCTTGCGAGTCAAGCTGAGTTGCTCAAACCGAGATAGAGTTGAACTCAGACATAAATGGTTGAGCTTGAGCAACGATAAATTTAACTGAGCTGAGCTGGAATACTATACTACTGATTGGCTTGGCTTGGCTAGTTTGCATCCATTAAGGTGTTTGCAGATCATTTATAAGCATCTCTTTTCTTTAATTTAGAGAAGACAGTGTGGAAAGAAATCATTTTCATTTCCTCTTTTTTTTTTCTTTTTCTTTCTTTCTTTCTTTCTTTCTTTTTTTTTTTTTTTTTTCCTCCCATTACTAAATCGAACAATATTTATAGTTGGTTAAGTAATTATTGTATGCAGTGACAGAAAATGGCAGAGAAATGCAGGGAGAAGAAGAATTTCCAGAAGTGAAAGTAGACTTCCAGGTAATATTACCTACGAAATGAAATTTGAGAATTGATGTTTTTCACTTCTGCATTTTGTGCCTCCCTTATTATTCCGTAAACGTCTTTTCAACCTGTAATTTCCTAGTTTATTCTTTATTGGAGTCCATATAACTTTCAAAGAGCCATGGTTTCTAGGAGACGTTCTTAGGCCATACAAGTCCAATCAGTCGGTGCCGCTTTTCTGCATCTGGGAACAATATTGCCAGTGCTTCTGTGGATGGCACAGTGAGTTAATTTACTATAAATAGGTTACATAAACTTATTTTATTTTATTTTATTTATTAATGATGAGGAAACCCTTCGGGCAAACCCCGGTTCCATATAAGACCCCACAACCCATATGGCCCAAGTAAGTCCAAGGCCCATGAGAACCATGAAACATTGTGTGGTTAATCCCAATAGGTGACATAAACTTCGAGACTATAACATTTGAGGACTATGGGATATTCAAGTTTATTTGCACCTAGTTGCCTACTGTGTGAGTATATTCATTGATCTGGACAGTCCAACTATTTGGCTACTTGTGTATTCCTTTTGGCCTAGCAATATATTTGAATACAAGATCTTAATCATTTGATCAATATAAGTGGGAATCTACTGAACATTCAAATTGAATGGGTTGTTGATGACATCAAACCCCTGTGTGGTTGATTGGACTGCCCAGGTTATTGAGCATATGGAAGGAGACTTAAGGCAAAAAACTCTTGATCACAATTGTTGTTTAACTCCTTCACCAAGTGTTGATTTCCAATTCACTATCTCTGTTTTTACTTCATACTTTTTCAATAAAGGATATGGACATATGACTCGTCAACTCCAGCATCTAGAAATGCAACCATCTACTGTGGGGCGGAGATTATGTCGCTTGACTGGGAATGTAAATCTGACCGCTTGGTATGTAAATTGTCATTTTGTAGTGGACGTATATGTGGTTTAATATAGGAGTAGTGCCTCAACTATTTGAGATTAGGAACTCCCATTTATAAGTTTCTTTGTTCTTCTTTACAAAAGCTTCTCATAGGTACTGCTGATGGAGGTATTAAGGCATGGAATGTTGATGCAAAGAGAGTTGTCTGTGATCTCAGCACAACTGAAACATTTCCGAGGTTCTTATTTGATAAACTTTGTCTATGATTCTGTTATCTTTACGCTTGCATTTCATGTCTGTGATTATGTTCTCTTTTTGCTGGCTCTTCGTGTGTGCGTTATGCACTTATGCTGCAGTGTCTTGGATCTAAAATGCAGCCCTGTGGAACCAATTTTTGTTTCCGTAGCAGCAGGGCCGGCCCTGAGTATAATTTATCCATGTGGTTGCTTAGGGCACCACTTTTTTGGGTGAAAAAAGGGGCCCCAACACCAAATGTATTAACTGTTTTTGGGTTAGCCCAAAAGAAAAAAAAAAACGTAAGGGCCCAATCCAGCAGCCAAAAGAATTTAAAACCCAAACAAAATTTAAAAGTGGGAATCAGATCCAAAAAGGGGAATCAGTTCTAAAAGATCTAAAAAGTGGAATCCCTAGAAAAAAAACGTCTTCTTTCTCTCTCTCTCTCAATCCCTCACTTCCTTTTTACCTTTTACGGCTTCCATTAGAAGTTAGACCTCTCTCCCGACTCCTTGCACAGCTTTTCTCTCTCTCTCTCTCTCTCTCAATCCCTCACTCCCCTTTCACCCTTTACGGCATACCTTAGAAGTCAGACCTCTCTTTCGACTCCCAGTCTCCTAGCACAGCTTCTCTCACTCTTTCTCGCCTCTCTCTTAAGGTATTCTTTCTTTCTTTCTTTCTTCTTTTTTTTTTTTTTTTTTTTTTTTTTTCCCCCTTTTGTTGAATTGTTGAATGCTTTGTTTGTATTGTTGCAGTTGGACATGGAAATATATATATTTTTTTATTGAATGCTTTGTTTGTACCGTTTGGTTATTGAGAAAACATAGGAAAAAGAAAGAAAATCGCCAAATTGATTTTTTTTTTTGGTTGAATGTTTGAATGTTTGATGTTTGAATGTTTCCCAACTTTTTAATTTCAGATTTTCTCTAAAGGTTTTTTTTTCCCCCTTGTTTGTTAAAAATAATAATATTGATAAGCTCATGTTTGCTCTTCTTTTTTTTTTTTTTTTTTTTTTTTGTAGGGCATTAAAGCAAAGAAGTAGATACGGAATTACGGACCACTGGATTAGCTTCAAATTGGCATCAACGTCCAATTGATAAGCTCTTTTCTTCTTCTTCTTCAATTGCTCTTTGCCTAGTTACTTGCTTGGTTGTTTGATTGTGGATTGATTATATAATCATGCCTCCTAAATTTAGAAAACAAGATTCTGGATTTAAAAAAAGACAAAAGAAACGAAAGGTTGATGAATTACTTCAATCTCAAGTTGGGGCAATTAACAAGTATTTTACAAGTAGTAAACAAACAGTGGGAAGTGAAGATTCAAATGAAGATTTGGAAAATGAGCAACATAGAAATGAAAATGACAATGAAGAACATTTAAATGAAAAGCATGAAGGTTTAATGAATGAAGATCTTAATCAATTTAGAATTGAGGAAGATGATGAAGATGGGAATGAGGCCGATGAAAATGAAGATTTCAAAGAAGAATATGGACCTCTAAACTTATATGATCCATGTAGTTGGGGCAAGATTGGTCAAAATCACATAGATTTGTTAGTGGAAAGAGGTCCTATAAGAAATTATGCTATAAAAAATTTTCCTGTAAATCAGATTGGTAGAAAATTCTCACATGATTATTATGTTCGAAAATTACCAAATGGAGAGGAGCAAGATAGGAAATGGTTAGTATATTCGGATACTTTGGACAAAGTGTTTTGCTTTTGTTGTAAGTTGTTCAAACAATCCGTAAACACTATTCAGTTGGCTAATGGAGGATGTAATGATTGGAGTAATCTTAGTGGAAAGCTTAAAAGTCATGAAAGGAGTCAAGTGCACATTACATGCATGAGCAAATGGATTGAATTGGTGATAAGATTGCAAAAGAATGAAACAATCGACAAAGCTGTGCAAGAACAAATCAAAATGGAGAAAGAATACTGGAAACAACTATTAGTAAGGATAATTGCTGTTGTGAAGACTCTTGGTAAAAATAATTTGGCATTTCGTGGAAGCAAAGAGAAGATTAATGAAGAAAATAATGGAAATTTTTTAAGCTTAATTGAAATGATTGCTGAATTTGATCCAATCATGCAAGAGCACTTTCGACGTATTGAAAAAAATGAAATTCATTACCATTATCTTGGTCACAAAATCCAAAATGAATTGATTCAAATGTTAGCAGGTGAGATCAAAAGGACAATCATTAAAAAAATCAAAGAAGCAAAGTATTTTTCAGTTATACTTGATTGTACTCCTGATATTAGTCATGAAGAACAAATGTCTCTTATCATACGATGTGTTGATGTTTCAACAAGTCCAATCAAAGTGGAAGAGTTCTTTTTAAAATTTTTAAAGGTGGATGATACATCAGGTGAGGGACTTTTTGGTGAACTTGAAAATGTATTGAAGACTCTTAAGCTTGATATTAATGATGTAAGAGGGCAAGGATATGACAATGGCTCTAATATGAAAGGGAAAAACAAAGGTGTGCAGAAAAGACTACTCGAAAAAAATCCTAGAGCATTTTACACGCCATGTGGTTGCCATAGTCTTAACCTCGCACTTTGTGACATGGCCAAATCTTGTTCTAAAGCTTTGTCTTTTTTTGGAGCGGTACAACGTACATATGTATTGTTTTCGTCTTCTACAAAGCAATGGAAAATTTTGACTGATTATGTGAAAGGGGGTCTCACGCTTAAGCCATTGTCACAAACACGTTGGGTAAGTCGCATTGACAGTGTTAAAGCAATAAGGTACCAAGCTCCACAAATAAGAGATGCTTTAGAGCACTTGGCAAGTACTACTAAAGAAGCCAGAATAAAGAATGATGCTGAGTCTCTAGCAAGACATGAATTTGAGAATTTTGAGTTCTTGCTTGGTATGATTATTTGGCATAATATATTGTCTGCTGTTAATACTGTTAGCAAGACCTTTCAAGCTGAAGACATGCATATTGATGTTGCACTAAATCAATTAAAAGGACTTATAACCTTTTTTGAAAAGTATAGGGAAACAGGATTTGAGGAAGCCATGGAAGAAGCTACACAACTTGCAGCTACAATGAAAATTGACCCTGTATTTCCAAAAAAACGGGCCATTCAAAGAAAGAAACAGTTTGATGAGGATGCTAGTGAAGAGGTAACACAATCGGCTAAAGAATCATTTCGGGTTAATTACTTCATATATATAATAGATCAACCTCTTTCCTCACTTAAGACTAGATTTGAACAATTTGGTGAATATGAAGTAACCTTTGGGTTTTTGTTTGATTTGAAGAAGTTAAATTCCAACAATGATAAATGTTTGAAGACTTCTTGTATCAAGCTTGAAGAAGTGTTGAAACATAATGAGATTTCTGATATTGATGGGAACGGTTTATATTTAGAATTGAAAGTCTTGAAAGAAGGTTTACCAAAAGAAATAAAAAGGCCAATTGAAGTACTTAATCATTTGAAAGTAATGGATGGTTGTTTCCCAAATGCATGGATTGCTTATAGAATATTGCTAACCATACCAGTTACAGTTGCCTCTGCAGAAAGAAGCTTTTCAAAATTGAAGTTGATCAAATCTTACCTTCGGTCAACTATGTCACAAGAGCGATTATCTGGGTTAGCTATGTTATCCATCGAAAAGGATATGGTAAAAGAACTTGATTGTGCAAGCTTGATTAGTAATTTTGCAGCTCAAAATGCGAGAAGAGTAATATTTAAGTGATACTTCGATGCATTGGGTTTTTTGTTTTTTGGTATTATAAGTTTAGATTTTGTTTTGTATATTTTTCTTATTGTAACAATGAATTTTGCTAAGTTATGAAGCAAGAAGTATGAATTATAGCTTTTGAAGTTCTTGTAATGATTTTTTGTTACCTTCATTTATAGAAGCAAATATTAGTAACTATATAGGCAATTAAGAAAACTTTGAGTTGATATTAGAAAAAAAAAATTGAGTACGTAGAAATGTTTTTTTTTTTTTGGTGTGTGAATAAGTATAAGGGGCCTCATTTTTTGAGTTCGCTTGGGGCCTCCAAAAAGTCAGGGCCGGCCCTGCGTAGCAGCATCCAGAGGGTATGTTCTTTTCAAAATATTTTTCATTTGAAATTGTCTGAATACCAGATTTTGTAATGGAGTAGAAATGAGTCCCCTAATATAGAACTCTCACCTGACATAAATAAGTGAACCTTGTTACTGGATAGTTTAGCAGATGAAGAGAAGCTGCGAAAATTAGAGTCACTGGAGGTGGAGTAGTCAGCCCGACAGAGCTCTAGGGTTTCCAATCGAGAGAAACTAAGAAAGCCTCCCCTTTTCTCTGATTAGTTTTACATATATATTTTCAAACGTATTTATTTTATCAAAAGACTAGCATTTAATTTTATTCTTTAAACCCTTTAAATATTACAATGACAATGCCCCCAGAATTCCATATATATATATATTGCATATTTCTCCACAAAGACAGACTATAATGATATTTATTTTTAATTTTTAAACATAATAGTTTTGTCCCAATGCATCCACTACAATTTGTTTCGGTGTCAGCTGCACATTGGACATGTTGAAATCAAAAGCTTCATTTTAAAACTTTGGCAACGTCTGAGCCGTCCTTTTTACATGTTTAGGCATGTCGGAGTGGTGTTGTGTTTGATACTGAGAGATGGGTTAATTCTAAGTGAGAATTGTAGGGAAATACTTCAAAAATAGAGGTTTTAGGATAAGCTGAACTAAGATAAATTTTTTATAAAAAATGTAACTACATTAAAATGAGAGAATATTGAAATTGATGGCCTAAAGATGCCAAAAAGTAGCATTTTTATAATCTTGGATTAATCATCCACAAAGGAGATTAAAGAGCATGTTGCTGGTAGAATTAGAGTGGGACGGATGGAGTAGAGAAGTTCTTTTTGGTGTTCTGTGATCATGAAAGAGCTATCAAGTAAATAAAAATAAAAATAAAAATGATAGATGTCTATAGGACTAGGGATGTTGTATTGTTGTTTGGTGTTCGAACATGGGTTAATGAAGAAATATTTTAAGAAAACAAGTGTAGCCAAAATAGGATGTTGAGATGGATTTGTTGAATGTTTATATAAGATAGAATAAAATGTGTTCACTTATGAAAAGGTAGTGGTAGCACCAATTGAGGATAGATGAGGGAAAGTTATCTAAAGATGTATGGCAATGTAGAATGAAAACCAACAAATGTGCTTGTAATGGGGAGTGGTATGATCGAGGTTGAAGGTGTTGCAAGGAAAAGAGTGAGGCCAAAATGTCCGAGGCATTGAAAATGGATACGATACCTATGATTTATATGGCCTTCTGTAAATTTGAATGGCGTTAAGGGTTTCACGTACCATTCCCTAGCAGTTTGAATAAATAAGGTTCTGTTGAGTTGATTGCTGCTACTAGCACTACTTCTAATACAAATCTACTGAAGAATATACCTTTTTTTTTTGGTTAAGCAACCATTTTGTACATATAAATAAGAGCCAAGTACATGACATAGGACAAGTAGCCCTTGAAACTAATGAAAGGAGTGTGAAAAGGAAAGCAACCATTGTATATAACGAATGACATGTAATGCTTTGGAAGGCATGGAACTTTTGATGCTATATGGATTTGTAGAGGCAATCTTATGAATTATAGGTTGTTGAATGGATCAGACCATTTTCGGACTCAATAGTAAAGTCTGCTAATATTTCACCATTTTATCATAATGTGTATATATATAGAGAGAGAGAGAGAGAGAGAGAGAGAGAGAGAGAGAGTATAAAAATGACTGATGAATTATAGGCATGGAACTCTGCTAATATTTCACCATATTATCATAATGTGTATATATATATATATATAGAGAGAGAGAGAGAGAGAGAATATAAAAATGACTTTTCTGCAATAATGCCCTTGTTGAATCATAAATGTGTTACGTTTGTTTGCTTTATTATTATTATTATTTTTTTTTGAAGGGCTACCTAAGGCTCTTGCTTGTCGGGTGTCCAATTATTTAGCCAAAGAAAAGGTGCCCCAGTTGCATATACAGATGAGTGTGCATGCACGCACACATGCAAGTAGATTGATAAAAAAATGTAGATATGTATACACCTTAATTAGACAAAGACATGTCTGCTGGCCTACAAATTACTGGGTGGCCTGCACATGATTCTGCTGTAAGCTCTATTCTTTTTGGGCCTGATGAATAACTCAGTCAAAAATGTCTTCTCAGAAGATCCAAAATGCTTTTTTTTCCTTTTATGGATGATGATGTCATAACCATTGTGTGGTGGGATTGTGGATATTAAAGCTGCCTAATGTCAAACTGGATGATAATGGAATGATGATTTCCTTCCATGCCGGCATGCTGCAGGACCTCAGGTTCTCAAATATGAAGGCTGTGGCTTGGTATTCTAATTTTTCCACTTCCATTACATCATTGGATTTCTTTTCTTCTCATTGATTTTCTATTCATCTCTTTACTTATCATTATTCTTTTAGTAAAGTACGCTTTATTGCCTGGTGGACTAAAGTTGTGCAATAGAACCTCTTAAATGGAATGTTATAAAAAAATGTTGTTTGGTCACTGCAGATCAGAATTTTAATGGAAATTATGGAAGTTTATGAAAGTAAAGAAATCCAAAATATCAATTAGAACTATGTAAGGTTTTAAACTTCAACATTGTGCTAATGTTTGGTCCCTCTGATAGAAATTCATGAAGGTTTATGAAATTTAAAGCCCTAAAAATAGACATAGAGTTGATTCTTAAACATGGTTCTAATTCTAAAATAGTGTGGTTAGCTATATTTAACACCATATAAATACAGTTTGTAGAATTCAGCTTAATGTTCATAAACAGGATCATACCATAGGCGTACAAGCTTATTAATCTTTGATCCCCATGCGTTTCCTTAGGAGTGTCTTCATTACATTTCAAGGTACGCTGTTGCCTTGAAATGGCCCCTCACATTTTAGTTGAACTACATGTTACTATAGTCCTATCTTCAATATTATCACATTTGAGCTATGATGTATCACCTTTTCCTTTTTGATCGGCTTTGTATCTCCTTTTCTTCTAATCTAATTATATCAATACATATCCGTCTCCTATAACAAAAAAAATTATCACATTTGAGTTCACTGAAGAAACCATGACAACATGTTTTTGTTCAATTTTGTAGGTTCTGCAACCCTGAAAGCTTGAAATATTGTAGACATGAAATGGCTTTAGATGCTAATGGGAGGAGATTATTGGTAACATCTGGTTCAGTAAGAGCACCCGTATATCAGGTGCATCTTTTTCTCCTCTCTCTCTATCTCATGCGCTAGCACACACACAAAGACAATATGATTGGTTTGTTCATATAATATTGCTGCACAACTTGCTGACACATTGGTCCTAACCATTTAAACTGTTGTAGGCCATCTTTTGATTGTAGTGGCCAAACTGCTTTTTGTGTGTGCGTCCTCAATTTCTTGCTTGCTTTCCATGTATCCCAGATAAAGGTTAACTTTCCATCTTAACATTGCTTCAGGTTCAAGGTCAGAGGAATGGGTTGAGAACTCTAGCGCACACTGCAGCTATAACAACTGTGGATTGGCACCGAACTTTACCCATTTTCTTGACTGGATCTGCTTATCACTCAGTTCGAGTCACATCTACATTATAATGGTTTTCATAGCTACATATTCTTTATTTTTGGTTGGTTTTTTTTTGGGGGGGGGGGGGGGGGGGGGGTGATGGAGTGATGCTTACTCCAGGTTTTCATTTGACCTAAATTTTCATTGGTGTATCTTTTAGCAGGTTGTGTTTTAGATGAGGTTCTTACATTGTTGTAATATAATGAAATGTTTATGTCATAATGCATTGGTCATTCTTTGATGTAGCCATGTCTTGCAAGTTTTCTTAGTCTGTGTTCGTGTGTATGGTGTGCTTTTCTTTGTGAATATTTGGAGTATGTTTAAAAATGTGAGATGAGGGGTCTCTGCAGCCATTTTGGATATAAGATTTTGAGATGTTGATGCAAGTTTATGGGACAGTTTGTGTCATAAAAATGTTGACGTTGATGATCTTCTCTAGCTCTTTGATGGGCATGTTTAGCTTAATAGATTGATACATGTAACATCCGAGATAGTAGGACTTGTTGCTCTGATATTGAGATCATCGGTAACTAAACTTTTGTAGCTTATCGAAGTTTTTTTGTTGCAAATAGGGCTGCAAGGTATAGCAAGCCCAGTAGTTGGATGTTTGTCTCTGCAAAGCATTGGAGACAGGTAAGTGAGTTCAAAACCTCATGAAGAACCAAAAACAGATGGTGACGACGCAAAGGCCCTGAGGGAGCTGGAGGGTTGATCCGCAGTCATGATGGGCGTTAGGTGGTTGGATTTATAAGGAATGTCGGTTGGAGTAGTTGTGTGGCAGCTGAACATGGGCCCTTAAGAGATGTGGGGGCAGCTTACTTTGATGGTGGGATTACGAGATTACGAGTGGAAGTGCATGCCCAAACTATTTTCTCCCTCCCTCCTTCAGATAACTATGATCTTTGGTGCCATGATCTCTGATTGCAGGTCATTTTTGAACCTAGATTGGGAGGCGGCGATAATGCATAGCTTGGCAAAGAAAGGACCTGATGTTATTGCACCCTTTACTATTCTAGTAGTCAACCTTTGGAGTTTTGTTATATTATAAATTTGGATGCTAGAGCGGTTGAATATCCAAACTGATGTATGCTCTACTTTGGTTTTGCTGGTCACAATCCAAAAATAATAGGCCATGATCAAGAGTAATAAAATTGGTTTATTTTAAATAAAACATTGAATTTGAAGTGGATGACACGTGTGAAAATCTCGTAAATTTTATAAAAATTTTGGCATGACCTATTCGCAAATAGGACATACCGTGATAAAATATGTAACATGTTGAAAATATTGTAGTAAAATCCTTGTCGTCGATCTTGGTATCATCACATGCATCAAAATCCACATGAATATAAAACCTACTTAATTAGAGTTTTACAATCATCCATAATTTAATACATGTCTTGTGCCCATTGACCGAATTAAAACACAACTAATACAATCCGTAATTAACATTGTTTCATCATTTAGATTAAGTTAAACAAAGTCCCAAGCATAGCAAAATATAAGCAATCCAAGCATTGAGGTGAAGTCTCCTTGGCTCTAGCATCCTCTGAAAAAATAAAAAATATATAAGGGTAAGTAAAACTCAATAGATATAATTTTCATAATTAATTAATCATACATGATAATGACAAACTGATAATTGTGCTAAATAAATCTAGTACACCAACATATACGAGGATGTCATATCATATATGCAATAGACTCCATATCCAATTTAATATCCTTATTGATTATCAATCCTCCAAATAACCCAAGGGCTCTTGTGTGCGGAAAAGGAGGATAACACAGCACGACATTCCAACTTGGATCTGTAGTAGCATCAATTCGGGAAAACATAGTAAGACATCTTGTACGAGGATTGCAATAACCTAGGACCAATGAAGAGAAAAATACAGCAAGACATCCATAGACTGTAGTAATCCTACTCCAATGACCTTTACCATTATCAAGTATTTATTAAGCCTAATGTTTATGCTTTATGATGCCAATATAATGTGAACATAAATATGATAACGAGCCAACATAACATGCCCACAATTTAACATAATAAATTTCTTACTATAAACACAACTTATAACATGAATGCACCACATGAAATATCATGTAATCAACCCTTACGATTATTCCAACCATTATAAGTTAGGGAAAATCATTCCAACATGTATCCATGATTTATACACTTATAATCGTAAGAAAACTCAACCTTTAAACATGTATACTATACCCCATTACATGTAATTCCATAAAATCCAGATAACCATACATCAAAAATAAAAATAAAACCTTAAGAGTCCGAGTGCACATGTTATAACTCACATGCAAAGGGTTATACCTAACCGGCCTATTATCATGACAAAATTACACCTACCTCAATGCTGATATAATAAAAAGCAAAAAAATGTGATGTTGTTAGACTTAAAGTTTTCAACCAAGGGCATATCCGAGATTTTGATGAGAATAAAGGATCGATGTTAGCTCTAATGATTTAAATGTCAAGATAATGATCAAAAGTAGGTACTCAAGTACAAATCATATCAAGCATAAGCTCAAGGATCATTTGACTCAAGTACATCGAACTAAATGAAGCATAAAGACATAACCATGGCATGAAACTCAATGCACATGTTCAAGACATCAAGGACACTCAAGCATAGCACAATGTGAGCATAGAAAGCAAACAAAAGACCTACAAGCATTCAAGACCAAGCTAGCACATTCAATGAAGACATTTATAGGTTATGAGTGAGGTTTTAGGTTCTTATTGTTCACGATTGCTCATGTTCTTGCTCTAGTGACCTAGATGGACCTTAGAACCCTTGAACTAATTGATTTTATCATTCACAAGAGGCCTAAGTTGATAGATATGGACTTAAGTGTTGAAAAACACTTGAATAGAAGCTAAACTAGCAATATTAGCTAGTTTAGTCGACTACATGAACCATGTAGTCAACTAAACCTTGTAGAACTTCACATATTTGTCTACTGATATGTGTAGTTGACTACACCAAAGGTATAGTCGACTATATCACTCGAATCGGCTGTAATGGCTAGTTTTTTGAAAGGCAAATGGTGTCTTTAATGCCACCAAATGGCTCTTTCGCAACATTTATTGCTTCTAACGGCCATATTAGGCCAAATGGGTGTAAATTCAAGCATTCAAACTCATTTATGAGTATTAATACAAGTGCAATTAATTTCCATCCTTATTCTTGAGCATTCTAGCCCTAATTATTAAAGAACTTTCATTGAGTAATCATTGGAAGAGTGTTGAGCTTTCAAGTGTTGTAATTACTCTAAGAGAGATTGTTTTACAGCAAACAACTTCTATTCAAAGCATTGTAAAGATTGTGAGAGCCCTAGTGAGACAAAGAGTGATTTGTCTTGGAAAAGAGATTTTCTTTGTAAAAGGTTTGATCTCCACCCTCAAGGAAATTGTGATAATGGATTGTAGAACCCTCAAGCAGAGCTCTTGAGGCGAGGATGTAGGTAGGATGGCCAAACCTCGTTAAATCTTGTGTTTGCACTGTCTTACTCTTTCCTATTATTGTCCTTTCAAGATATACATATTTATGCATTCTCATTGATTTTTGAAGTTTCTCAAAAACTGAAAAAAATATCATAGTTGGTTTATAATCCAATTCATCCCCCTTCTTGGATTGTTATTTGGGACAACAGTGGTCTTGCATGTGAAGATCCAACTCAAGCCTTGAGACTAAAACTAAGCTTTAATCACAAAGAACTTGCCCCAAAAATGAAGTTGAAGATGCCAAGATGATAAAGAATGCCTCCAAAATGCAGCTATGAGCGAAGGGAAAACAAAGTCAAGCCACCCAAGTGACATGTAAGGGTTGAAATGGGTGAGAAACCCACTCCCTCTCTCCACCTCCTTCACTCTTTCTCTCCCCTTCTCTCTCTAAGTGTTTCTCTCTCAAAAACACTGATGTAAGATCGATCGGGCCAACAGAAGCTAAATAACAATCCAGAAGGCTACAGATCTATTGGGGTCAACAAAAAATGACCAATAAGAAAAAAAAAACATGTATTATGCCACATCCATGCATCTAACACATACATCTTCTAAAATAACATATAAACATCATATGTGCATGCCCAAAATGCATCATGAATCACATCATGGTGTGTCCATATATGACAAAAGCCGACAAAATAATTACTAACGATGCAAACTATGCATTAGATAGATAAATGACTTATTAACTACATGGACATTACATTACATTAATGCATTTCCATCTTCACCAAAAAATGGACAAAAAAAAAAAAAAAAAAAAAAAAAATGGTAAAACCAGAAACTACATAGAAATCTGGACTAAATAAGCTTATAAGAAAACAAGCTACATGATGGTTCACTATATAGAATTCCCAATCCATTCAAGCACATTTAACTTGAAAGGTTCTTAGCCAAAAAAAAAAAAAAAAACAACAAAAAAGAAAAAGGAACTTGAGAGGCAATATATCCCATGCTATAGTTGATAGATAAAATTGCCCATCATATGGTACATACTTTGTTATCAAGAAGAAAACATCCTCATGTCAAAGGTGCAGCATCTCCTGAAAATAGAGAGAGATAAAACAGCACTCATTAATTTTTATTTTTAGAACCAGAGGAAAATAGAAGAGGCGAAAAATATAAAAATGTACTAGTCCAAGCAAAGAAAAAATGAGCAACCATCCCTACTTCATAAACAATAAAAAGGGGCATGATTGAGTATTGATACTTAGGGCAGCACCCCTAACACTGTTCGGAGAAATGGAAAGGTTTAAAGCATCAATAGAGCCTGAAATTTTGGGACAATCAAACAGCTGTAAAGGGGAAACAGTAAGCATAACTCCGCATATAGAGAAGATATCTACAAATTATCAACATGTCAAGGATAGAGATCTTCTAATTTTGTTCACTCTCAGCAACTTCCGGTGATTCTTCTAGCTACAAATTAGATCTTCTAAGTTGGTTTCAATTAAAGTTTCAAATGACAATTTGCTACTTCACTCAATAAAAGAAAGCTTTAGTCATTATGTAAGTGAGGGAGGGCATTGAGGAATAAGGGTCACTTTTTTGTATTGTGATAACGTAGTATGATTGCAAACTAGAAAAATCAAAGGCACGCCAAAGGTGATTAGCTCCCCCCTTGAATGCGTGGTCTTTGCCAAAAGAAGCTTCTAACCAAATGGATGGTCTAGTCAAATCTGGACCCATCAAATCATGTGGGACCATCATTCAAGCAATTAAGGCATACCCCTGATGAATCTTACTTACACTAGAAAGAGAATTTTGAAAACAAGTTACCAGGATTAGAGGGCAAAATCATAAAAAAAATATACAAATAATTAAAGTAAGACATGAAAAGAAACACGTTACCCATATAGCCTTAAGCCTCCTCTGCAATCTTGTCGTATTCACTACTATTATCACGTAGAGCCAATCTCTCATCTCGTTCAAGAATTGAAAATAGGCATATCTCCACGAACTTTTGAACAATAAAGTGGCACAAACTCCCCAAAATCCTGTTGTGAAACCAATCCCCACACTGACATAAAATCCTGGAGTAATAAACCCATCCTCAATTTCTTCAAGGCCACCAAAGATGGGGGGATGTTGAGCTGTTTCATCTCCTGGACACTTATTTGGAAGTGGCGGCCCACAAAGTTCGAGATTTCCCATATATGAGGAAGCATTGAAGCTCTGTAGTTGAGTGCCTATTGGGATTTTGCCCGACAAGCTGTTATTTGACAAGTCTAACACACCAAGAAAATTTAGAGTGGAAAGGTTTGCTGGAATCTCCCCAAAAAGCTGGTTTTGAGACAAATCGAGAGATTCTAACATTTTCAGTTGGCCAATTTTTGGGGTGATTTGTCCACTCAAATTATGTCTTGATAAGTTCAAGTTGACCAATTCTATCAGGCTTGCGATTTCCTCAGGAATTTCTCCGGCTAATTTGTTGCTTGAAAGATCTATACTCTTTACGAGGCCCAAATTTTTTCTATACTCAAGTTGTAATCCTTTCAATACAACCAATACACTCTCAACATACTCCTTTGCATAGATATATTGGCCATCCTGGCGATAAGAATACTCAACAGAAATGGTACCTAGCAAACTTCCTTTTTGAGACATGGCTGTGAAATTGTTTAGGCAGTGAGGTATGGTCCCTGAGATATTGTTCTGAGAGATGTCCAAAATTTGAATATATTTTAGATGACACAGATGCCCATGTATGCTTCCATAGAACTCGTTAGATCGAAGGCTAAGAACAATCAATTGTGAAAGGCTTTCCCCGATCCACGAAGGTATTTTTCCAAACAATTTATTCTCTCCCAGATCTAAAATTTCCAACTACGTGCAGTTCTTTAGGGTCAAAGGTAGTTCTCCAAAGAAACTATTATTGCATAAATGCAATGTTGTCCTCTGATATAAGGAGCCAATCGAGCTTGGAATTTTTCCAGAAAAATCATTGTTTGCCAAATTAAGAATGGCCAATTGTCCAAAATGCATCCAACAATTGGGAAGGCCTCCAAAGAAGCGGTTGTTTGAGAGATTAATATGAGACAAAGCCCCACCAATAATTGCACAAATGGAAGAAATTGAGCCCGAAAACTTATTTGTGGAGAGATCCAATAATGACAAATTAGAAGGAAACAGTGGTAGTGGACCATCAAAGTGGTTAAACGTAATCTAAGAGATAGGTCCCAAAACCAATTGGAAATGGAATAAGAAATTCCACTACTGGAGATATCAATGTAGGAAAAGGTTTTTTGAGTTTGAAGCCATTTTGGGAAATTAGGCCCAGCTTGCAAGCAACCAACTTTATGGTTTCTAGTTGAAAAGGAGGAACTCGATGGGAGCTCAAGTCCAAAGTGAACAAGTTGAAAGAAAAGTCCAAATACTTTAACCTAGGAGATTCAGAAGGTGAGCTTCAGTGAAAATACCTTGCAAAGAATTAGAAGAAAAGTCCAAATACTTCAACCTAGGAAGATTCAGAAGGTGAGCTTCAGTGATAATACCCTGCAAAGAATTAGAAGAAACATCCAAAGATTCAAGGCTGGAAAGCTGTCCAATAGTTACAGTTAAGGTCCCATTTAATTGATTCTCGGCAAGCAATAAGTTTCTCAAGGATGGCATGTTTGTTAGATCTGGCAATGACCCTTTGATTCTGTTTCCATACAAATTCAAATTAATTAGGGAAGAAGGTAGTGCAAACTTTTCATTAAGAAACCCAGTCAATCGATTTTCTTCAAGATATAACTCTCTCAATGATGAAAATCTTGTCATATCAGGCAATGAACCACTGAGTTGACTCCCGCCTAGATACAACGTCTCTAATAGGTTCTCAGTGCAACCACGTGACAAATTTTGAACAAATTTGGGAAGTTCTTCGGTGAAATTGTTACAAGACAGGTCTAATGTTTGTAAAGAGCATATATTCCCAAAAGATTTTGGAATCCTTCCTTCAAGCTGATTATCAGAGAAATCGAGATTTGCTAGAAACTTCATATTTTGGAATGCAACTGGAATCGAACCTTGTAAGAGGTTACGAGCTAGGTGAACTTCAGCAAGGCTGCCACTAAAGTTGAACAACCAACGGTAAATTGAAGAAGAGAGAGAATTCCAAGAAAGATCAAGGACAGCAAGATGAGATGCAGAAGAATTAACAAAGGAAAGTGATGGAGGAACAACACTATAGAGTTGACAGTAAGATAAATGCAATTCTGATAGGGAAGGGAACATATTAATTGCTGGAAGCCAATCAATGGCTTTACTAAGGTTGGTGTGGCTCATGTCAAGGTGTCTTAGTGAAGAAAGGTGAGAAAGCCACTCAAGGTTTTCAACATTGATATAATCATAGTTCTGCCCAAGATTAAGATAGTGCAAGTTTGTAAGATTTCCAAGCTCATAAGGAATAGTTCCACCAAAAGAAGCAGAGGAGAGATCAAGGTGTCTTAGTTTGGTGAGGTGACCTATAAACGCAGGAATGCGGCTCCCTCCAAAATAATTGTCGCTGAGATTAAGAAAATTCAAATGATGCAATTCAAGCAATGAAGACCTAATCTTACCACTCAAAGGCTCATAGGAAAAATCAAAGTAATCCGTGACATGAAGATTCAGCTTGATGAATCGTTAGTGATATAACTGAGAAATCGTTAGTGAACTTCCTTTTTGAGACATGGTAGTGAAATTTCTGAGACATTGAGGTATGGTCCCCGAGATATTGTTTTGAGAGAGATCCAAGATTTGAATAATTGGACTGAAGGCTAAGAACAATCAATTGTGAAAGGCTTTCCCCAATCCACGAAGGTATTTTTCCACACAATTTACTCTCTCCCAAATCTAAAATTTTCAACTGCGTGCAGTCTTTTAGGTTCCAAGGGCAGTTCTCCAAAGAAATTATTATTTCGTAAATGCAGCGTTTCCATCTGATATAAGGAGCCAATCGAGCTTGGAATTTTTCTAAAAAAATTACTTTTTGCCAAATTAAGAATGACTAATTGTCCAAAATGCATCAAACAATTGGTAAGACCTCCAAATAAGTGGTTATTTGAGAGATTAATATGAGTCAAAGCCCCACCAATAATTGCACATATAGAAGAAATTGAGCTTGAAAAATTATTTGTGGAGAGATCCAATGATGTCAAATTAGAAGGAAACAGTGGTAATGGACCTTTAAAGTGGTTGGAGCTCAAAATCTATCTATACTAGGGAAATAAGAAAATTTTAATGATAAATTTGGCAACCTACCATTGATTTGGTTGCATGAGAGATTTAAAAAACGTAATTTTGGAGACAGGTCCCAAAACCAATTAGGGATGGAAACAGAAATTCCATTATTGGAGATATCGATGTAGGAAAAGTTCTTTTTGAGTTTGAAGCCATTTTGGGAAAGCAGCGAAGTTTATGGTATCTAGTTGAAAAGGAGGAACCCAATGGGAGCTAAAAGATTTTCATGAAAACTGGTCAGGTTGTACAATAGAAACATTATTTTGAAAAGCCTTGAAAAAGAAAGTTTATACAATCGATATATAAACCCAAACCATGACCAACACATGGAGGAGAAGAAGGGACCTTCCTCACATGATCATCATCAAAACTCCAATGACAAAATCAAGAGCTAGCAGAAGGAATTTTCTAGTCTTGTTTTTGATTTCTTTGAGTCGAAGCAAGAACTACTATTTATACTTAACATCATCCACGAGGCCTTGCTTAAACTTGTGCCGATCACCAAAAGACTACAAGGAAGACGAGCTTTGGTGATCAGTGGGGCAATTTGGTATTTTGTTGGATGTAGTTGGAATTACCCGAAATTTGTTGAGTTGATTGGAAATGTTACACATTGCCAATGCTGTGAATTCCGCTGTGTTTTGGGTCAAATTCAACCATTTGGGCCTTGAAAAACATAATTTTACTATTTGGGGAAAGTTTTTCAAATCGATATCCTTAGTTTTGGGGGTATTATTTATTTCCATGCTTAACTCAATTTTTTCATTTTTAGTAAATTTTATTTATTTTAAGCTATTTTTGTATTAATACCATATATAGGTGTTGTATATATGTTGCTACTATACGTATACTCATATAGCATTACCCCTTGCAATTATTTCTATGATCCATCATTGTTGTGCCATAATTATAGCCTTGTAGACCTCATCCATGGTAACATCTTAGTCAAGATTATAACCCCAAAAAAAAAAAAAAAAAAAAAAAAAAAAATCCAAATTGACGACTCCTTGAGCTTGTTAATATCCGAATTAAGTGGGGACTCTTATCTTGACCAAACCATGTACCACATATTTAAGTTGCTGAAGAATCAATCCTTCTAGACTTCCAAGGCTCGGATACAAATACAAAGCCGCCACGCCATCAAAGTGAATTTGGAATTAGATGTGACACTGACCAATATGGAGTATATGATTTATCCCAAAAAAAAAAAAAAAATGGAGTATATGATCCAGAAGGCTACTTTTTTTTTCTTTTTCTTCCTCTTCTTCTTTGGTTTTTTTTTTTTTTTTTTTTTTTTTTTTTTGAGTACATTGGGAGTGGTTCGAACCCTTAACCTATTATACTCCTACCCTTTTCCCTACCCTAGCTCTCTCTTCACTAGGCTAGCTGGCCCAATGACTTATCTGGAAGGCTACTTCAAACAAGAGTATTAATTGGCGGAACTTTCCCAGCAGTTCCACCAAAATTAATATTTCTACTCTTCCAAATGACTTGAGTAAATCAAATGTTCAAAATTCGAAATTGATGACTACTTAATATCCCAAGTGGGACCCATGTTTATTTGAATAAAAGATATATTGGCTTGGTATAAAGTTCCAAGTGTTTAGACACCACAGACCATTGCTCCAAGGGCAAAAGGAAAAAGAATGATTCAACCTTGGCCTACTCATGAGCTATTGAATGATGTCATTTTAAGTCACACGACCTTTGGTTCTCATATTTGAGAGTTGTGCCATTGTTTTCTAATTTTCCAATGCTATTACATCCGCTGTTGCATGTCTTTTCTTTTCTTTTTTTTATCTTTAGTTTAGGGATTCAATTGAAGAAATTTAAACTTGAGACCTCAAACTGAAACTTGACCCAAATCTCAATGTAGTTTTCTGATCTAAACCTTAGAATAATTTTCTGCAATTTACTCTGATAAGTAATATAGATATAAATATAGATACAGATACATATAAACGAAAGCATAAGCCTGAATTCTAAAAGAGATCAATAATTCATGGAACGTACTCATATGTGAAAACTTGTTAGGCACCTACCCAAAATGATCCTAATTTAATTTGGCGTTAATCGTCAGGAGTAGTTGACATCACAGCTAGGAGCCATCAAATGCTGAAATTTCGATCGCTTTTAAATGTTGATGTGGAGAGATCAAATTAGTTGCGTGTATTTACTAAAAAGCAGTTTGTAAAAATCATTTTGAGGCAACCCTCCAAAAACCATGTTTAATTAGTAGACATGGTTTATCAACAAAATACCATTTTTTTCTTGTGTAAAAATAAAATAACTTTTTGAATGTTTCTGAATTTTCTCAGATTATCCGTTAGATGCAAGGTTACTCCCCAAGTCCCAACTAAATTTTGTATTTGTTTTGCACTACATTGCATGTATTGTGGTTACAATATTAGTACAAAACAGGATTAAAACCCATTTTCTTATGTGTACCGCATTCCTTTCAGTTGATAAACAGTGTTATTCATATCAAAACATTGATCTTTCGGTGTCCTCTAAATGTAGATAATATCATATTCAAACTTGCCGTATTTTCATACTACCGATATGTTCTCAACATGATTGGGTCCACAACCAGACCACTCTCCCCCAACTCCTTAAATTTTACGTACTAGTCCAAATTTTCCACATGCAATCTATTTACACACGGGTGTAGCTTTTTGGGACTTTATTACTGTAAGTAGGCAAGCCTGAGTAGTTGGATGTTTGGCTCTATTGCAAAGCACTGGAGACAGATAATGTGTTCAAAACTTCTTATAAGAACTATCATCAAATGCCACCAATTATATTTTTATTTATATAAGAAATGTAAGTTTATGGATTAAATGCTTCTTGATATTTGATTAACTTGAATTTTGGTATACATGATGAGCATGAATAGAGTATTAAATTCAACGGTTGGATTGGCCAAATATAATTCCCACAAAAAAAATATTGGAGTTGTACTTTGTGTATTAGTGGGATATGAGATACATTGGACCAATGCAAGGGGTACAACCTCCAATGCATGGTGTTGATATAACTTATATCAACATGTAGGTTATATAGGCCATAACTTAGTTTCTTTGAATAAATCTCTTTAATTTTTCTTTGAATAAATTTCTATGAATAAATCCATCATTGCCTAACCAATATATATATGTCTTCAATTAATGCTATGTAAACAAATACAATATTCGTTTAATTTCCATTTAGACGATCAAAGGGGCCTATGCAACTGTGCTGCTGAGCTTTTTAGCTTTTAAGTCCGTGACGAGGGGACAAAGCTTCATTGCTTTCATCATTCATTTTGTTCTATTTCAATTTCCTCTTTTGCTCTTTGAATGCTCTTTTGTTAGCTAAGAAAAAAAATATTAGAAATTTTCATATAAAAGGTGATTCTAAAATTATATTGGTATTAATAGACTTTGGAACTTGGAGAGATATCCTTAAAATATTTATAGTATTTTATATGATTCTCGTAAGATCATTTTAGATAATAGTATGAATGTTAAAATTAGTCATGTGTTTCGGGAAGGAAATAAAACATTTGATCTTATTGCTAATTTAGGCCGTCGGATTCAAAGTACTCAAGTTTGGGAAGAAAACTTTCTTACATAAATTTTGGTCATGAAGATTTAGTTGATTATACTTTGTGTTGATCTTCTTTATCTACCCATTAAAATAAGATAAAAAATAAAAAAATCCCTCTGTTAAATTAATGTCAAGCCTCTGCCCAACGTGAGGGATGGGGATGACTGCATGATTTACACGGCACGACGATACTTTAGTTGGTGGTGGAAATCATGAAATCACAAAGTCTAAGTCAAGCTCAAGTTCGTTCATTTTTTGGGGCATGATTCACATGAGGAGACACATTTGATTGGTGAGAAAAATTATGATGGGATAGATCAACTGAGAAGCATGAACATTTCTCCAAAGACCGCATATCTATGTCAAACACGAACTTTGCCAACACAGCAGCTCTCACATTGTCTTTTTTTCTCTTCTTTTTATTTTTTATTTTCTTTTTTATTATATGCTACAAATAACTTAACTAGAATTTCTAAAAGCAATACAAAACTATGCATTTTGAATGATTTATGTGATGTTACATGACATTTTATAATTATATGTATAAAAATTAGTGTTCTATAAATGCCGTGTATGTCCGTGCCATTTCGTATCCAGCTATTTGTGTCACTGTATCCGTGCTTCTTAACTAGATTCTGATTGGGCTGGCCCATTTAAATATCAATGTATCTGCATCCGGACTCTAATTGGTTGAGCCAACCAATGGATAGCAACAATGGTAAGCATAGGGGTTTGGGCAGGATTAAGGGATGAGGCCTCCTTTTCTTTTCTTTTTTAATATAGTTTCTTTAAATAAAAATGAAGTAAAACTATACTGTCAGCTGCCTACTAGCTTACTTAGTGTTATATCATATATTCATATGTAGACTTGACCTGAAGTGTATTTGTTCATCATTTTTTTTCCTTTTTTTTCCCTTTTCTTTTTGCTGAGTTGTTCATCATTCGTCTTGTAAGGAAATTTCCTCACTTTCTCCTGTCAAAGATACAATAATGACGTTATGGAGATAATTTTATGCCAGAAAATTGAACCAAACCTCAAACAGGATGTTGCGAAATGTTCACCATAGTCGTGATAGTAATACCATCGTATTATGAATGGTGAGTGACGTGCACGTAACGTGAACACCGCATGTGTCACAATACAATCATCAGAGGCGAATAGGGCTATAACTCAGATGACATATCTCTCCCTTTTAAAGGAGAGAACATGGTAGAGATGGTGGTTTCAACTCCTTTTGAGTGAGTGTGTAGAGGGAAGGAAGATGGGCATCCCCTATTATGTAACCCAGAGGCCTTTTGGGACTCTCCTTTGAACACAACCCCCCCCCCCCCCCAAAAAAAGGAAAAAAGAAAAAAGATATATATACAGTGATCAGAGTTCGCTAACAAAGGGGCCTATGCAACTGTGCTGCTGAGCTTTTTGGCTTTTAAGCCCACGACGAGGGGACAAAGTTTCATTGTTTTCATCATTCATTTTGTTCCATTTCAATTCTCTGTTAAATTAATGTCAAGGTCAGCCCAACGTGAGGGATGGGGCATGACTACATGAGTTACACGACGATACTTTAGTTGGTGGTGGAAATCATGGTATCGTCTAAGTCAAGCTCAAGTTAATCCCATCCATGGCTATGATCCAAGTCTGTTTCAGTCATCTTGGGGCATGATTCACACGAGGCGGCACCTTTTGTCGGTGAGGAAAATCATGTTGGGCTAGTTAGTATCAGTAAGCTTCAGATTCTGATTGGCTGGCCCAGTTAAATGGTAATGGATCTTCATCCGGACTCTAATTGGTTGGGCCAACCAACGGATGGCAACAATGGGAACGGAACGGCTATTTTCCCCATTTTGGTCAGCCCCCATGCTTTAGGTTTTTAAGGTTTTATGTAAAATATAAAAGGTTTTTACGAAACCGGCGGTGCTGTCCATTTGAAAACATCATTTTAAACAACTTTCCAAAAGAAATCTTTTGCCAAAATCTATCGTTCAAAATGATGTTTTTTAGTGGATAACGTAGTCGATTTTCGTAAAAACCTTATATGTTTTGCATAAAATTTTAAAAACCTAAGGGGCTGATCAAAAGGAGGGGCAATAGCCAGGCCCCAATGGGAAGCACAGAAGTTTGGGCAGCATTTGTCCAGCCCAGAAGTTTGTGGTGGCCAAACCGATCTTTTTGGTGGGCCCACTCTGCCCCATGTTCTTGATTGGATCAACTAATCTATCAGTCCAAGTCACATCTAGATCGTAATGGTTTCAATTTCTATATGTTCTTTATTTTGGTTGGTTGGACTGTTGGAGGATCATGCAGTGATGGTCACTCCAGGTTTTCATTTGGCAAAATTTTAGCAGGTTGTATTCTATATGCGTTTCTTGTATTGCAAAAATAATGAAATGTTTGTGTTATAATGGACTGGTCATTCTTTGATGCAGGGCGGTTCAATGGGGTAGCAATTGAGGTGATCACTCCTTGATTTTATTTGCATACTCCACTAATGGGTGGTGATATTACCGCAGCAAAAAAAGTTACTTTCACGTCAACAAAAATTTTCAGGTATTAAACAGACAAAATTGCCCTTCAAAGTCAAAGGGGCTATTTGGGAACTTCAAAATCTGGATCAGACTAGATCCATTTCATAACTGTTATCTGATTTTTAAATAAACCATCTCATAGTTGGTTTGAAAAAAATTGTGTTTATGCCTTATTTTCAGAACAAAACTGAACTGTTTAGTAGTGAAAAGAAACTTACCAAACAATATGAAATCAAAACTGGCCAAACTTATCATCAACAGGCCAAGTTTTCAAGGCTTGCCAAACAGCCCCTATGGGAATCAAATTGGACCGGTCACCATCCAGTACTTTCTCAATTTCTCTTTCTTTTCCCTCCAAGCACAAAGGGTAATGCTACTTTACTGCACACTTTGCCATACTATGTGCATTAAAGAGAGTTTCAACTTTTAGGGTTTAACTATTTCTGTGAGTTCTCTTTTCAATTGGAATACACCATAAAAAATTGGGCATAAAATTTATACCTATGCAAAAAAATCATTCACAACAAGGATCTGATTGGGATTGTACCCCTCAAACCGTTCCTTCTCTGTAAATCTCTAATCAACCAGTTCCATCCACACCTTCAACACCTCCAGGCTCCAGCACACCCTGAAAAAGCGAGTAGTTGGACATTTGGCTCTATGAAAAGCATTGGGACATGTAAGGAGAAACTAGGTCGAATAGGGACTAATCTTATTAAGAAAAGATATTACATATTGATATTTGAACAGAACAAAGCCCGAACATGACTTCTTTCTTGATAAAATCCTTCTCTTGAGATAGTTAATTGGTGACTGGTGATTCTTAGCGAAGAGGCTTTATAACTGAACTCCACTAAAACTGAGATGGGATGGCCCATATTATACAAATGGCGCTTATTGCTCTGCTCGTGGACCAAACATTTTTGGACCGAACAAAGCCTGAACCAAGATTGGAGCTTGGTCGTGCCTTACTCATGAGCTGATAATTTGACTGAGTTCCCTTGTTCGAGCTAAGAGATTAACTCAGTTGAAATGAGGTCACTTTCATGAAGAAAGAAAACAAAAATCTTGAAATCCAGACTAAACAGACTTCATAGTAAAACAAACTATAATAAAAACAGTTCACCGGAAATTACTGTTTCCATTCAAGCAAACAAAGGTATTTACATTCAGGGATCTTGATACCCCTCTAAGCAAAAAAAAGAAAAAAGAAAAAGGAAGGGATATATATCGCACACTATAAAAACTTAAAATGATCCCCCATATAGTTCCCACAATCCCACTTGCCGTGTAGAGGAGAGCACGGTCATGTTGAAGGTTGAAGGCGCAGCAGCTCCTAAAACAGAGGTAAAACGGACCCATTAGGTTTTTCTTTAAAGTTCTATTTGGTTTGCGGATTTTATCAAGGAAAAAAAAATAAAATATAAGGAATTGTACTTCTCTTTATTTGGTTGCAATGAAAAATTGGAAGATCGAAGAAGAAGAAGAATTATAATAATTATGACTTGATATAATTTTATCTTTCCTTTCATTTTCATTCATCCTCATTTTTTTTTTTCACTTCCTATTTTTTTTTTCCTAAGTAGAATCCATGAACCAAATAGAGGGAAAAAGAATAAAATGAAAGAAAAACAAAACAAAACGAAGGATGAAAGAATGGTACCTAAAATTTGTCCAAGCGAAGCAATACTGAGCAACCATCCCTAGTTCACATGCAAGCAAACAAATGTCAAATATTGTAACCAAAGGCAGCACCTCAATACCGTTTTCTGAAGTTGATTGAACAGACATAAAGAATCAATAAATCTAGAAGATTTGGAAAAAAAACAGTTAGCATAAGTGCATAACTGTAAATTTATATATCTTTGATCCAACGGATATCAGATATGATTGGTACATGTAATTACATTATCGGGCTAGATTCGGATCACTTAGGACACAATCTAATCTGTTGACAACTCTACAGGCAAAGGCAACCCATTGATGGGATTCTTCTTACACCAGGAAGAGAATTTTGGGATCAAGTCACCACAACTAATTTGAAGGGAAACCAAAAAAAAAAAAATTTTCAAAATATGGGGGGAAATAAATTGGTTACGTACCATTTAGCCTCGAAGCCTCCTCTGCAATCTAGCCATGTTCACAGCTGTTACTACGTAGAGCCTGTCTCCCATGTTGTTTACGAAACGAAAATAGGCATATCTCCACGAATTCTTCAAAAGTAGAGTGCCACAGACTCCCCAAAATCCTGAAGTGAAACCAAGCCCCATGCTAACATAAAAACCTGGAGTAAAAAAGCCATCCTTATTTTCTTGAATGCTGGGGTCTTGACTGGCACCAGCGATGGGGGGAATCTGATTTGTTTCCTCTCCTGGGCACTTGTTCGGAAGCGGTGGCCCACAAAGATTCAGATTTCCCATATATGTAGAAGGATCGAAGCTCTGTAATTGAGTGCCTTTCGGGATTTTTCCTGACAAGTTGTTATTGGATAAGTCCAACACACCAAGAAAATTTAAAGTAGAAAGGCCTGCAGGAATTTCCCCAAAAAGCTGGTTTCGAGACAAATCAAGAGACTCTAACGATTTCAGCTGGCCAATGTTTGGAGTGATTAGCCCAGTCAAATTATTTCTTGATAGGTTCAAGGCAAACAATTCTATCAGACTCGCAATTTCTTTGGGAATTTCTCCAGCTAATTTGTTTGTTGAAAGATCAATAGTCATTAGCAGTCCCAAATTTCTTCTATACTCGAGCTGTAATCCTTTCAATACTACCAAGGCACTATCAACATACTCACTAGCATAAGCAAACCTACCTTCCCCAACACGGTTAGAATAATAAGTGTGAGAAATGGTTTCGCTCAAATTTCCTTTCTGAGACATGGTAGTGAAATTGTTGAGACACCGAGGTATGGTCCCAGAGATGTTGTTTTGAGAGAGGTCCAAGATTTGAAGATATATTAGATGACATAGATGCCTAGGTATGCTTCCATCGAACTCATTGGACCGAAGGCTAAGAACAATCAACTGTGAAAGGCTTTCCCCAATCCATGAAGGTATTTTCCCTGACAATTTATTCTCTCCCAAATCTAAAACATTCAACAACGTGCAGTTTTTCAAGGTTGAAGGCAATTCTCCCGAGAAACTGTTATTGCGTAAGCTCAATGATCCGATCTGATATAAGAAGCCAATCGAGTTTGGAATTTGCCCAAACAAATTATTGTTTGCCAAATTAAGAATGAATAATTCTCGAAAATGCATCCAACAATCGGGAAGCCCTCCAAATAAGTGATTATCTGAGAGGTCTATATACGTCAAAGCCCAACCATTAATTGCACATAAGGAGGAAATTGACCCCGAAAACATATTTTTGGAGAGATCCAATGATGTCAAATTAGAAGGAAATAGTGGTAATGGACCATCAAAGTGGTTGGAACTCAAATCCATACCAAGGAAACCAGAAATTTTTAGTGATAAATTTGGCAACCTGCCATTCATTTGGTTGCTTGAGAGATTTAAAGAAAGTAATCTTGGAGATAGGTCCCAAAACCAATTAGGGATGGATTCTGAAATTCCATTACTGGAGATATCAATGGAGGAAAAGGTTTTTTGAGTTTGAAGCCATTTTGGAAAACTAGGCCCCAGCTTGCAAGCTCCCAGACTTATTACATCAAGTTGAAAAGGAGGATCCCAATGGGAGCTCAAATTTGAAGAGAAAGAGTTGAAAGATAACTCCAAAACCTTTAATTGGGGAAAATTCAAAAGTTGAGCTTCGGAGATGACACCTTCGAAAGAATTAGAAGGAGTAGACAGAACTTGAAGCTTGGAAAGTTGTCCAATGGATTCGAATAAAGTCCCATTGAATTGATTCTCACCAAGATATAACGCTCCCAAGGATGGCATGCCTGATAGATCAGGCAATGGCCCTCGAATTCTATTTCCCATTAAACTCAAGGTATCTAGGCTAGAAAGTTGTCCGAACGTTTCATTAAGAATCCCAGTCAATAGATTTTGACTAAGATCTAACTGTGTCAAGGATGAAAATCTTGTCATATCAGGCAATGAACCACTGAGTTCATTTCTAGAAAGCAACAACCACTGTAATGATTTCTCAGTGCACCCGGACAAGTTTTGAAGAAATCTGGGAAGCTCTTCAGTGAAATTGTTTGAAGAAAGGGATAAATATTGTAAAGCACATAAATTCCCTAAGGATTTCGGAATACTTCCTTCTAGTAGATTATAATCAAGAGAGAGACCTGTGAGGGACTTCATGTTCTGGAACCCATCTGGAATCGAACCTTGTAGATTGTTAAGACTCAAGTCAACAATAACAAGGCTGCTACTATAGTTGAAAAACCATTGGAATATTGAAGAAGAGAAATGATTTCCAGAAAGACCAAGCGTAGCAAACGATGCAGAAGAATTAACAAAGGAAAGATATGAAGGAACGACATCGGAGAGTTGACACCGATATAAAACCAACTCTGATAGAGAAGGGAGCATATTAATCGTTTGAAACCAATCAATGGCTTTAGTAAGGTCAACGAAGCTCAGGTCAAGGTGTCTCAGTGAAGAAAGCTGAGAAAGCCACTCAAGGTTTTCAGCATTTAAAAAAGTATTAAACCCAAGATCAAGATATTGCAGGTTTGTAAGATTTCCGAGCTGATGTGGAACGGTTCCAACCAATCTAGCAGTGGAGAGACTGAGGTGTCGTAGTTTGGTGAGGTTACATATGAACATTGGAATGGAGTTCCCTCTAAAATCATTGTTACTGAGGTCCAAATAATTCAAATGCCGTAAACCAAGTAATGAGGGACTAATCTTACCTTCGAGAGGCAAGTAGGAAAAATCCGAGTAATACTCTGTGAGATGAAGATTGAGCATGATTACGTGATTCGTTCGGTTGCTACACGTGATTCCTCTCCATTTGCAACAATCTTTTTTTGCATATTCACTCCCCCAAGAAGAGAGATGCCCATAATTATCTACGAGACCTTGCTTAAACATGAGAAGTGCTTCTCTCTCCTTCTGTATGCACCTAGTACTGTTGGAATCTCCGACTCCTGAATTGAGTCCGTAGGCTGGTTTCATGGATAGCAAAAGCACAACAAACACGTAAAGAAAATGAAGGGACCTTTCACCCATGATCATCATCATGACCATGATGACAAGCTAGCACAATCAATGAGGATTTTGGATCTAGTTTGGTTTTTGATTTCTGTTATCCCAATCAACAACTACTATATATATACTTGTTTACTACATTGGAAAATTTCAGTAGGTTTAAATTCGAAGTAATATTAAATTTAGTAGGTTTGCGTCTTCTGTTTTGAATAAAACAATTTCTTCCGGGGTAATGCTAGGTAGTCCCACACTTTTACCTTACACTTTATCCTATCAGTGTATTTGGAAGAGTAATTATATCAGTGGGTCCCATAACTTTACCCTTCCAAATATACTGATAGGTTAAAGTGGAAGGCAAAAATGTAGGGCTAACTAGCATTTCCCTTTCTTCCAAAGGCGATGAGGTGGTTAAGCTTTAAAAAAAAATACTTTTGAGTCGTTGAAGACTTCAACGTACGCATGTTACCTTTAAATAAATAGTTTTGGATTAGTGGGATGTGTTAGGTAGTTTGGGGTATTTTGGTTAAGCTCTTGTTACCTTTAAATAAATAGTTTTGGATTAGTGGGATGTGTTAGGTAGTGTGGGGTATTTTGGTTAAGCTCTTCAGTGGTTAAGATTTATAAGCTCTTCAGTGTTGACTGCCCTATCCATCGGTAAGCCATAATAAAGACTTTTGATTGGGCTGATTTGAAGATATTCCCCACAATTGGGCCTATCCGTAAATCTCCCCCTTCAAAAATTATGCTGCGCGCTGTGAAGGATTGATTAACTCTTGGCTTTCATATTTAATCTGAACATACGGATCCATTTCACCTATCACATTATACCAAATCAAACACATATTAATATTCTTATCAAAAAAAGGAGGGGAAAAAAAAAATCTATATATATATATATTACAGCATAGTGACAAATTTGAGATTAAAAAATATTTGGATCATAGAATTAAGTTGTAATTTAAAAAGTTTCAGTGCTGTCCTGCAACCTTAGTGAAATACTATATATATATATTCCTCATGACTTCCGAGTCTTCTTTCATTTAATTTCCTACGTTCACACGCATGCTCTTCTTCTAGTGGAAAATTACGTTCAATGTATAAATAATTTGATACATAGGATTTACACAAATCAATTTAGAAGAAGGTGAATAGGTTGTATCCAACTTTTAATCCGATTTTACCAATTACAAGTGGCCACAATTTCAATTACATATCTAAACAATGGGAAAGAGACTTACTAATTAATTGGTCGTTTTTTTGTAAATCACTCTATTGTATGTAAAAATTAAATTAAATCCAAGTCATAACACTAAAATGACCATGAACTAAATTAGATTACCAAGACCTTAACTAATCCTCTAATCTCGTAAGGTAGGTATACAATCGCGGACATAGAAGCAGGACACTTTTTGTGAGATTGTCCCAAAAGTTTCGTCAATATATAATTCCCTCCACTTTTTCTAATGAGTAATGAGTCAATTAAGGGGCGCTGCACTTCTTTTATAATTAATGTTATAAACAAAGACTTTGAAACAGAATGAACCTCAGGTCACGCTGCACTTCTGCTCTTGGCTTTCGTATTGAATCTGAACATACGAATCCATTTCACCTACCACATTATACCAAATCAAACACATTAACATTCTTAACAAAAAAAAAGGAGGAAAAAAAAAGAGGGTAAAATACACTTTGCCCCCTTCAAGTTTGAGCCATTTTCAGCAAACCCCCTTATAGTTTATAAATTACACTTTGCGCGTCCCCTCACACATGACACGTGGCAATCCATTTAGCTGACACGTCATCACCAGAAGGGAGCAAAGTGACATCTTTTGCAAAATATGTGTAGTCATCTATCTGGTTTTGAACTATAGAGGGCAAAGTGTAATTTACCCAAAAAAAGATTCCAACTAACGTACATTACATTCCACGACTTGAATGTAAAACCCTTCACAGCGTAGTGACAAATTTGAGATTAAAAAATATTTGGACATAGAAATAAGTTGTAATTTAAAAAGTTTCAGAAACTATCCTGCAATCTGTGTTAGTCGTTACATTAATTATAAAAATGTGGAAAAGAGTCTTCTTCAAAGAACAACCCTTTTGTTTTTGGCAAAGGTGAAAGACTATATATATTCCTCATGACTACCAAGTCTTACTTTCATTGCCTACGTTCACATGCGTGCTATTCTTCTGGTGGAAAATTAGGTTCAATATATAAATAATTCAATACGTAGGATTTGCACAAATCAATTTAAAAGAAGGTGAATAGGTTTTATCCTACTTTTAATCCGATTTTACCAATTACAAGTGGCCACAATTTCAATTACATATTAAAACAATGGGAAAGAGGCTAATTAATTAATTGGTCGTTTTTTTGTGAATCACTCTATTGTATGTAAAAATTAAATTAAATCCAAGTCATAACACTAAAATGGCCATGAACTAAATTAGATTACCAAGACCTTAACTAATCCTCTAATCTCCTAAGGTAGGTATACAATCACGGACATAGAAGCAGGACACTTTGAGGTCTCTAAATCAATTACCATCCTAAATTTGTGAGGTTCAATTCTTCCATACAGAAATTCTTCAAAATGAAACTTGAACCTTTCAATCTTAAAGTACACATAATAAGGACACCGAATTAAGTAATTTGAACACGGTTTTTTGACACAAGAATTTTACCAATGGAGACACAAGTCCTAATAACCAACCAATGGGGATTTTCTAGTTCTGCAGTTTACAATTTCTCCGAGCCAAAGCGAATATTACTCCCTTCATCCCATTTTATTTGCTCATCTTTCCATTTTGGAATGTCTCAACCAGGCCTTGCCTAAGGATGAGAAGTGCTTCTCTCTGCTTCTGTATGCACCTAGTACGGTTGGAATCTCCAACTCCTGAATTGAATCCGTAGGCGGGTTTCATGGATAGCAAAAGCACAACAAACACGTAAAGAAAATGAAGGGACCTTTCACCCATGATCATCATCGTGATCATGATGACAAGCTAGCACAATCAATGAGGATTTTCTAGTTTGGTTTTTGATTTCTGTGAGCCCAATCAACAACTACTATATATATACTTGGTGACTGCATTGGAAAATTTCTAAAAGCCTCGTGAAAATAATTACTATTGTAGATAAAGAACCCACAGGAAAGAAAAAAAATAAGAATAATGCTATAGGTAGCAACTAAATATAACAACAAAAAATAGCAACGGACATGGCATTCTATCTCTAAAAGACAACCGTTAGCACTCCTTTAGTTATCATAGGATATACTATAGCATGCCATATCAGTTGCTGTAATTAATTATTGCAATTAGTTGCCATATGTAGCATTTCCCAAAAAATAACATTCAAACACGAGAGACCAGTGGTACTTTTATTGCAAAGTAGTATTAAATTCAATAGGTTTGTGTCTTCTCTTTTGAATAAAACAATTTCTTTGGAGGAGGAGGAGCAATGAGTCATTGAAGACTTCAACGTACACGCGCGTGTTACCTTTAAATACTCCCACTACGATTAGTGGGATGAATGTGCTCATGTGATCAAAATCATGTGTTCACACACCCCAAAAAAAAAAAAAAAAAAAAAAAAAAAAAGTTTCATTGTTGTGAGATTGTCCCAAAAAGTTTCATCAATAATTCCCTAATGAGTCAATTAAGGGGAATTACAGATTGATCAGGCTACAGGCAAGTAATTGCAAATCAATACAAAATGACTACTAACTTCATAGCAAATAACTACTAACTGTAATTATTTACCCACAACAGGATCAATCTATACATAATTCACTCTTTTTTTTTATTTATAAATCATAATATAAAAATTTTTATTAAAAAAAGAAAATAAAATAAAGAAAAAAGACAATAAAGGATAAAAGATAGGTCTGAGGATATAAAGTCAAAACCTCTAACGGTTAAGCACAAAATCTTCGTACTTGGAGTTTTTAGAAGAATTCCTGTCTCGAAAATGGTAAAGCACATTAGACGTGTCTTGCTTGGCTTGTTGTCGAAGTTTTTTTTGTTGCGACTTTGATAAAACAAGAATAAAGGAGTCGTCAGTAGTCCTTTTGTCTTTCACTTCCTTAATGACTAAATTGATTTGCTCAAGAACAAAAGAAAGAAAGTTACCTTATTTAGAAGTAGTAGCAGCCTGTTGAGGAGCAATAAGTTGCCCTTGATCTTGACCTGAAACTCCTACTCCAATCTCACCATTATGTCCATCTTCTTGAGAAGCAATAGGTTGCCCTTGATCCTGATTTGTATTCCCTACCTCAGTCTTAACATTTTGTACATCTACATCTCGGATAGTAGCAAAATTGATCTCTTCATTATCAAATATTTTATCAGCAGCATTTTCAATAATATGATGAGTCGTACTTTCCATAATCTGAACAGCAATTTCTTCTAAAAAGACTTGTTTAGCAAAATCATTTGTAGTCTTATCAATAGGGCAATCCTTAGTTATATTGACAATTAGTTTATAACCCGTGCGTTGCACGGGTGAAGTTTGTAAAAATAAATATTGTGAAAAATAAAAATTATATATATATATATAGCACTGATCAGGTCAGAACGTGTTGATATAAGTCATATCAGTATCATGCATTGGGGGTTGTACCCCTTACATTAACGCAATGTATCCTTTAACCCATTAATGCATGAGGTACAACTCCCAATGCGGGTGTTAATATGATTTATATCAGCACATGCTTACCCAATTATCATCATATATATATATATATAACTTTGATCATGTGCGGGATATCCCATTTGACTACAGCCGTCCGTGAGCGACACGCGCATGCGCGTGAATGCGCCCGTGTCATCCACGGATGACTGTGATCAAACAGCTAGGATAGTTCGAGATATCCCGCACATGATCAACACTCTATCTATATATATATATATATATATATATATATACACTCGCAAGGGTAGCTTAGATGGCAAAGAACCACGGCTCAGGAATCAAGTCTCGAGTTTGTGTCTTCGCTCCCTCATTATCGGATGCATAGACTTGCGGATGGTTTGTGCATCATGAGGGATTAGTTTGGGCCTAACGGTTTGAGATACCCCTTGTTCGGTAAAAATGTATTTGCACAATTTTTTAAGCATTTTTATAGTTTTGTAAGTAATTTGTACCATTTTCTATGCATTTTCACCGTTTTCATATAATGATTCTCTCCTTAATTGCAACTTAAGGGCACATATTAAGGATATTATCAATCAACTAGCTACAAATTGATTGTATACATGTTTTAAAATGACTAACAATTTCCTTTGTTTGCTATTAAGTTGGGAAGTTAGAGAGGGAGAAAGAAAAGTTTAGAGAGAGAGAGAATGGGTGGAGCAAAGAGGGAAGGAGAAGAAGATAAGAGAACATATAGATCTTTTCAATTTTAAGTGATAAACCATCTGAAGAATTGTAATTAAAATAATTTTTTTTTTTGTCGAAGACAAATCGGGAGAATTTAAAGATTTCGACTTATTGTTTTTTTTTTTTAAATCCTTTTTTCCTCTATCTATCTCTCTTTCTTATTATGACTATTTATAATTTTATAAGTTCAATTTTTGGGAGAGAAGATGAATAGGTATAAAGAAAACGAATAAATACGGTAGTTTACAAAGTTTGGGATGAACATTGTATAGTGTGGGTTTTTCGATTCTCTCACATGAAAACAAAGAGATATGTGGTTAATACTAAGCGACAATTTACTTGCATGAAAAAAAGCAGTGAACACTAAAAAAAAGTTGGGGAAATTACTTTTTGATGACCACTTCTTAACTTAATACCAAACAAAGTAAGGTTGTAGTCATTTTGAAACACGTATACAGTCAATTTGTAGCAAATTAACAGAGAATGACTTTTATTTGGTATTAAAATGGAAAGTGGCCACTAAAAAAGCAATTTCCTCAAAAGTCACTAAAAGTAACTTTTTGGAAAAATTACGTTTGAGTGATCAACTTTCAATGTAATACGAAAAAAAAGAAATTAGTAGTCATTTCACGCATGTATATAGTTAAGTTGTAACAAGTTAACAGCTTACATCCTTTATTGGTATTAAGTTATAAAAGGATCACCAAAAGGTAATTTTTCGAAAAAAAGTTCACTATTGAGCATGTGATTTAAAAAAACAAAAAAACAAAAAAATAGAAGACGACGCGTGGCACAGCTACAGGAGGACCAATCCTCCATTATATATATATATAGATAATAGATTTCTCTCGTCGTCAAAACAATCATCATTGGAAATATCCCCCCATTTCTTATTAATAGAATTGGGTGTAGGACTCACACGAGAGATACTAATAGTAGGACTAGAAGCATTAAAAAGATTAGTACCTTGGATATCATTCTGAGTAGAAATAACTTTAGAAGCCATATGGGTAACTCCAACTATAGCAGACGCGATAATACCACCCCTTGGCTCGACTGATGTAGACTTAAATTGACCATCACTTCTCTCAGACTCATTATCAAACACCAATGGCGCGGTTTGAGCATCTACAAGTTGGTTTTGATTATGCCTATTGCTATTATCATGATCTCCCAAATGGATCACTTCTGTATGCTCCAAATTATTACCCGACTTTATAGGCCTATATTCAAGACCCTGGTTGTTGGGTTTATAACCACCGCTATTATGGTTATTCCCATGATCGTAAAAAGAATTACTAGCATCCTTATTTTTTGCAAATCGACAAATAGAGACATCATGTCCAACAATTTTGCAATGAGAGCAAATGGGAGGGAGATTCTCAAAATAAATATCAACAAAGAAACCATATCCTTTTCGCTCAACTCGAATGCTTTCCGGAGGAACAACAGAAAGATCTATTTCAACTTGCACTCTAGTATAATGGCCAAAGTCTTGATTCAAATTAAGTAGCTTTGTCTTAATTCACTTGATTGGCCTGATTATAGGCAAATAATTACACATCAAATGAACCCTAAAATCGTTAATTCATGAGAACAAAGTTTCATTGTTTTATTAATTCATGAGAAGATTGAAATGGACCAATCTAAGGCTGTTGTGAAGGGTTGAATGATTGATTAACCCTTGAAAAGTACTCACTACAAAAAAAAAGTGCTTTTTGTGATGACTTTTTTGCAACCACAACTAAAAGTCGTCACAAAAAAGGGTTTTCGCGACCACTTTTGCGACGGCAATTAAAAGTCATCACCAATATCATTTGGTTTATGTTTTGTTTACGACGACTTCTTAAAGTCGTCGTGAAATAAGGATTTTGTGACGACCATTTTGAAGTCGTCGATCACTATTACTCGTCGCCATTACAAAAATTTTGGCGCCAAAAGTTGGCGCCAAATTATTTGTGACAACTTTTGGTGACCGTCACAAAATATGAAGGATTTTGTGATCACCTTTTTGAAGCCATCACTATTACTCGTTGCCATTAAAAAAAAAAATTGGCTCGAAAATTTAGCACCAAATTATTTGTGACAACTTTTAGTGGTCATTGCAAAATGTCTTTGATGTTATTACGACGACTTGAAGGCACCGTCATAAAAGAAGGTTTTGGCGACCACCTTTTTGAAGCCGTCACTATTAAGCGTCGCCATTACCAAAATTTTGGAGCCAAAATTTGGCACCAAATTATTTATGACGCCTTTTAATGGTCGTCGCAAAATGTGTTCAACATTTTATGACAACTTCAAAAAGCCGTCATAAAAAAAAGATGTTGCGATAACTTTTTTGAAGTCATCACTATTATTAGTTGTCATTACGGAAATTTTGGCTCCAAAATTTGACGCCCAAACTTTTACGATGACCTTTTGTGGTCATTGCAAAAAGCGTTTGAGGTTTTTACAACAATTTCAAAAAGCCATCCTTAAAAAATGGATTTTGCAATAACCTTTTTGAGGTCATCTCTATTGCTCATTGCCATTAGAAAAATATTCTACCAAAAATTGTGGGCAAATTATTTACAACGACTTTATTGGTCGTCACAAAAGGTCTTTAGCGTTTTTACAAAATAAAGCAAAATACCCTCTAGGGGTATCTTAATTGGTCCTTTTGCTTTTGAACCCCTACTTTTCCACCAAATTAATATGTCTTTGAGGTTCTCAAAGCGTAAATACGACATTTAAATCTTATTATGAACTCTAAAGGAGTTTTTGACCGGAGCAAAGTGCATTGGTCATTTCACCCTGGGACCTCCAACTTCCATTAAATTTATCATGTTAAAGTCCTTAGATAGATGTACTTCTAATCTAGGTCATGCTTGCCAGTTATCTCACGGATCAGACATTAATTGGTGAGCAATCAATAAACTCACATTTCTTTTTATAAGCAAAACTATATGTTGGAGCAGTTTCTAATCTCCTATTTCAAATTGCAGACTTAATAAATGTGATTTGTACATAGGGTTATTGAAGAAAGAAAGACTAAAAATTAGTCATTAAAAAGTGGACCAGATCGGTATATCGGGCCTTGCTCCAATTAATTAAACTAGTTCAATAGCACCCTCACATCTCTCTCAATAAAATAAAATAAAATAGAGAAACTTTTTGAAGAAGGCAAGACTCGAATCAAGAGAGTGGGGCACTAGAAACCCTTCCCTACCACTAGACCACTTATGGGGTTTGTTAATATAATTGTTACTTTTATTATTTAGAATAATACATATAATTATATAAATAATTAATGGTTCATATATATTTAAAATAATAATAATTTTTATACATGCTTTCTCTTTATATCTTTTCTTTCTTAGAAAATTTTAGTTAGTTTACATTTTTATTAATTTTTTAATTGAAACACCAATCTGATCATTAATTCGATGACCTTTGCTTCTTAACTGGGTTGATGTCCGATCTGGGTTCAATAACTATGCTAAAAAATTTGATACCACGTGTAATTTGATCTTATCTCATTGTATATAATTTAAAGAAATTTGGTCTATTTTAATCAGTTCTGATCAATGTTATTAAACCCAAACCGGACCGTCCAGTTAGACCAGTGAATCGGACAATAGACCGGTCCGATTTTTCAATTGGATTGGAAATGCATATGAACCAGACGAACCGGATTAAACCATTTAAACCACCATTTTTTTGTGTGAACTAGATGCAAACCGGTCCGGTTGGACCGGTACTAATACTAAAAAATTCTAACATTTTGTGTGTATGGGGAGTAGAAACGAGGAGGTACACACCCAAAGGAGTTTTTAACCACTAGACCGTCTAGTGCTTATGTGAAAAACTTCACAACACATATTATTTAAAGTGTAAATGTATACATTTTATTTTTGGTATTATTTTAATTATTTATTATTATTTTAATTATATGACCGATTCAATCGGTGACCCGATGGTTGAACCAGTGACCCAATGACCTAACCTCCAGACCAGATCAATGACCGGTTCGGGTTTAATAACTATGGTTCTAATAGCTAGTGTACATCTCAAAGATTTATTATCCATCTTAAAGTTGAGTGAGAAGCAAATTTTTGCTACTCCTATCAATTGGCTTAATTAAACTCAATTTGAACACACATTACCTAACAAATCCTATCCTATGAGGATCAGCAACATGTTGTAGTGGGTTATACCCTTATAGTGGCCTAATGTACCCCATAACCCACCAATGCAAGAGGTACAACCTCTAATATAAATGGTGTTGTTATAACTTATATCCAATGTTTTGAAAATTGGTTTGGACATTGATCTGGTTAAGTGACCACATTGGTTTAACTCGATTCAACCGGTCAGGTTAAATAGATCAACCGGTTAAGATATATAATTAAGATCAGATTTATAATTATTTTTGTATAGAAAAATATATTGGAAAAAGTGAAAAAAAAATGTAATTTGGCATATAAATATTAATAAATTTTCAATTTTTAAGTTTTGATTTGAAAACTAATAACTCATAAGTCATCATTAGCGTATAACATTAAAGGAAACAATATACTCGTAAATAATAATAATTAAAATGAAAAACATAAAGTTGCAAAAAAAGGTAGTTGTCTATTGGTTAAAATTTAACTTTATCATTACTTTATTGCCCAATTGATCTGGTTGGGTTAGTGGGTCAAAGGTTGAACCACTTGATCTAGTTAGGTTGTTTGGCTTTATAACTTTTTGGGTTGATTAAACTAATTGGTCCAATAAATATGTTGGGTCTGGTCGAGTTCAACCAGCTTGGGTTGCTTTTCAAAACACTGCTTACATCAGTATATCCTCATAGGATTGATTTTGTATTACCTAATGTCTTTAGTGCAGCCATAAAATTTTGGAATAAAATGATGGTGATATGGAAAAATAATACTTATGAATTATTTTGTATTTAAAATTTTAATAATATAATTCATCATGCTAATTAGTTCAAAAACATTTCCTATTTCAAAATTAAACATTAATTATGTGAAATTATATAAAAATACTTTTGTAACACGAAAAGAGGGCGTTAACTACTATTATAATTTTTTGAAATGACAACATTTTAGTTCATTTTCACTCAATTTTGCTGAAACAATGTAGCATAAATCACTCTATTGTATCTCAAAATTAAATCCATTCTAATAACGAACGAATGAGGATTTTCTTTTCTTTTCTTTATTTATTTATTTATTAATTATTAGGGGTATCTTTGGTCTTATCCCCGCCAAAGTTTTGGTCCAGATTATTCCCCTAACGGCCCGTGTGAAATGCCCAATACCCACACAAGCAACGATCTCTACGAAGAGTTAAAACGATAACCTCTAAGGAGTACAGTCAAAATCTGACTACTCAACCAACCCTGCAAGGGCAAATGAGGATTTTCTAGTACTGCGGTTTTCAATTTCTCTGATCGAGCCAAAGTGATGAATACTATTTATACTCTATAACTGCACTGGAAATGGCGTAAATTGGTGAGTAGACAAAGCAATCAAAAGTGAAAGTTGAAGTGAAAGTCATCTATGTTTGTGGAGAAGGTATTTAATTCAGTCAATGATACAACGGCTGACATTGTGGAAATTTTTTGCAAGAAAACTGTAGTACTGTACTAACCTTCGTCATGTATTTATTATTATTACAATTATTTGGCCCCAGTTGAATTACTTTAAACATGTGAAAACTTTGTTCTTACGCTTTTCTCATTGTCACCTTGTAGACTTAATTTGGTAAACCATTTGGTAATAATTTAAAGGCCATCGGATCCTTAAATTAATGCAAAATATATACATCCACACTAGCAGATAAGAACGTATCTGTTTCTAGTGTTGGACCGTTCAAGAAATGGAGCTTTCCTTACAGTTTTGAGGAAATAATTAAAATCGTTCCTCTCTTTCAAGAGAATGACAAATTAACTACTTTCTCAATATATATATATAAAGTTTCAGTGCTGTCCTGCAACCCTTCTTAGTTGTTACATCAATTATAAAAATATGGAGCATTGTCTACTTCAAAGAACAACCTCTTTGTTTTTGGCAATTAGTGAAATACTATATATATATATATTCCTCATGACTTCCGAGTCTTCTTTCATTTAATTTCCTACGTTCACATGCATGCTCTTCTTCTAGTGGAAAATTACGTTCAATGTATAAATAATTTGATACATAGGATTTACACAATCAATTTAGAAGAAGGTGAATAGGTTGTATCCAACTTTTAATCCGATTTTACCAATTACAAGTGGCCACAATTTCAATTACATACTTAAACAATGGGAAAGAGACTTACTAATTAATTGTTCGTTTTTTTGTAAATCACTCTATCGTATGTAAAAATTAAATTAAATCCAAGTCATAACACTAGAATGACCATGAACTAAATTAGATTTCCAAGACCTTAATTAATCCTCTAATCTCCTATATAAGGTGGGTATACATGCAAACGCAGACATAGAAGCAGGACACTTTTGAGGTCTCTAAATCACTTACCATCCTAAATTTGTGAGGTTCAATTCTTCCATGCAGAAATTCTTCAAAATGGAACTTGAACCTTTCAATCTTAAAGTACGCATATAAGGACACCGAATTAAGTGATTTGAACACGGTTTTTTGACAGAGGAATTTTACCAATGGACACACAAGTCTAATAACCAACCAATGAGGATTTTCTAGTTCTATGGTTTACAATTTCTCTGAGCCATAGTGAATATTACTCCCTTCGTCCCATTTTATTTGATCATCTTTTCATTTTGGAATGTCTCAACCAGGCCTTGATTAAAGATGAGAAGTGCTTCTCTCTGCTTCTGTATGCACCTAGTACGGCTGGAATCTCTGACTCCTGAATTGAATCCGTAGGCGGGTTTCATGGATAGCAAAAGCACAACAAACACGTAAAGAAAATGAAGGGACCTTTCACCCATGATCATCATCGTGATCATGATGACAACCTAGCACAATCAATGAGGATTTTCTAGTTGGTTTTTGATTTCTGTGAGCCCAATCAACAACTACTATATATATTGGTGACTGCATTGGAAAATTTCTAAGAGCCTTGTGAAAATAATTACTATTGTACATAAAGAACCCACAGGAAAGAAAAAAAATAAGAATAATGCTATAGGTAGCAACTAAATATAACAACAAAAAATAGCAACGGACATGGCATTCTATCTCTAAAAGACAACCGTTAGCACTCCTTTAGTTATCATAGGATATACTATAGCATGCCATATCAGTTGCTGTAATTAATTATTGCAATTAGTTGCCATATGTAGCATTTCCCAAAAATAACATTCAAACACGAGAGACCAGTGGTACTTTTATTGCAAAGTATTAAATTCAATAGGTTTGTGTCTTCTGTTTTGAATAAAGCAATTTCTTTGGAGGAGGAGGAGCATTGAGTCATTGAAGACTTCAACATACGCGTGTTACTTTTAAATACTCCCACTACGATTAGTGGGATGAATGTGCTCATGTGATCAAAATCATGTCACACACCCCAAAAAAAAAAAAAAAAAGTTTCATTGTTGTGAGATTGTCCCAAAAGTTTCATCAATAATTCCCTAATGAGTCAATTAAGGGGAATTACAGATTGATTAGGCTACAGGCAAGTAATTGCAAATCAATACATAATGACTACTAACTTCATAGCAAATAACTACTAACTGTAATTATTTACCCACAGCAAGATCAATCTATATATAATTCACTTTTTTTTTTTAATTTATAAATCATAATATAAAACTTTATTAAAAAAAGAAAATAAAATAAAGAAAAAAGACAATAAAGGATAAAGGATAGGTCTGAGGATATAAAGTCAAAACCTCTAACGGTTAAGCACAAAATCTTCATACTTGGAGTTTTTAGAAGAATTCCTGTCTCGAAAATGGTAAGGCACATTGGACGTGTCTTGCTTGGCCTGTTTTCGAAGGTTTTTTTGTTGCGACTTTGATAAAACAAGAATAAAGGAGTTGTTAGTAGTCCTTTTGTCTTTCACTTCTTTAATGACTAAATTGATTTACTCAAGAACAAAAGAAGGAAAGTTACCTTCTTTAGAAGTAGTAGCAGCCTGTTGAGGAGCAATAAGTTGCCCTTGATCTGACCTGAAACTCCTACTCCAATCTCACCATTATGTCCATCTTCTTGAGAAGCAATAGGTTGCCCTTTATCCTGATTTGTATTCCCTACCTCAGTCTTAACATTTTGTAGATCTACATCTCAGATAGTAGCAAAATTGATCTCTTCATTATCAAATATTTTATCAGCAGCATTTTCAATAATATGATGAGTCGCACTTTCCATAATCTGAACAGCAATTTCTTCTAAAAAGACTTGTTTAGCAAAATCATTTGTAGTCTTATCAACAGGGCAATCCTTAGTTATATTGACAATTAGTTTATAACCTGTGCGTTGCACGGGTGAAGTTTGTAAAAATAAATATTGTGAAAAAAAAAATTATATATATATATATAGCACTGATCAGGTTAGTATGTGTTGATATAAGTTATATCAGTATCATGCATTGGGGGTTGTAGCCCTTACATTAACGCAATGTATCCTTTAACCCATTAATGCATGAGATACAACCCCTAATGCGAGTGTTGATATGATTTATATCAGCACATGCTTACCCAATTATCATCTTATATATATATATATATATATATATATATATAACTTTGATCATGTGCGGGATATCCCGTTTAACTACAGCCGTTCGTGAGCGACACGCAGGTGCGCGTGAATGCGCCCATGTCTTCCACGGACGACTGTGATCGAATAGGATAGTTCAAGATATCCCGAACATGATCAACACTCTATCTATCTATCTATCTATCTATATATATATATACACTCGCAATGGTAGCTTAGATGGCAAAGAACCACGGCTCACGAATCAAGTCTCGAGTTTGTGTCTTCGCTCCCTCATTATCGAATGCATAGACTTACGGATGGTTTGTGCATCATGAGGGATTGGTTTGGGCCTAACGGTTTGAGATACCCCTTGTTCGGTAAAAATGTATTTGCACAATTTTTAAGCATTTTTATAGTTTTGTAAGTAATTTGTACCATTTTCTATGCATTTTCACCGTTTTCATATAATGATTCTCTCCTTAATTGCAACTTAAGGGCACATGTTAATGATATTATCAATCAACTAGCTACAAATTGATTGTATACATGTTTTAAAATGACTAACAATTCCTTTGTTTGTTATTAAGTTGGGAAGTTAGAGAGGGAGAAAGAAAAGTTTAGAGAGAGAGAGAATGGGTGGAGCAAAGAGGGAAGGAGAAGAAGATAAGAGAACATATAGATCTTTTCAATTTAAGTAATAAACCATATGAAGAATTGTAATTAAAATAAATTTTTTTTTCGTCAAAGATAGATCGGGAGAATTTGAAGATTTCGACGTGTTGGTTTTTTTTTAAAATCCTTTTTCCTCTATCTATCTCTCTTTCTTATTATGACTATTTATAATTTTATAAGTTCAATTTTTGGGGGAGAAGATGAATAGGTATAAAGAAAACGAATAAATATGGTAGTTTACAAAGTTTGGGATGAACATTGTATAGTGTGGGTTTTTCGATTCTCTCACATGAAAACAAAGAGATATGTGGTGAATACCAAGCGATAATTTACTTGCATGAAAAAAAGCAGTGAACATCAAAAAAAAGTTAAGGAAATTACTTTTTGATGACCACTTCTTAACTTAATACCAGACAAAGTAAGATGGTAGTCATTTTGAAACACGTATACAGTCAATTTGTAGCAAATTGATAGAGAATGACTTTTGTTTGGTATTAAAATGGAAAGTGGCCACTAAAAATGCAATTTCCTCAAAAGTCACTAAAAGTAACTTTTTGGAAAAATTACGTCTGAGTGATCAACTTTCAATGTAATATGAAAAAAAAGAAATTAGTAGTCATTTCAGCGTATATAGTTAAGTGGTAGCAAGTTAACAGCTTACATCCTTTATTAGTATTAAGTTATAAAAGGATCACCAAAAGGTAATTTTTCGAAAAAAGGTTCACTATTGAGCATGTGATTTAAAAAAACAAAAAAACAAAAAAATAGAAGACGACGCGTGGCACAGCTACAAGAGGACCAATCCTCCATTATATATATATATATAATAGATTTCTCTCGTCGTCAAAACAATCATCATTGGAAATATCCCCCCATTTCTTATTAATAGAATTGGGTGTAGGACTCACACGAGAGATACTAATAGTAGGACTAGAAGCATTAAAAAGATTAGTACCTTGGATATCATTTTGAGTAGAAATAACTTTAGAAGCCATATGAGTAACTCCAACTATAGCAGACGTGATAATACCACCCCTTGGCTCGACTGATGTAGACTTAAATTGACCATCATTTCTCTCAGACTCATTATCAAACACCAATGGCGCGGTTTGAGCATCTACAAGTTGGTTTTGATTATGCCTATTGCTATTATCATGATCTCCCAAGTGGATCACTTCTGTATGCTCCAAATTATTACCCGACTTTATAGGCCTACATTCAAGAACCAGGTTGTTGGGTTTATAACCACCGCTATTCTGTTTATTCCCATGATCGTAAAAAGAATTACTAGCATCCTTATTTTTTGCAAATCGACAAATAGAGACATCATGTCCAACAATTTTGCAATGAGAGCAAATGGGAGGGAGATTCTCAAAATAAACATCAACAAAGAAACCATATCCTTTTCGCTCAACTCGAATGCTTTCCGGAGGAACAACAGAAAGATCTATTTCAACTTGCACTCTAGTATAATGGCCAAAGACTTTATTCAAATTAAGTAGCTTTGTCTTAATTCACTTGATTGGCCTGATTACAGGCAAATAATTACACATCAAATGAACCCTAAAATTGTTAATTCATGAGAACAAAGTTTCATTGTTTTATTAATTCATGAGAAGATTGAAATGGACCAATCTAAGGCTGTTGTGAAGGGTTGAATGGTTGATTAACCCTTGAAAAGTACTGCACAGTCACCATCTAATAGAGGTCAATTTTGACTTCCTAACAAAAAAGGGGTCAATTTTGACTTCGTTCAGGGAAGGTCTACCCAGTACATAACACGGATACAAGTGTGTGCATGCACACATCACTGCGTCACTGGGAATCTGTGATGGATTCTATTGCATGAACTGCTTTAGTATTCACAGTTAGATTATATTGTTCTCATGAATTATGTGTGGCACACAACCCAAGTCTTCTTTCGTTTCATACGTTCACATGCGTGCTATTCTTCTGGTGGAAAATTAGGTTTAATATTTGTATCCTACTTTTAATCCGATTTTACCAATTTCAAGTGACTACAATTTCAATTAAATATTTAAACAATGGGAAAGAGACTTACTAAATTAGTTGGTACGTTTTTCATAAATCACTCTATTGTATCCCAAAATTAAATCCATTCTAATAACGAACGAATGAGGATTTGCTTTTCTTTTATTATTTATTTATTTATTAATTATTAGGGGTATCTTTGGTCTTATCCCCGCCAAAGTTTTGGCCCAGATTATCCCCTAACGGCCGTGTGAAATGCCCAATACCCACACAAGCAACGATCTCTACGAAGAGTTGAAACGATGACTTCTAGGGAGTACAACCAAAATCTGACTACTCAACCAACCCTGCAAGGGCAAATGAGGATTTTCTAGTACTGCGGTTTTCAATTTCTCTGATCGAGCCAAAGTGATTAATACTATTTATGCATTATAACTGCACTGGAAATGGCGTAAATTGGTGAGTAGACAAAGCAATCATAAGTGAAAGTTGAAGTGAAAGTCATCTATGTTTGTGGAGATTTCCTTTGTGAGGTATTGGAGATTTCCTTTGTGAGGTATTTAATTCAGTCAATGATACAACGGCTGACATTGTGGAAATTTTTTGCAAGAAAACTGTAGTACTGTACTAACCTCGTCATGTATTTATTATTAACAATTATTTGGCCCCAGTTGAATTACTTTAAACATGTGAAAACTTTGTTCTTACGCTTTTCTTATTGTCACCTTGTAGACTTAATTTGGTAAACCATTTGGTAATAATTTAAAGGCCATCGGATCCTTAAATTAATGCAAAATATATACATCCACACTAGCAGATAAGAACGTATCTGTTTCTAGTGTGGACCATTCAAGAAATGGAGCTTTCCTTACAGTTTTGAGGAAGTAATTAAAATCGTTCCTCTTTCAAGAGAATGACAAATTAACTACTTTCTCAAATATATATATAAAGTTTCAGTGCTGTCCTGCAACCCTTCTTAGTTGTTACATCATTTATAAAAATATGGAGCATTGTCTACTTCAAAGAACAACCTCTTTGTTTTTGGCAATTAGTGAAATACTATATATATATATATAATATATATATATATATATATATATTCCTCATGACTTCCGAGTCTTCTTTCATTTAATTTCCTACGTTCACATGCATGCTCTTCTTCTAGTGGAAAATTACGTTCAATGTATAAATAATTTGATACATAGGATTTACACAATCAATTTAGAAGAAGGTGAATAGGTTGTATCCAACTTTTAATCCGATTTTACCAATTACAAGTGGCCACAATTTCAATTACATACTTAAACAATGGGAAAGAGACTTACTAATTAATTGTTCGTTTTTTGTAAATCACTCTATCGTATGTAAAAATTAAATTAAATTAAATCCAAGTCATAACACTAGAATGACCATGAACTAAATTAGATTTCCAAGACCTTAATTAATCCTAATCTCCTATATAAGGTGGGTATACAAACGCAGACATAGAAGCAGGACACTTTTGAGGTCTCTAAATCACTTACCATCCTAAATTTGTGAGGTTCAATTCTTCCATGCAGAAATTCTTCAAAATGGAACTTGAACCTTTCAATCTTAAAGTACATATAAGGACACCGAATTAAGTGATTTGAACACGGTTTTTTGACAGAGGAATTTTACCAATGGACACACAAGTCTAATAACCAACCAATGAGGATTTTCTAGTTCTATGGTTTACAATTTCTCTGAGCCATAGTGAATATTACTCCCTTCGTCCCATTTTATTTGATCATCTTTTCATTTTGGAATGTCTCAAAATATTTATTCTATTTCAAAAGTCAAATCAAAATGGTATGTTATTTTCCTAAAATACCCTTTTACTTTAGTTGCTTTTTTTTCCCGAAAAATTTGAACCTTTTTGGTATGGAAAGACAAATTTGCAAAGTTAAAAATAATAAAGGTCACATGACAATGCGTCTAATGCATTGCCTTAATATGTGCACTTAATCAAAGTGAGCAAATAAAATGGGACGGAGGGAGTATTATTTATACTTTATTATTGCATTGGAAATTTTCTATTGGCATAAATCGGTGAGGAGGAGACAAAGCAATCTGAAGTGAAAGCAATCTATGGTTTTCGAAGATTTTCTTCGTGAGGTATTTAATTCAGTCAATGTCCAACAGCTGACATTGTGGAAATTTTTTGAGAGAAAACTGTACCAAGCTTTTTCACGTATTTATGATTATTATTATTACAATTATTTGGCCCCCATTGAATTTTTTTCAATATCTAAGCATGCTTTGTTGAATGGGCCAGGATCAATGGGATTTCATCAATCTTGAGAGGGCCTGGCCTTTGTAGCCTTTACTCGGCAGGGCATCCATCCATAGCCATAAAGCCTATGATAATATCAAAGCTAATGCGAAGCCGGATGTAATTTGTTCATGTAATTTAATTGGCTGCTTCGTCCATTACCACATCCAATTCTATTGCTATTATAAGCCTAGTTGATCTTCTAATGCCAACAAGGAGGAGAGCAATTGATGGTGGTAAAGTAAATAAGAAAATATACCATCCCATCTCAAATTGGGATCCTGTTTGTTTCCGCCACAGAGACTAAAATATATCATCCACAGTTGTATGACGTTTGTTTTTTTCTATGACAGACGACAGAAATTTTGAAAATGGTGAGGAGCATGGAAAAAGATTTTGATTTTGACTGGGTTATTTCCCTTGGATAATTTCATCATATCTTTGCAACGGATTCTTACCACCTTGTAATCGTCGATGGAGAAATCATAACCAATTCTGTTTTTTTGAAGATTAATAGAAAATTAATCTCAATTGAAGCCTAGTAATTGATTTTTTATTTTTTTTTATTTTTTGGCCAAATGAGGGGTATCCGGACTAAGCCATCAGATCTAGACTAGTCTTCCATGATGTACAAACTACTCACAAATCCATGCAGTCAATTGTGAAAAAATGAAAAACCTAAGAAATTGATTGAAAACCTAGAAACTGACAATAGCTATTTTATTTTTCAAAAGGTTTTGTATGGCATGGGAAGTCCTCACTGCAACCTTCTGAATTCCTTGTATGTAGATTCATGGCTCTCACACTCACACATATAGTCCTCACCTCCCATTAATACTCCCACAAAAACTAAATATGAGAGGGGTGGCTGGTGTGTTTTAATTTTTCAATAGCGTATAATTAACCTAATTCAATTAATTCATCGAATATAGATAAAGATCTGTCCATTCCACATCAATTAATATTCAAAATAAAATTGGTAACTGATCTCAAAAAAGGTGAAATATCGATCGAATCTAGGACCTTCCAAAAAAAAAAAAAAAACTCTTCAAATATGTAATCTCTAGTTTAGTGGGACAACAAATTATACGAGAAAAAATTGTACGGATAACTCAGATGATAGATCTTAAGTACGAGTTTTCGCTCCCTCGTTATCAGATATACAGATTTTCAGGTGGTTTGCACATCATAGGGGATTTCTCCAGGCTAATGACTTGGAATGCCTAGTCGTTTGGCCTAAATAAAAAATAAAAAATTTGTGAACCCCAACTAATTTCTTAATCTGCCACCTAGTTTCCTACATGATTGATAATTAATTGTTCTGGGACCATTCGACCAATAATTTTGTGAAATTCAGAGCTGATTGAAGTCCATAATGGATCCATCACATTCTCAACAACCTAAGAGTATTAAATTGCTAATCTATTATATATATACTAGTAATCGAGCACACACGATGCGTGTGTAACACATCTTTTCAAGTTTCCATGTGGAAGTGCTATGTCAGTTTCCAAGTTTTTTAAATCGCATGTGTGTATATATGTGAGAGAGAATTAAGGGGAAACAGATTGTGGTAGGTTTTTAAAAATTGGTAAAATTACCAGTCCCTTAACTTTATTAACTTGTAAGGGTGTTTTAGTATTTCTAGATGCAATCCAACCATAAAGGGAATTGGCTTTATATAATAATATGGATATAAAACAGAGGAAGGGCATCCTGTTGTGTGCCACGTGTCCACATAAGATTTTTTACTCTTTCTTTCTTTCTTTCTTCTTTCTTCGTTCTTTCTTTCTTTCTTTCTTCTTTCTTTCTTTCTTTTTCTTTTTCTTTTCCTTTTTTTCTTTCTTCTTCTTCTTCTTCTTCTACTTTCCCTTTTTTTTTTTTTTTTTTTTTTTTTTTTAACGTTTGGAGAAAACTTTTTTGGCAAAATTACATATTAGTAATGGTTTTCCAATCTAATACCAAAACAAGGATATTGTCTGTTAACTTGCTACAAATTGACTTGATAAGTGCTTCAAAAGGACTATTAACTTTCTTTGTTTGGTATCAAGCTAGGAAGTGGTCACCAAAAGGTAAATTCCTCAACTTTTTTTTATTTTATTCTTTTGGTATTACTTGCTCTTTCTCACGTGATAGAGGTAAGTTGACGCTTGGTGTTCATTGTATATCTCTTTGTTTTTATGTGGGAGGATTAAAAAACCCACACTATACCATGTCCAACCCAAACTTAATAGACTGTACTATATTTCTCCGTTTTCTTTATGCATATTCATTTCCCCTCTTAAAAATTGAACATATAAAACTATAAATAGTCATAATTAAAAAGAAGACAAATAGAGAAAAGAAGAATTAAAAAAGAAAACGCGATCTACCGAAATCTTCAGATTCTCCCAATTTACTTCCGATATAAATTAAAAAACAAAAAAAAAAAACCTATTTTAATAAAAATTCTTCCATATGGTTAATTACATAAAATTGAAAAGATTTATACTTTCTCTTATTTTCTTCTCCTTCTGCATTTTTTTCCTATTCTCTTTCTCAGTTTAGACTTAATTTTCTCTCATTTTTTTATGCTCTAATCTCAAACATATTTTTGATATTTTTTCCCATGATTTTTCACTCTTTGTGCAACCCACTCGAAACCTCATGGAAGGTCAAGATTCATTATTGTTATGCATTTTACAATCTCTACCATAAGATTTCGAGACACCTTTAACGGTTATACTTGCTTTGGTATATACTAACATATTAAAACCATGATTGTGGGATGAGTTAGGCTCTAAAAAATCTTTTTCTACCAAATATCATAACGTGTCACTTCCTTTATTTTTTTATAAGTTTCCACTATTAAATTAATTGTTTTTCAAAAGAATTTATCTTTTTCAAGTGTATAATTAAATTTTGTGTGATACATTACGCTAACATCACACCAAATATTATTTTGATTGAACTATTTTATTTATTTTTGTCTATATCTTTTAAATTTAATTGACATATTATATTAACAAATACATTTTACTATTTTAGAGAATAAGTATTCTATTAAAATTCTAATTTGCTAATAATATTATTTTTTATAAATTAATCCATGCATCGCACGGGTTCTAAAGCTAGTATAACATTATGATGTAACAGCTAATAATTAAAAAGTGCAACGGCGTAGCTTTTTCTTTTTAGCAGCGGTGGATTTGGATAGGCATTCCTACAAATAATATTCCAATATATTAGCAAAACCTGAAGAAAAAAGAAAAAGAAAAAAGAAGAAGATCGAAGAAGAAGAAGAAGACACTAGGGATGTGTAAAAAACTGTTCAATTCGCCAAACTAAACCAATCCGCTCCATTCCGCATCGACCCAAGCAGTTTGAGAGAATAGGTGGATTGGTTTGGGTGGGTTGAGTAATAAATTTGACGGTTCGGTTTGGTTGGCAGGTTGAACTTTGTCAAACCGTCAATAAATCAACCCTAACCCACTTTCAATTTTATATATATATATATATATATATATAACAAGAAAACATATTTAAGTCATTATAGTAGTTTTTTTTTTTTTTTTTTAACTTCTTGTTACTTGATCTATAATTATTTTGTGAGATTTGATGTTATAGAATGTTAAATAATTTGTCTCTTTTTACCCCAAAAAAATGGTTTGTCTCTAAACATTTTTGTTAAGAAATCAACAAATTATCTTCATAGAGATTATGAAAGCACACTTTTTAATTATTTGACATTCCTCGTAAAAGTTGTGAAGGACATGATACAACCCGCCCAAACCGTTGATTCAAACCGTTAAAAGAAATTAATCAATCCGCCGGTTTCTAGGACCAACGGTTTGGTGACGGGTTAAAAATTTTGCAAACTGCCCTTGGCGGGTTGGTTGGTGATTTTTTTCCTAACTGCTCCAAACCGACCCACGCACACCACTAAAAAAAACTAATAATTTTGCATCTCTATAAGTGAAAAGAATGGATTCACAATAAAATAATAAATAAAGGGAAATTTTAGATTGGTCCGGCTAGGGGAAAATAATTACAGTTCAATACAAATTACTATTAACTTTTTAGTAAATGACTACTAACTTAACTAATAATGACTATTAACTGTAATTATTTACATGTAGCCCAACCAATTTGTAATTCCCCTAATAAATAAAAACTGGGGAGCTCGTGTGGACGTGCCTAATATCACTTGCCACTTTATGACTTGTGCTAGCAAATTTGATCTTGAGTAATGCAGTGAAAGAAAATTAAGTTACCAACAAGTGCAAACTGCAAAGCCAATTTTAGTGTCCTTAAGAAAACTAAGTTACCAAAGGTATATGCAGTGAAATCAATGGTGCATTAACCGATCCAACAGTCGACGCATGAGCTTGAAATATGACCAAATGACTTGCGTATGTATTTAATAATTGCATAAGAACTATACAAGTGCATAATTTTCCAATAAGTCGACTTTCAGCGTCAGAAAATTCGAAAGTTCTGATCTGTCAGAAGAGGATATTTAGTGTCAAACATGCACAATTGCTCTAAGAAGTTAATAGTAATGTCTTTCAGTCTCTTTTTCTTCAATGTGCCAATCCTCTGAGACCCCCCACTTCCCTTGTTAAACACTTATAAAAATAAATCTAATTAGCAACGCATTTTGATTTAATAATCTACTAATTAGTATGGAAATGCAATAACGAAAAAAATATTATCAAAATTTGAAGATGTCAATCAAATACATATAATTTTGAAAAGAGAAAAAAAGAAAAAAAAAAGGAGGAAAGAAACTTGTTACCATTTAGACTAGAAGCTGTCTTTGCAAATTGGTTTAATTCCTTGCTATTGCCATGTAGAGCCTCTTTCTCACGTTGTCCAAGAAATGAAAATAGGCATGTCTCCATGAACTGCTGAACATTAAAGTGCCACAGACAGCCCAAAAGCCTAGAGTGAAACCAAGCCCTGTACTGAAATAAAACCCTGGAGTTATAAACCCATCTTCACTTTCTTGAATTTTGGAGTCATCACGGCCAACAGTGAGGCGATCTTGAGCTGTTTCATCTCCTGGACACTTCTTCGAAACTGGTGGTCCACACAGGTTAAGATTTTCCATATATACAGAAGCATCGAAGCTCTGTAACTGAGTGGCCCTTGGGATTCTGCCTGATAACTTGTTATTTGACAAGTCCAGGTTACTGAGAAAATTCAAATTAGAAAAGCTTGCAGGAAGTCCACCAGAAAGTTGGTTTGTAGACAAATCAAGAGATTCTAACATTTCCAGCTGACCAATCATTGGAGGAATTTGTCCAGTCAAATTGTTTCTCGATAAGTTTAAGGCAACCAGTTCTATCAGACTCACAGTGCCCCCAGGAATTACTCCCGTTAATTTGTTACTTGAAAGATCGATAATCTTTACTAGTCCCAAATATCTTTTATACTCAAGCTCCAATCCCTTCATTACAATCAATGCATTGTTAGCAAAGTTTGCAACAGAAAAAGTCCAGCCATCCCCACCAACACTGGAGAAATACGAGTGAGAAATGGTTGCACTAAAATTTCCTTTTTGAGACATGGCTGTGAAATTGTTGAGGCACAGAGGTATAGTCCCTGAGATGTTGTTCTGAGAGAGGTCCAAGATTTGAAGATAAATTAGGTGACATAAACGCCCAGGTATGCTTCCATAGAGCTCATTGGACCGAAGGCTAAGAACAATCAACTGTGAAAGGCTTTCCCCAATCCATGAAGGTATTTTTCCAGACAACTTATTCTCTCCCAGATCTAAAACTCTCAAGGATGTGCAGTTTTTTAAGGTCGAAGGAAACTTTCCACCTAAACTATTGTTCCGTAAATTCAATGTTTTAATCTGATATAAGGAGCCAATCGAACTAGGAATTTTCCCAGACAAATTATTATTTGCCAAATTGAGAATGACTAATTCTTGAAATTTCATCCAACAATCAGGAAGCCCTCCAGATAAGAGATTAGTTGAGAAGTCAATATAAGTCAAACTCCCACCAGTAATTTCACATAAAGAAGAAATTGACCCCAAAAACTTATTTTTGGAAAGATTCAATGATGTCAAATTAGAAGGAAGTAGCGGTAATGGACCATCAAGGTCATTTGAACTCAAATCGATACCAGGAAAACCATAAAATTTTAATGATAGATTTGGCAACCTGCCTTTGATTTGGTTGCATGACAGATTTAAATAATGCAATATTGGAGATAGGTCCCAAAACCAGAGAGGGATTGAATCCGAAATTCCAGTGCTGGACATATCCATGTAGGAAAAGTTTTTCTGAGTTTGAAGCCATTTTGGAAAGTGAGGCCCCAACTTGCAAGCACCCAACCTTATAGTATCTAGTTGAAAAGGAGGAATCCAATGGAAGCTCAAATCCAAAGACAGAGAGTTGAAAGATAGGTCTAAATATTTCAATCTTGGGAGATTCAAAAGGTGAGCTTCGGAGATAATTCCTTCTAGAGAATTAAAAGAAACATCCAATAATTCAAGCTTAGAGAGGTGTCCAATAGTTTCAGTTAAAGTCCCATTTAATTGATTCTGGGCAAGATTCAACTGTATCAAGGATGACAAGCATGTTAGATCAGGCAATGACCCACCAATTGCATTTGCGTGCAAATCCAAAACAACTAAGGCAGAAAGTTGTCCAAACTTTTCATTAGAAAACCCATTCAATTGATTTCGACTAAGAACCAACTCTTGTAATGATGAAAATCTTGTCATATCAGGCAGTGAACCACTGAGTTGATTGTTATTTAGCAGCAGCGTCTCTAACGAGTTCTCAATGCACGCAGACATTAAGGTCTGAATAAATTTGGGAAGCTCTATAGTGAATTTATTCCAAGAAAAGTCTACTGTTTGTAAAGTGCATAAATTCCCAAAAGACTTTGGAATCCTTCCTTTGAGCTGATTAACAGAGAGAAAGAGACGTGCGAGAGACTTCATTTTCTGAAAAGCGTCTGGAAGCGGACCTTGCAACTGGTTATCAGATAAGTCAAGATGAACAAGGCTGCCACTGAAGTTGAACAACCAGCGGTACATTGAAGAAGAGATATGATTACCAGAAAGATCAAGGACGGCGAGAGATTTAGAAGAATTAACAAAAAAATCTGATGGAGGAACAAAATCGGAGAGTTGACACCCAGAGAGGTGCAATTCTGATAGGGAAGGGAGCATATTAATTGTTTGAAACCAATCGAGGGAATTATTAAGGTTCACATCGCTCATGTCAAGGTATGTTAGTGAAGAAAGGTGGGGAATCCAATCGATGTTTTCTACAATCTCAGGAAAACTATTATACCCAAGATCAAGATATTGCAACTTTGTAAGATTTCCAAGCTGAGAAGGAACAGTTCCAACAAAATTACCATAGGAGAGATCGAGGTGTCTTAGTTTAGTGAGGTGACAGATAGATATTGGAATGTGGCTCCCTCCAAAATCATTGTAACTGAGATCCAAATACTTCAAATCATGTAATTCAAGCAATGAAGGACTAATCTTACCTCTCAGAGGCTTATAGGGAACTTCATAGTCCGTGACATGAAGATTCAGCTTGATGACGTGATTGGTTCGGTTGCTACACGTGATCCCTCTCCATTTGCAACAATCTCTTTTTGGATCTTCACTCCCCCAAGAAGAGAGATGGCCATAATCATCCACGAGGCCTCGCTTTAACATGAGAAGTGCGTCTCTCTCCTTATCTATGCACCTAATGTTAGCATCGCCGACTCCAAAATTGGATCCAGAGGCAACTTCCATGTAGAGAAAAAGAACAACAAAAACATGGAGAACATGATGGGACCTTTCACCCATGATCATTGTCATGAGACAATCGAGATCAAGATCAAAATGAAGCAGCAATCTAGAATTGTTTTTAATTTCTCTGAGCCCAGGCAATTACTAGCAGTTAATAGTACTTCATAGTCGGATTGGAGCGTTTTCCAGACTCCAAAAGTCATTTGAAGGACTTCAAAGGCCCGCTTGTGGCATTTGTGTTGCGTGGAATCGAATTATTGGAAGGATTTTAGAAAAAGTTCATCAACAATTTCCCCCAACCTTCCCAACCGAAAAAGACAAATCAAATGTCCAAACCAATCAAAAATCATAGTCCATGTCAAAGTCTTCTATATATGGCTGTAATGCAACTTAATTTCTTCATCATTTGTCTTGTGGGAAATTTCCTCATCCACTTGCGGCACTGAAATCGTGGAGATTTTGTGTGTGAAAAACTGCACCAAGCTTAAAGGGGATGATGAGTTTTCTAATGACAAAAGAGCCGTGTGTTTACCAAAAAGAAAAAAAGAGCCGTGTGTTTACCAAAAAAAAAGAAAAAGAGCCGTGTGGACCCATGAAGTGGTGGCTAGCTGTAGCCAATTTGAAAGTATGAAAGCATTAGTCTGAAGTTCTGAAGTCCGAAGGCAGGCCAATAATTCAAGAAACTACAGTCATTATCACAGAGCCAACAAGAAGACTATAGTTCACTCACAATTTGAATTGAAGATTAATTTTACAGACACTTCTCAGAAAAAAGGGACCCAAAAGAAAAGGGAGGACAAAAAGAAAAGAAAAGAAGGTCCCCTCTAAAGACTAAAGTACTGTTTGTCTCTGAAGTGGAACTAAAAGAATCTTGTTTGGGGGCACAGTAGCCCCCGGAGAAAAATAAAGGTTTAAAATAACGAAATTGGGAACCAACATTATTAACCATGATGATATGGATGTCTTGCGCAAAAAATGGGACCCCAATATTCAATGGGTCTACTTCATTGTACAAGTGCACCAAAGATCATCCTAATTTGGTGTCAATTATCTCAAGATAGTGGGTAATTCGAGCTTGCTCTATACTTTTATTTTACACTTTACCCTACTAGTATATTTGGGAGGGTAAAGGTGTAATCATATTAAAGAATCCTACAACCTTACCTTTCCAAATACACTAGTAAAGCAAAATGTAAAATAAAAGTGTGGAGTAAACTAGCATTACCCAATCATAAGTGTAAAAGTCATCTATGGCTGTAATGGGCGCACCTTAATTTCTTTCATCATTTGTCTAGTGGGAAATTTCCACATTCAATTGAAGCACTGAAATTGTGGAGATTTTGAGGGTGAGAAACTATGCCAATCCTAGAGGATGTGACAAGTTTTCCATTGATAGAAGAGCCGTGTGGACAAATGGAGTGGTGGCAGCCAATTTGAAAGTATCAAAGCATAAGCTTGATACGTGTAAGATTTGAGGGAGTTTGAAATGCATTAAAATGGAATTCCAATGCAGAACATTGACTATTTGTGAAGTGCTAAACAAACATCTAAAAAAAAACACACATATATAGATCGAAATATAACCATGCTAATAGGAACATTAACGTGTATATATATAGTTCTTCTATTATCAAATAATTGATGATTTTGCATCAAGTTCATTTCAAAACTCTTACGTGTGACTCGTATTTGGCCAAACCAATTATTGGATTAAATTTTATTCATCTGTTAGTCATGCATGCCAAAATTCAAGTTGATCTAACTATTTCATTCAAAATGTCTACAAATGAACAATTGTTATTGATTAAAAAATGCATGTTTTGGATCGAATAACAATCAATATCAGATCAACTTGATTTTTTGCATAAAACACCTCCATGAGAAGGCTATCTAACCCAATAGTCAGATTCACAAAAAACAAATCACTAAGTTTTGAAATGCACTTGACAGCTGATAATAGAAGAATTGATATATTATATTGATAGACTTGACGGTCTAAAGGCCAAAACTAACTACAGTTCAAATAATAGTTGACAAGAGAGAACGCCCAGTCCATCCAACCACACTTCACTGAACCTAGCTATGCAATACATCCCATTCTAGATAATACACAAAATTCCCCACAATATAGTATGCACTTGTCACCGATTAGAAAACTTGTTCTTCTCAAAGGTGCACACAGACAAGTCTTGAACAAATTTGGAAAGCTCTTCAGTGAAATCGTTCCGATGCAGATCTAGTGTTTTCAATTTACAAAAATTCTGTAACAAATACAGTACTGAAATTGTGGGGAAATTCATATTGTGGGGAAATTCCCTTGATTCAAACTTCAGTTAAAAATACAGCACCGAAATTATGGAGATCGTGTGTGAAAAACTAGAATGGCATTCATTAAAGCTCTCTAGTTGAGTGGTTGATAGAAATTATCTAGTCAAGTCATTGTGGCTCATATTATGTGCTGAAAGATGTATGAATCTCAGCAATTGAGCAATAAAATTTGAGTTGGGATCTCTATGCGAAGTCTACAGGATGTATGATCGGTTGCTCATAAGTTTAACCAGTCATAAATGGTATAGATCATGCCAAGTACCCAAAAAAAAAAAAAAAAAAAGAGCACCGGAGAGGATCCATGTGTGTCATACAGAGATCACATTATGGGTGAAATGGCATGATTTGGTAATTTTGATTCGAAAAAACAGTTTTTTAGCAATTGAATTCCAATCAGATTCTAGAACGGTGCAAAGCCTAGTAATTAGGATTGAATTCTTTATTTAATGCAAAGCTATATAAGAGATATGTAATAGAAGTTGACCAGCAGTTTTGAGACTTCCCCTTCTTCTTGGGGGTGATATAAATCGAGTTTAATCTGAATGTTATCTACAGCAAAGTGAGTGAGCAGTGGCCTTACCAATCATTGTAACTGAGATCCAAGTAAATCAAGTCCTGCAATTCAAACATTGAAGGACTAATATATGTTACCTCCCAGAAGCTCAGTGGCAAAATTACCACCACACAGACGAAACCAAACCAGCGGACCCGACTGTTGGACAAAATATCAAACACCTAAAATGCGCACAAAAAAAGAAAAAAAAAGGACACCATGGCCACTCAATGTTTATCCTCCTCAACCGGCTATAGAGCTAGTCACACTCCACAAGGCTTTTAAAAATAAAAATAAAAATGGAAAATGGAAAAAGGAAAAAAATTAGGAGCAACTAGGCTTCAATATATTCCCAATATCGATTACAAAGCGGTATCTAACATCCGCCTTCACGAGACGTTCCATTGTAGTGTTCACATAGTCTATTGGAATAACCTCAATGTCTGCTGTTATGTTGTGTTTTGCTGCAAAATCAATCATTTCTTGTGTTTCTTTTATCCCTCTAGTGGCACTCCCAGCTACAATCTTCCTCCCTGTCAATCCAAAATTATTATTAGCTATAATTACTCAATCAAAATTGACAAGATTAAAAGCGACAAGAACATGTATGGAAACTCCTCATGTAGGCTTCTAGCCTAGTACATAACTAAGGCTGATCACATAGAATTTCTTCTTTTACATGTGTGTATTGACCTTCGGCTAGCCATGTTAGCCAATGAAACAAGAATGTCATATGCTTACCCACAAGCAAAGGAAAGATTGGTAGTTCGAGTGGTTTATCCGGTGCACCAACCATAACAAGTTTCCCGTGAGACTTTAGAAGGCCAATCAATTGTAGGAGAGGGTGAACTGCAGAGACTGTATCAATGATACCATCCATTGTGCCCATAGCAGCCTACAAGTTCAACATAATATCATAAGCAATAATAGTACACACTACAATCTAAATAAAAAGTCAAAATGATGTGACGACATAACAACTAATAATTTTGAATTTTGAAAATTGAGTTTGAAAAAATAAACCCAATACCAAGATGCAAGCTTATTTCGGATGTTGAATTTGGAAAAATAATTTGAAATATACAGCTGTACCCTACTTATAACAATAGGGATTTTCATGTCAACATTCACGTGCCGACTTTCTTGCATCAACCAATGCACTTGTTGACCTGAAAATTTTTCTCTATAACAACGTTGCCTAAAAATTGTTACCTGCATCTGCTCCGAGTCACGACTGACCAAAAATGAGTCTGCACCAAGGTGTTTTATAGCTTCACTCTCTTTGTTGGGTGAGGTACTGATCACTGTCACCTTAACCCCAAAAGCCTTTGCAAACTTCACAGCTACATGGCCCAGCCCACCAAGGCCCACCACACCCAAGTGCATACCAGCTTGGGAATGGCTATTGCAACCCCCCATTCTTATCACCCCACCCCCCATCCTTTAAGTTTTTAACGTTTTATGAAAAATATAAAAGGTTTTTATGAAAACCGGCCATTCTATCCACTAGAAAACATCATTTTGAACAACTTTGTAGAAGAAAGTTTTTTTTAATTCTATCATTGAGATATACTTTTTAGCCATTTATAGCATTTATTTCATTTTTTGCCAAAAAGTCTACCTAAACGATAGATTTTGGAAAAACTTTCTTCTGCAAAGTTGTTCAAAATGATGTTTTCTAATAGACTATGCGATCGGTTTTTGCAAAAACGTTTTATATTTTTCATGATATCTTAAAAACCAAAAAGAAAGGGGTGAGGTTATAAGAATGGGGGGTTGCAATAGCCGTTGCCTACCAGCTTTGGTAAGTTCAAAATACTTTAATGGGCTATACACTGTGATCCCAGCACATAGAAGAGGAGCACCACCATCAAGAGGCAAATTGTCTGGAAAACGAATGACAAAGTGCTCATCAGTGACCATGAAGTCGGAGTAGCCTCCATATGTGGTGGTTCCATCATGGTAGGTGAAACCATAGGTGTGTATCCATTTTGGGCAGTAGCTCTCAAGATCATTGGTGAAGTCATCACAAGAGTTGCATGATCCAACCAAGCACCCCACGCCGACTTTGTCTCCAATTTTGAACTTTTCTACCTTGCTCCCAACCTCTGTCACTATGCCTACAATCCCGTGCCTGAATTGGTCAATTTGGGTTAACACAGATGAAGATGTGAATAATTTTGGTTGACACTTCTAGTGTTGAAGGGTAGTTTTAGAAAAGGGGAATTAGAGAATGGCCTCGTTATAGGAAAATAACTATAAATGAATACAATACGATTTTTAGGAAAGTGCATTCACTTTCATTAATTTATTTTGGTATTTCAATTTTACCCACAAGAAAAGAATGGTACTTTATCTTTATTGCATAGTTTATATCATCGGATTTCAGGAATGATATTTTGAAAAATGATCAAAATTGATACATTGACTTTTGGACCGGGATAAAAATTTTTGGATAGCCCAAAAGAAAATAAAGACAATCTTTATGGTAGGATGAAGTATATTTCATCAATCATTACAAAATCTATAAAAATAACCTAAATGATATTTTAAGATCTAATCTTGTCTATTTGTGTGAATATTGTTTATATGAACTGCCCATCCTTGAACATTTTTACGTATAAATCCGAATTAATTTTCTTGGTAGAAAAACAAATTAAAGCAAAACAGAATTTACGTCCCCAGGGACGAGAGGGTATGTAGACATGCCCCATTCATTCTTGGCAAAGCGAAGGTCAAAGTGACATATCCCATAGTAGAGCACCTTAAATTTCACATCTTTCTCTCCTGTTGCCTTGCACCAATCATATCCAATTATAACCTAAATACCATCAGCACATCAGTTTCATCACGACCATCAATCACTCAATAAGAACATGTAAAAGGACAAGAAATAAGAACTTGAACACTCATTTTCTCTTGCTGCATCTCGTAAACCACCTAATACAAATTAAGGTTTAAGGCTGGCCAAATGATAGAAAATATACACCCACACATGCACCATGTGATGAAATCGAAATCAAGACTTCACCCTATGTCTTTATTGGAGTGAGACACGTCATTAGGCTCAAAAAAAATTTTAAATAAGGTTTTTTTTTTTAAGGGAAAATTAGTAATAACCCCTATTAGGGCTCTGCCTTTAGCAAAAAACCCTACTTAAGATTTAATAATTTAATAACCCCTTTTTTTGAAGTTTTTATTTGTGATAAGGTAAATCTATGATTTTATATACCAAATATACCCTTTGTTTGACAATTTGGCATCTCACGTACAGTAGATATGGGAAAAACAGATTTTCATATTAAGATATAGAAGAGTAACCATTTTTGGGGGGATATGTTTTCGTGGGAGAGAGATTTTCGGCTCCATCATGTTTCTCTCTCTTCAAACTAGCGCCGATGGAGGGAATTCAAAATTGAATTTCAAAATTTTCTCTCTCTTTAACCGGTTGCAAGAGTTTCATCTATTTCAATCGTTTTTCCCAGATTTTCGATGAATCATTACTAGTAACAGTATCAGAGTACTGCTGTTAGTATTATAACATGTTTTTTGTACTAGTAACAGTATCACTTCACTGTTGTTTTGAAAATAACCCATATATCATGCAACAGTATCAAATTACTGTTGAATCATTACTAACAACAGTATCAAAGTACTGTTGTTAGTATTATAACATGTTTTTTCGTATTAGCAACAGTTTCACTTCACTGGTGTTTTGAAAATAACCCATATATCATGCAACAGTACCAGATTACTGTTGTCAGCATTATAAATTGGTACTGTTATGTCAATACACATGTTATAATACAAAAACAGTGAACTTATGCTGTTCACAGTTTTGTTTATGACAATATCAAATAAACAATGTAACAGGTTCCTTACATATGCAGATTTATGGTGGTGAGATCACGTTCAGCAAAAAAGAGGGGCAACTTTTCAATGTAAAGAACCAAACGCTTAAAGAAGAAGAAGGTTGATTTGCTTTTTCAGATCTGATACTATAGCCGAATGCCTCCCCTCCCTTTCTTCTTCTTCTACTACTTCGTTTGCTTCTTCTTCTTCTTCTTCCTCAAAACCATATTTCAATTCGTGTTCTCCACATCGTCTGGTTTTATTGGGGGGATGCTCGTATGTGAAGAAAAAACCCTATAATAGATGTTTGGTGCTGTGTCTAACAATGGAAAATGATTTTTGGAGAGATTTTTTTGTAGCCTACATTTATATATTTCCGCCGGAAACAATGGAACGTGAGAAGGTGAGAAGCCTATTTTTTCGCCCAGGTGTGTAACATGGCACGGTTGTAAATTAAAGGAATTTCTAAAAACAAGGGTCTATTAGTCTTTTTACTGTCAAATGGGGTTTTTACTAAACGTCAGTTTTAATGGATTCTATTATCTTAGAACTCTTATATATAGGGGTTTTGGCCAAAATTCTCTTTTTTTAATGGGGTTTAAGGCCAAAATTCTAAATTGAACCCTTTGTAGTTTTGTATGGTTGTTTGGTTTTTTATTTTTTTATCATATTTAGGTTAGGGCTTTAGGAGCTGAGGTGTAAAACGACCATTTCAATTGCTACCATATCGAGCCGGCATCTATAAGAATAAAATGAAATAGTAATAAACCCAGTAAAACAACGTGTAAGCTATTACCTTTTGGAGAATTTGAAGGGGGAGAGGACACCAGACGTGTCTCTGGCTGCCCATCTGAAGGCCTTCTCTGGGTGCTCTGTCTCGGGTGATGTAGCCATTTTTCTTTTCTTCTTTCCTATATATATGGCGCAACTCAATATATTCTGTGTGTGTGAGTATGAGAGTGAGAGTGAAAGAGAAAGAGAGAGAGAGAGAGAAGTGTCTTACGAGGGTGATGGTTGTGGAGCTTTGTATAGGATTGGAGGAGAAGGGCGTTCTGGGAATGGGCTGACGTAGTGGGTGACCTACTCATGCATGTCGTAGAGCTTAATTTACATTGGGTAGGGATATTGCAACCTCTTCAAGTGATCTTCCTACTTTAATTTTAATTTTTTTAAAGTTTAAGAAAAATATAAAAGGTTTTTATGAAAAGTGGTTGCGTAGTCTATTAGAAAACATCGTTTTGAACAACTTTACAAAATAAAGTTTTTCTAAAATCTTTCATTGAAGTAGATTTTTTTGGCCATTTATAATCATTTTTTTCATTTTTGGCGGAAAAATTCAATTAAATTATAAATTTTAAGAAAATTTTTTTATGCAAAGTTGTTCAAAATAATATTTTTTTAATAAATTTTGTGATCACTTTAAAAGAAAATCTTTTATATTTTTTAAAAATTTTAAAAATTTAAAATTAACGGATGAAGAGATCAGTTGAAGGGTCGCAATATCGTGACTCATTTACATAGGATAAAAAATTGTTGTGGACTTGTGGGTTTGGAGTGACGTAGTGGGTGAGCGAATCGAATATATAAGAGGGCTGTCCAGGATTGACTTTTCTTGGCCAACCACGCCGTCGTCTAGGAAAGTACTGGACCATTTGATTCATTAACTAGGCTATTCGATCTAGTTCTTAGACCTGGACTTGAGTAGGTTGACCAACTTCAGGGCGGCACCTAGCCCTTCTAAGTTCTAACACGTAATTGTAATTATCAAGGATTAGGACCCTTAAGACAAGAAAAAAAAGAAAAAGAAATAATATATACTCTGCATATGTAAAATTTTAAAGTAACCCTCGTGATAGATGATATGATTCTACCATAACATTTCAATTATTTAAAAAAAAAAAATTGAACATCATCAAATACATGAGTTGATATGAAGAAGTCAGTATGAAGAATTGGCACAAGTAACGTTTTTTGAAAAAACCCAATAATGAAAAAGAAATCAATAGAGAAACGAATACAATCATTCTCTTTGCATGATAGAATATAGGTATATTACGCATGCTCTTTTTGGATGGTTTGACCATTTAAGCTTCATGGGTTGATGTCAATTCAATAACAGTTAATTTCATCACTGCATCGTCAGTTTTCCTTTTTTTCTTTTCTATCTTTTTTTTAAACCTATTTAGCCTTGTACAGAAAATAAGCATAATAACAAATTTGCTTTCAACTAATTGTAAGTGAGTTTATTTAGAAATCAAGTAACATTAAGGGAATAAACCAACCTGATTAATTTTTCAAATTCCCAAAAGGGTTAGAATCTCATTTCTAATATATCAAAATCTCATTTCCAAGTTTTAGTACAAAATCTGTTTCCCGACAAATTTTTCTAAAACAAACATGTGAGGAATCCAATCCAAATATGCTAATAAAATCTCATAAGATCACAGAAGTCTTATAATATTATAAACTTCTATTACCGCAAAAAATTATCTTTAAAAACAAAGATTTACAAAAACTCATTTTTCTCCCACACTTAGCCAAATTTCAGCAGCTTAACCCAAAACTGCAAATAAGGCCCAACACTCACTTAGGATACTCAATTCATCAAAATAAGTATTGAAACACATATAATATCATATTATCATACAAATGGATTACCCTTACATTAGGTCATCCAACAAATCAAGGGATTAACTACTCTAATCATATATTGAGCCGTATTAATCCCTATTAAGAAAACAGGTCCTCACATGGTCCTTGCAAAATTTTGAAAAAAAAAAAAGTTTTTGGACACTTAGCCATCCCAAAATCTTGAGAGTGAAAATTCACTCGCAATATGCAATTCCCTGTAATTGTATAAAAAGCGTATGAGTGAAACATCAAGACAATCAATGCCTTTTTGTAATTCTAGAGAGCTAATTCAAGAGATTTTTTAGAGTAATGCCATTTATTGATCTCTAATTTCTTTTCATAATGATTTGATTGCTATCATATCAAAATATCGATCTTTCGGTGTCATCTAAAAGTGTATAATATCATATTCAAACTCTATTTTTCCATTCTACCGATGCATCCTCAACATGATTGGGTCCATAACCAGACCACTCTCCCCCAACTCCATAAATTTTACTAGTCCAAATTTTCCACATGCAATCTATTTACACACGGGTATTGTTCTTGCAGACCATGGAAAACTTGGACTAATTATAGCTTTTTGGGACTTTATTACTGTAAGTAGACAAGCCTGAGTAGTTGGATGTTTGGCTCTATTGCGAAGCACTGGAGACAGATAATGTGTTCAAAACTTCTCATAAGAACTATCATCAAATGCCCCCAATTATATTTTAATTTATATAAGAAATGTAAGTTTATGGATTAAATGCTTCTTGATATTTGATTAACTTGAATTTTGGTATACATGATGTCTATGAATAGAGTATCAAATTCAACGGTTGGATTGGCGAAATGTAATTCCTACAAAAAGAAATATTGGAGTTATACTTTGTGTATTAGTGGGATATGAGATACATTAGACCAATGCATGGGGTACAACCCCTAATGCATGGTGCTGATATAACTTATATCAACAAGTAGGTTATATAGGCCATGACTTAGTTTCTTTGAATAAATCTCTTTAATTTTTCTTTGAATAAATTTCTATGAATAAATCCATCATTGCCTAACCAATATATATATAGATATATACACAAATCCATCATTTTGAATAGTAAAATTTTAAATAACTTCAAATCATTACATATATAGTTGATGTTATAAGATCAATTTCAAAAATTCATGAAATGCCTATATTTTGATGATGACTATCAATTTTATTTATTTTTTTTTTAAATTTACCACATTCAAAACGACGAATGTATGTCTTCAATTAATGCTATGTAAACAAATATAATAACCGTTTAATTTCCATTTAGATGATCAAAGGGGCCTATGCAATTGTGCTGCTGAGCTTTTTAGCTTATAAGTCCATGACGAGGGGACAAAGCTTCATTGCTTTCATCATTCATTTTGTTCTATTTCAATTTCCTCTTTTGCTCCTTGAATAGTCTTTTATTAGCTAAGACAAAAAAATATTATAAATTTTCATATAAAAGGTGATTCTAAAATTTGTATTAATAGACTTTGCAACTTGGAGAGATATCCTTAGAATATTTATAGTATTTTATATGATTCCCATAAGATCATTTTAGATAATAGTATGAATGTTAAAATTAGTCATATATTTAGGGAAGGAAATAAAACATTTGATCTTATTGCTAATTTAGGCCATCAGATTCAAAGTACTCAAGTTTGGGAAGAAAACTTTCTTACATAAATTTTGGTCATCAAGATTTAGTTAATGAAACTTTGTGTTGATCTTCTTTATCTACCCATTGAAATAAAATAAAATAAAAAATCCCTCTGTTAAATTAATGTGAAGCCTCAGCCCAACGTGAGGGATGGGGCTTGACTGCATGATTTACAGGACGATACTTTAGTTGGTGGTGGAAATCATGAAATCATAAAGTCTAAGTCAAGCTCAAGTTCATCCATCTTTTGGGGCATGATTCACATTAGGAGACACATTGATCAGTGAGAAAAATTATGATGGGATAGATCAACTGAGAAGCATGGACATTTCTCCAAAGACCGCTTATCTGTGTAGAACACAATACTTCTCCGACACAACAACTCCCACATTGTCTTTTTTTCCCTTCTTTTTATTCTTTATATTCTTTTTTATCATATTCTACAAATAACTTAATTAGAATTTCTAAAAACAATACAAAAGTATGCATTTTGAATGATTTATGTGATATTGGATGACATTTTATAATTATATGTATAAAAATAAGTGTTTTATAAATGCCGTATCTCCGTTGTGTCTTATCTTAAATTTTGAGAATTTGTTGTGTTTGTATTGTCGGTGTCATTTTGTATCCGACTATTTGTGTCACGTGTCCATGCTTTTTAAGCAGATTCTGATTGGTCTGGCCCATTTAAATATCAAGGTGTCTTCATCCGGACTCTAATTGGTTGGGCAACCAACGGGTAGCAACAATGGTGAGCATAGAGGTTTGGGCAGGATTTGTCCAGCCCAGAAGTTTGTGGTGGCCAAACCGATCTTTTTGGTGTGGCCAGTCTGCCCCATTTTCTTGATCGGATCATCTGATCAATCAGTCTGAGTCCGTGAGTCGCATCTATCTCGTAATGGTTTCCATTTGGACCATTTCTAAATATTATTTATATTTGGTTGGTTGGAGGATCAGGCAGTGATGGTTACTCCAGGTTTTCGTTTGGCAAAATTTTTCATTGAATATGTGTGTTTTAGATGCGTTTGTTATGTTTTAAACACAAAATACCACTACTTTATTGCAAATTATTTTAAACACGTACAAAATACCACTACTACTAAATTCAGTAGCTTTTGTTTTGTTTTTCCCTTTTTTTTAAATGATAAAATAATGTAGGGGGGTATGTTTGGTGTGGAAGGAAAACTTCAAGTGATCAAAGGCATTGACATATGTAAATTTTTAATTACTTCATTCGTTCTTATTTGACTGTCATTTTTGAAAAATCACGTTTTTTTAGAAAATATTTTTAAATACTTTGACATCAATATAAATATTTTAACAAACTAATTTTACCCTCAAGTGTACAAAACATTGGAAAATAAAGTTTTAAAAAAAAAAATCATTAACTTTTAATGAGACAATAATTTTGGAACATCTTGAAAGAAAAATGAGGACAATAAAAAAGAAATGGAGGGAGTAAATAATTTTAGAGCATTTGAAGGGGCCCATTAGTGGCATTTGCGTGTTGTGCTTGATCAAATTATTTTTAGGGATTGCGAGGTAGTTTCGTCAATAATTTCATCAACAACTCTCCCTAATGGAAAATGTTAAATCAAACGTTATTATTATTATTTTTTTTCACTGTAAATTGTTTACTAATTTTAATCTGATTCGGACACCAAAGAAAATTAAGGGATGAGGCCTCTTTTTTTTTTTTTTCCTTTTCCTTTTTTTTTTATATAGTTTTTTTTTTAAAAAAAATAAAAATAAAATAAAAATGAAGTAAAACCATATTGTGAGCTACCTGCTAGCTTACTTACTGTTATATCATATATATTGATATGTAGACTTGACCTGCAGTGTATTTGCTCATCAATTTTTTTTTCCTTGTCTTTTTGCTAAGTTGTTCATCATTCTGTCTTGTAAGGAAATTTCCTCATTTTCTCCTATCTAAGATACAATAATGACATTACGGAGATTTTAGTCTGTTTCAATAATCAATTTTTTTTTTCTTGAATTTCCCCACTCAAGATAATAAATTTGTATCTTCAAATAATGCTATGTAAATAATATTATAATAATTTTAGACGATGAAACGGGCTATGCGACTGTGCTGCTGAGCTTTTTGGCTTTTAAGTCCACAACGAGGGGACGAAGTTTCATTGTTTTCATCATTCATTTTGTTCCATTTCAATTCTCTCTGTTAAATTAATGTCAAGCTCAGCCCAACGTGAGGGATGGGGCATGACTACATGAGTTACACGACGATACTTTAGTTGGTGGTGGAAATCATGGTATCACAAGGTCTAAGTCAAGCTCAAGTTAATCCCATCCATGGCTATGATCCAAGTCTGTTTCAGTCATCTTGGGGCATCATTCACACGAGGCGGCACTTTTTGTCGGTGAGGAAAATCATGTTGGGCTAGATAGTATCAGTAAGCTTCAGATTCTGATTGGGCTGGCCCAGCTAAATGGTAATGGATCTTCATCCGGACTCTAATTGGTTGGGCCAACCAACGGATGGCAACAATGGGAACGGAACGGCTATTGCCCCCATTTTGATCAGCCCCCATGCTTTAGGTTTTTAAGGTTTTATGCAAAATATAAAAGGTTTTTATGAAAACCAACCGTGATGTCCACTTAAAAACATCATTTTGAACAACTTTGCAGAAGAAATATTTTCCCAAAATCTATCGTTTATGTAGACTTTTTAGCTATTTATAATCTCTATTTCATTTTTTGCCAAAAATCCTACATAAACAATTGATTTTGGAAAAACTTTTTTTTTCAAAGTTGTTCAAAATGATGTTTTTTTAGTGGATAACGTAGTTGATTTATGTAAAAACCTTTTATATTTTGCGTAAAATTTTAAAAACCTAAGGGGCTGATCAAAATGAGGGGCAATAGCCGGGCCCCAATGGGAAGCACAGAAGTTTGGGCAGCATTTGTCTAGCCCAGAAGTTTGTCGTGGCCAAACCGATCTTTTTGGTGTGCCCACTCTGCCCCATTTTCTTGATTGGATCAACTAATCTACCAGTCCGAGTCACATCTAGATCGTAATGGTTTCAATTTCTACATGTTCTTTATTATGGTTGGTTGGACTGTTGGAGGATCATGCAGTGATGGTCACTCCAGGTTTTCGTTTGGCAAAATTTTAGCAGGTTGTATTCTATATGCGTTTCTTGTATTGCAAAAATAATGAAATGTTTGTGTTATAATGGATTTGGTCATTCTTTGAAGCAGGGCGGTTCAATGGGGGTAGCAATTGGTCATTCTTGATTTTATTTGCGTACTCCACTAATGGGTGGCGATATTACCGCAAAAAAGGTCACTTTCACATCAGCAAAAATTTTCATGTATTGAATAGACAAAATTGCCCTTTAAAGTCAAAGGGTCAATTTGGGAATTTTAAAATCTGGATCAATCTAGATCCAGTCCATAATTGTTATGTGGTTTTTAAATAAACCAACTTACAGTTGGTTTGAAAAAAACTGTGTTTATGTCTTATTTTCAAAATAAAACTGAACTGTTTAGCAGGGAAAAGAGACTTACCAACAGTATGAAATCAAAACTGGCCAGACTTATCCTCAATTGACCACAACTGGCTAGGTTTTCACGGTTTGCCAAACAGCCCCATAGGGAATCAAATCGAACCGGTCACCATCCAGTACTTTCTCAGTTTCTCTTTCTTTTCTCTCCAATCACAAAGGGTAATGCTACTTTACCCCACACTTTGCCATACTATATGCATTAAGAAGAGTTTCAATTTTTAGAGTTTAACTATTTCTGTGAGTTCTCTTTCCAATTGGAAAACACCATAAAAAATTGGGTGTATTCCAATTTCCAAAAGCAAATTGAGGACGGATTTGGTAGAGCTCCTAGGAGACACATAAGTGTACTCGTCAACATTAAAGAAGAAATCCACTTGGCCATAAAATTTATAGCTATGCAAAAAAATCATTCACAACAAGGATCTGATTTGGATTGTACCCCTCAAACCGTTCCTTCTCTCTAAATCTCTAATAAACCAGTTCCATCCACACCTTCAGGCTTCAACACCTCCAGGCTCCAGCACATGCACCCTGAAAAGGCGAAAGATGGACCCGGTTTGTTCTGATTTGCTTTTGATTTAAAAGGGCAATTAGGCCTGTTCGCCTATGAAATTTTTAATTACTGTGGAAGTAGACATTTTTGATGCGGCAAGATTGCCATCCATTTTAATTTATAAAAGGTTTTTTTTTTCCCCTAATGAAAATTAGTAGTGGGATCTCTCTCTCTCCTATTTTTTTTTTTTTTTTTTGGGGGTACAATTGGTATAACTTACCCATATCGTTAACCCTCTTTACTATCAACAAATGAGCACATTGCAACCAATCCTATCTTCCATGAATGGACTAAACATATAGAATTGGATTGTCACTTAGTTCGAGAGAAAATTCAGTCTGGTCTAATTACAACTGCCTATACTCCTTCCAACCTTCAAGTTGCTAATATATTTACCAAGCCGTTGGGAACTATGGCATTCAAATCTCTTTTGTGCAAGTCGGGTGTTCTGAATATCCATGCTCCCACTTGAGGGGGAGTGTTAGAGATTTTGACTATCCTACATAGTTGTACAAGAAGTGTTTTTATTTGTTGCCTTCTTTAGTTGATTTGATTATATTGTTTCCTTAGGATAGTTGTAAATCTCTAGGATGTAGATTTCTGCCTTGAGTATCATTGCAATGCTTTTCCATAAACTTAAACTCATGATTACTCACTTTACAAGTAAAGCAAACGCCAGAAGGCTACAATGCTATTGACAGTCATGAAATCCATTGGAAAACATCATTTTGAAAAATTTTACAGAAGAAAGTTATTCCAAAATTTTGTCATTTAAATTAACTTTTCTTATCATTTACCATCTCTTTTTCATTTTTTTGGCCAAAAAGTTCACTTAAACATAAGATTTTAGAAAAACTTTCTTCTACAAAGTTGATCAAAATGATACTCTCTAGTGGACAACATAACCAGTTTTCATAAAACCTTTTATATTTTTCTAAAACCTTGAGAAAATAAAATTAGTGGAGTGTGCAAATAAAATTAACTAATTGAGGGGTTACAATAACCGTTCTCCACTAATTAGGTTTTGGTATCTACTTAGAAAGGCCTCATTTAAAATTTCAGCCCTAAGCCTCAATTTGTATTGGGCGACTCTTGTTTTGATATAGCAATATCTTGTAAGTTCTCTTAGTCTGTGTGTACGTAGTGTGCTTTTCTTTGCCAACATTTTGAGTGGGTATAAAAATGTGAGACGTGTTTTTAAAGGGTCTCTACAGGCATTTTTGAACGAGATATCGAGATGGTGATGAAAGGTTAATGAACTGTTTGTGTGACAAAAAAATATTGATGTTGATGATGTTGTCTAGCTCATTAATGGGCAAGTTTAGCCTATTAGACTGATGCACGTAACTTAAATTTGTAGCTTATCTTGAGATTTTATTATTGTAAGCAGGGCTGCAATGTAGCAAGTCGAGTAGTTGGACATTTGGCTCTATGAAAAGCATTGGGACATGTAAGGAGAAACTAGGTGGAGTACGGACTAATCTTATTAAGAAAAGATATTACATATTGACATTTGAACAGAACAAAGCCCGAACATGACTTCTTTCTCGATAAAATCCTTCTCTTGAGCTAGTTAATTGGCGCCTGGTGATTCTTAGCGAAGAGGCTTTATAACCGAACTCCACTTAAACTGAGATGGCATGGGCCATATTATACAGATGGCGCTTTGTGCTCTGCTCTTGGACCAAACATTTTTGGACCGAACAAAGCCTCGACCAAGATTGGAGCTTGGTCGTGGATTACTCATGAGCTGATAATTTGACTGTGTTAGGGTGACCGGATTGAGTTCCCTTGTTCGAGCTAAGAGATTAACTTGGTTGAAATGAGGTCACTTTCATGAAGAAAGAAAACAAAAAACTTGAAATCCAAACTAAACAGACTTCATAGTAAAACAAACTGTAACAAAAACAGTTCACTGGAAATGACTCTTTCCATTCAAGCAAGGGAATGGAAAGGGAATAATGGGGAATGAGCCATAGTCACTGGCGAATCTAGGGGAGGGAGGGTAAGATTTAAGAAATTGCTGTCCTTTTTCAACAGAGGACCATCTTCTTTCTCCAACAAAGCACGCACGGGGCAGCCACATTAGCTGCCACGTAAGGGTGGGTGGTCAAAATGGGTGATCAACACGGGTGAGGAAGCATTTCCCTATTTTTAAAAGCCTCGTGAAAATAACTTTTGTATATAAAAAACCCACGGAAAAAATAAATAAATAAATAAATTGAACACAAGAGACCAGTGGTACTTCTATAGTTTTATTACAAAGTAGTATTAAATTCAGTAGTTTTGTGTCTTTTGTTTTGAATAAAACAATTTCGTTGGAGCTTACTTATCCAAAAAAAAAAATTTCATCGGAGGGCGATGAGGTGGTTAAGATTTAAAAGAAATAGTTCGAGTCATTGAAGACTTCAATGTACGGGTGTTACCTTTAAATAAATAGTTTTGGATTAGTGGGACGGGGATGGATTTGCCCCATGTGATCAAAATCATTTGTGCAAACCATTTTGTGAGATTGTCCCAAAAGTTTCATCAATAATTCCCTCCATTTTTTCTAACGATTAATGAGTCAATCAAGAGGAATTATAGATTGGTCTGGGTATAGGCAAGTAATAATATATCAATATAAATGGCTACTAATTTCACAGTAAATGACTATTAATTGTAATTATTCACCCATGATCAGATCAATCTATAATTTCTCCCAATGAAGAAAAATTATAGATTGGTCTGACTACAGGCAAATAATATTACACATCAAATGAACCCTAAAATTATTAAATGTTCAAAACCCATGCTGCTGTGCCCTTGTAGGATTAGTTGAACGGTGAGGTCCTGGGTGTGCTCTCCAAAGGTCATCGTTTCAATTCCTTGCAAAAATCACTGCTTGTGTGGGTATAAGGCATCTCACACAGACCGTTAGGGGAATAGTTTGGACCGAAACCTCGGCAGGAGTAAGACCTAAGATACCCCTAATAGTTAATAAATAAAAAAAAAAAAAAAAACCCATGCTGCTGTGAAGGGTTGATTAACCCTTGAAAAGTACTGAACCAGTCACCGTCTAATATAGGTCAATTTTGACTTCTTAACTAAAAATGGGTCATTTTTGACTTCGTCCAGGGAAGGTCTACCCAGTACATAACATAGATACAAGTGTGACACCACTGAGTCACTGAGATGAATTCTATTGCATGTACTGCTTTAGTATTCGTAGGTTTTTTTTTTTTGCTAAAAAACTTTAGTATTCGTAGTTAGATTATATTGTTCTCATGAATTATGTGCGGCACATAACCCAAAGGCCGTCAATTGTTGTATAGTGTATGGGAAATGATTTTGGATCAGTTTTAGTGGTCGCTCAATGATGTGGCGTAAAAACAAAATGAGACTAATATTACTGGGCCTCAATACGCTTTTGTTTTCACGCCACTTACATTATTTAGGATTCTTATGGAACTATTAAAAGAGTTCCAATAGCATGGATAATACTTGGCTCTTCAAAATGAGACTAATATTACTGGGCCTCAATACGCTTTTGTTTTCACGCCACTTACATTATTTAGGATTCTTATGGAACTATTAAAAGAGTTCCAATAGCATGGATAATACTTGGCTCTTCACAATGGGGGAGTAATTCTTTTTCCTTCACTCATATTACATCACGTGTAATAGTTAATTTTAAAAAATATAGATACGTAGATACAAACATGCGGACACGCGTGTGAATCCTATATATGTATAAACAAAGATCGATAAGAAGACTTTGAGACAGAACTAACCTCAGGTCACACTGCACTTCTGCTCTTGGCTTTTGTATTGAATCTAAACATATGGACCCATCTCACCTACCACGTTATACCAAATCAAACACATCTGTCTTAGTTGTTACATTAATTATAAAAATGTGGAAAAGAGTCTTGTTCAAAGAACAACCCTTTTGTTTTTGGCAAAGTGAAATACTATATATATTCCTCATGACTACCAAGTCTTACTTTCATTTCCTACGTTCACAAATCAATAAATAATTCGATATGGAGGATTTGCACAAATCAATTTATAAGAAGAAGGTGAATAGGTTGCATCCTACTTTTAATCCGATTTTACCAATTCCAAGTGATTTTAATCCGATTTATAAGAAGAAGGTGATTTTATCAATTACATATTTAAACAATGGGAAAGAGACTTATGAATTAATTGGTACGCTTTTCATAAATCACTCTATTGTATCTCAAAATTAAATCCATTCTAATAACCAACGAATGAGGATTTTCTAGTACTGCGGCTTTCAATTTCTCTGAGCCAGAGTGATTAGTACTATTTATACTTTATAACTGCACTGGAAATGGCGTAAATTGGAAATTCAAGTGAAAGTCATCTATGGTTTGTGGAGATTTCCTTTGTGAGGTATTTAATTCAGTCAATGATACAACAGTTGATATTGTGGAAATTTTTTGCAAGAAAACTGTACCAACTTTCGTCATGTATTTATTATTATTACAATTATTTGGCCCCAATTGAATTACTTAGGCTTTTCTCATTGTCATCTTGTAGACTTAATTTGGTAAGCTATTTGGTAATAATTTAAAGGCTATCAGATCCTTAAATTAATGCAAAATATATACATCCACACTAGCAGATAAGAACGTATCTGTTTCTAGTGTTGGACCGTTCAACAAATGGAGCTTTCCTAACAGTTTTGAGGAAATAATTAATATTGTTCATCTCTTTCAAGAGAATGACAAATTAACTACCCAATTAGCACTTTCTCCATGTTTTGATTCTTAAGTAGGGAACTTGTTAAAAATAACTTAATCACCTTGAACATTAAAGTATGTTGTTGTTCTAATCCATAAGAACAAACTTTAATTTTACCCTTTATTTGGTTCGTGAATTTTACCATGGAAAAAAAAGGAAAGGGAAAAAAAATGCGGAGGAAAAAAAAAATGAAAGGAAAAGATGAAATCATACCAAGCAAAAATTATTTCAATTATTCTTCTTTTACTAATTTTCCATTGCAACCAAATAAGAAAAAGTACAATTCTTTATATTTTATTTTATTTTTCCTTGATTAAATCCGCGAACCAAATAGAGCCTTAAGGTCTCCTAGTTTAACCTCTTAGCTAGGGTTTTATCGTTTGCTCTTTATGTGTAGCAATTAATTTTTTTGGGGAGCAAACCTTTGCTTCCGAGTCTGGAATGTCGTAGTAGTCCCCAAGTCATGGTAGACTTCAATAAGTTCAAAAGTAGCATGTGTCAAGTATTTCTTAAAAGATCATTTTGGTCATTTCAGTAGCATTCTTGACCTTTTAATCGCAGTCATCTAAAATCTTATCTGACGATTGGTTTCAACTCGGCACGTAACTCAACACTGAATCCATTCACGTTTTGGATTGGGCTCTCTCAAATATAACCCAACATCTATTCAATATCTCAGCGATAAAATTTGAGTTGGGATCTCTATGTGATGTCTACAGGATGCATGGTCGATCCCTCATAAGTTTAACCAGTCATGAATGGTATAAATCATGCCAAGTACCCCAAAAAAAAAAAAAAAAAAAATGCATCGGAGAGGATCCATGTTTGTCATACAGTGATCACATTTTGGGTGAAATGTCATGATTTGGTAATTTTGATTAGAACAAGCAGTTTTTTAGCAATTGAATTCCAATCAGATTCTAGAACGGTGCAAAGCCCAGTAATTAGGATTGAAGCCTTTTATTTAATCCAAAGCTATATAAGATACAATATCAAAGAAGTTGACCAGCAGTATATTTTTTAGACTTCCCCTTCTTCTTGGGGCCGTTACCAACTGAGTTTAATCTGAATGTTAACTAATGCAAAGTGAGTGAGCAGTGGTTTTACCAATCATTGTAACTAAGATCCAAGTGCTTCAATTCATACATTGAAGGACTAATGTTACCTCTCAGAGGCTCAGAGGCTCAGTGGCAAAAATTACCACCACAGAGACAAAACCAATCCAGTGGACCCGACTGTTGGACAAAAGATCAACCACCTAAAATGCACACCTAAAATGCACAAATAGAAAAAGAAAAAAGAAAAAAAAAAGAGACCACTCGATGTTTATCCTCCTCAACCGGCCATAGAGCTAGTCACACTCCACAAGGCCAAAAAAAAATTAGGAGCAACTAGGCTTCAATGTATTCCCAATATCGATTACAAATCGGTATCTAACATCAGCCTTCACAAGACGTTCCATTGCAGTGTTTACATAGTCTATCGGAATAACCTCAATGTCTGCTGTTATGTTGTGTTTTGCTCCAAAATCAATCATTTCTTGTGTTTCTTTTATCCCTCCAGTGGCACTCCCAGCTACAATCTTCCTCCCTATCAATCCAAAATTATTATTAGCTATAATTTCTTAGTCAGAGGCTGTCACTTAACAAAATTGAGATGATTAAAATTTAAAAGAGACAAGCACATGTAACAAGGGCGGATCACATAGAATTTCATCTTTTACATGTGTGTATTGACCTTAGCCTGTTGGCCAATGAAAAAAGAATGTCATATGCTTACCCGCAAGCAAAGGAAGGATTGGTAGTTCAAGTGGTTTGTCCGGTGCACCAACCATAACAAGTTTCCCGTGGGACTTTAGAAGGCCAATCAATGGTAGGAGAGGGTGAACTGCAGACACTGTATCAATGATACCATCCATTGTGGCCATAGCAGCCTACAAGTTCAACATAATAGCATAAGCAATACTACACTTGACAGTCTAAATAAAAGTCTATATTAGGTTATGAAGATGTCATTTGTTCAAAATTATTTTTCCAAATTCAACATCCGCAATGAGCTGGCATCTTGGTATTGGGTCTAGTTTTTTTAATTTCAAATTTCAAATTTCAAAATTCAAATTTTTGACATATAGCTCTACTCTATAATACGGAGTAAAAGGGATTTTCACGTCAAGACATGCCAACTTTCTTGCATCAGCCAATGCAAATGTTGACCTGAAATTTTTTCTCCAGAACAACATTGTCTAAAAATTATTGTAACCTGCATCTGCTCCGAGTCACGGCTGACCAAAAATGAGTCTGCACCAAGATGTTTTATAGCCTCATTCTCTTTGTTGGGCGCAGTACTGATCACTGTCACCTTAACCCCAAAAGCCTTTGCAAACTTCACGGCTACATGGCCTAGCCCACCAAGGCCCACTACACCCAAGTGCATACCAGGTTTGGTAAGTCCAAAATACTTTAATGGGCTATACACTGTGATCCCAGCACATAGAAGAGGAGCACCACCATCAAGGGGCAAATTGTCTGGAAAACGAATAACGAAGTGCTCATCAGTGACCATGAAGTCAGAGTAGCCTCCAAATGTGGTGGTTCCATCATGGTAGGTGAAACCATAGGTGTGTATCCATTTTGGGCAGTAACTCTCAAGATCATTGGTGCAGTCATCACAAGAGTTGCATGATCCAACCAAGCACCCCACGCCCACTTTGTCTCCAATTTTGAACTTTTCTACCTGGCTCCCAACCTCTGTCACTATACCTACAATCTCGTGCCTGCATTGGACGTACAATTTGGGTTAACACAGATAAAGATGTGAATAATTTTGGTTGACACTTCTAATGTTGAAGGGTAATTTTAGAAAGGGGGAATTACAGATGGCCTAGCTATGGGAAAATAACTACAAATCAATACAATACGATTTTTTAGGAAAGTGCATTCACTTCCATTAATTTATTTTGGTATTTCAATTTTACCCACAATGAAAACAATAGTACTTTATCTTTATTGCATAGTTTACATCATCAGGATTTCGGGAACGATATTTTGAAAAATTATCAAAATTAATACATTGACTTTTAGAGAGGGATAAAAATTTTAGGGTAACCCAAAAAGAAAATAAAGACAATCTTTAAGGTAGGATGAAGCATATTTTATCAATCATTACATAATCTATAAAAATAAACCTAAATGATATTTTAAGATCTAATCTTGTCTATTTGAATATTGTTTTTATAAACTGCCCATCCTTAAACATTTTACGTATAAATCCAAATTAATTTTCTTGGTAGAAAAACAAAGCAAAATAGAATTTACGAACCCAGGGACGAGAGGGTATATCGACATGCCCCATTCATTCTTGGCAAAGTGAAGGTCAGAGTGACATATCCCACAGTAGAGCACCTTAAATTTCACGTCTTTTTCTCCTGTTGCCCTGCACCAATCATTTCCAATTATAACCTAAACACCATCAGCACATCAGTTTCATCATGACCATCAATCACTCAATCAGAACATGTAGAAGTATGAGAAATAAGAAATTGAACACTCATTTTCTCTTGTTGCATCTCGTAAGCGGCCTAATACAAATTAAGACTTAAGGCTAAAATTTTAAATTAGGGGTATTTTTTTTTTTTTGGCCAAATGATAGAAAATGTACACCCGCACATATACTACGTGGAATCGAAACTAAGACTTCTACCACAAACCCCACATCTTTATTGGAGTGGGACGCACCATTAGACCTAAGGAAAAATTTAAATAAGGGTTTTTTTAATAGGGTTTAAGGCCAAAATTCTAAATGAAACCCTTTTGTATGGTTGGTTGGGTTGGGTTTTTATTTATTTATTTATTTATTTATAAATTGCAGTTCCCACTTCAGAGAATCATCGAATGGTGCCTCCATTAGAGATAACTCCTAACTCCACCCTTGAAAAGGACCGTTACCATATTAAGCTGATCAGATCTAAAAGAATAAAATGACATAGTAATAAACCCCCATCCCATAAAACAATGTGTAAGATTACCTTCTGGAGAATTTAAAGGGGGAGAGGACACCAGACGTGTCTCTGGCTGCCCATCCGAAGGCCTTCTGTGGGTGCTCTGTCTCGGGTGATGTAGCCATTTTTCTGTTCTTCTGTCCTATATGCCGCAACTCAATGCTCTGTGTGTGAGAATGAGATCGAGTGAGAGTAAAAGAGAGAGAGAGAGACAGAGAAGTGTCTTATGAGGGTGATGGTTGTGGAGCTTTATATTGGATTGGAGGAGAACTGGAGAAGTGTCTGACGTAGTGGGTGAGCTACTCATGTTATGGAGCTTTGCATCGGATAGGAAGGTGTTGTGGACTTGTGGGTTTGGAGTGACGTAGTGGGTGAGTGAATCGAATATATAAGAGGGCTGTCCAGGATTGACTTTTCTTGGCTAACCACGCCATGAGTGTTTGGGGACTTAAACTGACACGAGTGTTTGTTGGCACAGAAAAAAAGAGGGGGAATTACTGATTAGGTTCATCATTTTATGGTATTGCCCCCGAAGGATTGGTTAGAATTGTAAAATTCGTAATGACCATTCAGGATGGAGTTAACTAGAGGTGGGTGTGTGGTTAGTTTTTACTTACCCATTCTACCCTTCTGCCTCTCTCTCTCACTCATCCCTTTACAGCACCCGTCCAATCTCTCGCTCTCATCCCCTCAGCACCCGTCCAATCTGCCTCTCTCTCCCTCATCTCTGTCAGTCTTGATATGCACAGCCGCTCTCTTTCTCTCTCTCTCACTCTTTCTCTTCCCAACAAGCTCCCGCTCAAGGAAACTTAACGGACCAACATCTCACGGCGACCTCCCTCATACATCCAAACGACAGCCTCCTCCCTCACCGGAGGCAAGAAATAGCGGCAAGGAATATGATGACCTGAATTTTGTATCTATATATATGTCACGTACTGTATATTTACATATGTATATGCAATTTTATTTTCTTTAATTATTTTTGGAAAGGATGACCCTATCTTATGTTTTTGCGGCCAAGGAACACCATGGTAGTGTCAAATTTCAAAGAAAATTATCGTAAGTTGAAGTTTTAGAAATTTCAGAATTTTGGATCATGAAAACTCGAAACTTTAGACTTAAAAACGAATATGATTTTATAGGATTTTGAATGAACAATTTATATACGCACGTAGTACTCCGCGTGAGCTTCGATTCGACACTTGAATGATTGAAAACGGTTAAAAAACGAGGGAGATATTAATCGTCGAAGTTGGCCCGTTGAACACACTGTGTAACCGGGTTACACAATGGGCGGGAGGTTGAAGATGAGCCATAGGACTATGATCCTGTGTGGGTGCATCTGTATACCTTACCGTGTTCTCATGCATTTAAAAGCCATACGATAATCATATGAACCCCAAATTTGACAGTTGTACTCGTCTTGGTGGATCCTACCATGTGGGACCCTTAGTTGACCATTTTGACTAAGTTTGACTATAATTTGACTTTTTGTCTAATTTAATATTTGTTAAAAATTCCAGAAAATACTACAAAATTCCAAAAATTTTCGAAAATTATGAAAAATTCTCAAAAATTATAAAGAGTATTTTAAAGATTATTTTGATCATTTTTTTCAGTCTTCCTCATCTCTGTCAGTCTTAAAATGCTCTCTCGGGAGGACCTAGAGAGCATTAACGCTGCATTCGCATTATCAGTATCTATCACGTGGATTTGGGTCAATATTGCTCGCGATTGAGTTAGGAAATGTAGCTTCTTTACACTTAATATAGTGTTATTTTATAAATGTGATTTAAAATACCTTAATTATGTTGTTGGATTTTCTCAATGCAATGAGTCCAATATCATCCACTAATGTTGATTCTTTTTTATTTTTTATTTTTTATTTAACTTTAGAGTCTTCTACATGGGGCTATCAACATATATATATATGAGAAACCCCTTATGGGTAAACCCTGAACCCATGCAAGAATAGTCAACAACCACTAACTACAATTTTAGGATACTGAAATGATCTTTGGGGTAATAAAATTTATTTGAAAAAATAATAAATAATTTTACGATGTATTAAGGGTATAAACATGTTATAATGAATTAGTAATTTATTTGAAAAAAAAATTACAAAAGAAAAGATAAAACGCATATGTTTTGACTCTAGTATGTACATTTTAAGTAACCAATGCGTACATGTTTCAAGTTCATTGCATACATATTATATCCTCGTTCAGTACACTTGGGGTCGGGACCACGTTTAGGATTTTTTACACATTTTAAGGTACAAAAATGATCTTTAGGACAGTAAAATTTATTTGAAAGAATAATAAACAATGTTACAATGTGTTAAGGGTATAAACATATATGTTTAAATGAATTAGTAATTTATTTGAAAAAAAAATTACAAATGAAAAGATAGAACGCATGTGTTTTGACTTTAGTGCGTACATTTTAAGTAACCAATGCGTACATGTTTCAAGTTCATTGCGTACATATTATATCCTCGTTTAGTACACTTGGGGTCGAGACCACGTTTGGGATTTTTTACACATTTTAGGGTACTGAAATGATCTTTAGGGTAGTAAAATTTATTTAAAAGAATCATAAACAATTTTACTATGTGTTAAGGGTATAAGCATGTTATAATGAATTAGTAACTTATTTGAAAAAAAAAAATTACAAATGAAAATATAGAACGCATGTGTTTTGACTTTAGTGTGTACATTTTAAGTAACTAATGTGTACATATTTCAAGTTCATTGCGTATATATTATATCCTCGTTTAGTACACTTGGGGTCGAGACTACGTTTGAGATTTTTTACACATTTTAGGGCTACTGAAATGATCTTTGAGGTAGTAAAATTTATTTGAAATAATCATAAACAATTTTACGATGTGTTAAGGGTATAAACATGTTATAATGAATTAATAACTTATTTGAAAAAAAAAAAATTACAAATGAAAAGATAGAACGCATGTGTTTTGACTTCAGTGCATACATTTTAAGTAACTAATGCGTACATGTTTCAAGTTCATTGCGTACATATTATATCCTCGTTTGGTACACTTAGGGTCGGGATCACGTTTGTGATTTTTTACACATTTTAGGGTACTGAAATGATCTTTGGGGTAGTAAAATTTATTTGAAAGAATAATAAACAATTTTACGATGTGTTAAGGGTATAAACATGTTATAATGAATTAGTAACTTATTTGGAAAAAAAAAAAAAAAAGAATATACAGATGAAAAGATAGAACACATGTGTTTTGACTTCAGTGCGTACATTTTAAGTAACAAATGCGTACATGTTTCAAGTTCATTGCGTACATATTATATCCTCGTTTAGTACACTTGGGGTTGGGACCACGTTTGGGATTTTTTTACCCATTTTAAGGTACTGAAATGATCTTTGGGGGTAGTAAAATTTATTTGAAAGAATAATAAACAATGTTACGATGTGTTAAGGGTATAAGCATGTTATAATGAATTAGTAATTTATTTGGAAAAAATGTGCAAAAAAAGAGCTTGAAACATGTATGGAATGAACTTGAAACATGTACGCATTGGTTACTTAAAATGTACGCACTGAAGTCAAAACACATGCGTTCTATCTTTTCATTTGTAATTTTTTTTTTTTCAAATAAATTACTAATTCATTATAATATGCTTATACCCTTAACACATCGTAACATTGTTTATAATTCTTTCAAATAAATTTTACTACCCCAAAGATCATTTCAGTACCCTAAAATGTGTAAAAAATCTCAAATGTGATCCCGACCCCAAATGTACTAAATGAGGATATAACAGTGAACTATGGTCCCAAAATGATCAAAATAATTTTTTAAACACTCTTTATAATTTTTGAGAATTTTTCATAGTTTTCGAAAATTTTTGGAATTTTCTAGTATTTTCTGAAATTTTTAACAAATATTAAATTGGACAAAAAGTCAAACTACAGTCAAAGTTAGTCAAAATGGTCAACCAAGGGTCCCACATGGTAGGGCCCACCAAGACGAGTCCAACGGTCAAATTTGGGATTCATATGATTATCGTATGGCTTTTAAATGCATGAGAACACGGTAAGGTATACGGATGCACCCACACAGGATCATAGTCCTATGGCTCATCTTCGACCTCCCGCGGGTTGCATTGTGTAACCCGGTTACACCGTGTGTTCAACGGGCTAACTTCGATGATTAATATCTCCCTCGTTTCTTAACCGTTTTCAATCATTCAAGTGTCGAATCGAAGCTCACGCGGAGTACTACATGCGTATATAAATTGTTCATTCAAAATCCTATAAAATCATATTCGTTTTTAAGCCTAAAGTTTCGAGTTTTCATGATCCAAAATTCTGAAATTTCTAAAACTTCAACCTACGGTCATTTTCTTTGAAATTTGACACTATCATGGTGTTCCTTGGCCCCAAAAACATGAGGTAGAGTCATCTTTCCAAAAATAATTAAAGAAAATAAAATTGCATATACATATGTAAATATACAATACGTGACATATATATATATATATATATATATATATATATAAAATTCAGGTCATCACATTCCTTGCCGCTGTTTCTTGCCTCCGGTGAGGTAGGAGGCTGTCGTTTGGATGTATGAGGGAGGTCGCCGTGAGATGTTGGTCCGTTAAGTTTCCTTGAGCGGGAGCTTGAAGGGAAGAGAAACAGAGAGAGAGAGAGAGAGAGAGAGGGGCTGTGCATATGAAGACTGACAGAGATGAGGGGGAGAGAGAGAGAGAGAGGCAGATTGGACGGGTAATGAGGGGATGAGAGAGAGAGAGAGATTGGACGGGTGCTGTAAAAGGGTTGAGAGAGAGAGAGGCAGAAGGGTAGAATGGGGAAGTAAAAACTAACCACACACCCACCTCTAGTTAACCCATCCTGAATGGTCATTACTAGTTTTACAATTCTAAGCCAATCCTTCGGGGGCAATACCATGAAATGATGAACCTAATCGGTAATTCCCCAAAAAAAAACTTATATATAACAATTAACATAATATCATAAATTAATAAAAATGAAATAAAATGAGATTTTTAAAATACTTTTGATCTTATAATTCTATTTTATTTTATTTTTATTAACTTGTAATTATGTAATCATATTACATTTACGATCATAACTAACTCTTTGGCCCAAACCCATGATATTATACCAGCCATGGCATCGATGTACAACTAGTCTGACATAATTATAGTAGATGGTGACACATATCAAATTCTTGGATGACTGGAATAGTTTTTCTTCAAGATCCAAGTGGAATTTTGGGTATTTAATTTTTTATCTCGATTTGAGAAATCCCCTTTGATTTCAGGTTTCATACTTTCATAATTCGTACTTTATTTATTTGTTTTTGTAGTTGCGGAGGCTATTTTCAATTATCCAAAGATAAATAAATAAATGTTGCAGTGGCTCTTTATCATATTAGCCCATTATGTTGCTGGACTATTCTAATCAATGTAGCGCAATACATTTTAATAGAAAGTTAATTGAAGCCTAGTAATTGAATTTATTTATTTATTTTTTTTTTTTTTGCCAAATAAGGGATATCCCGACCAAGCCATTAGGTTTAGACTAGTCTCTCATGATGTACAAACTACTCACAAATTCATACATCTGATTGAAAAATTGATTGAAAACCTAGCAATTGACAATATCCATTTTATTTTTCAAACGGTCTCGTATGGCATTTGGATAGGCACTCCTACAAGGCTAATAATTAATAGCTTTTATTTTTAGCAGCGGCGTATTTGGATAGGCACTCCTACAAGGCTACAAATAATACTCGAATATATTAGCAAGACCTGGACAAAAAAAAAACAAAATCTAATACTTTTGCGTCTCTAATCTCTATAAGTGAAAAGAATGGATTTAAATAAAGGGGGAATTTTAGATTGGTCAGGCTACGGGAAACTAATTACAGTTCAATACAAATTACTACTAACTTTTTTTTTTGTAAATGACTACTAACTTAACTAATAATGACTATTAACTGTAATTGTTTACCCATGGCCCAACCAATCTGTAATTCCCCCAATAAATAAATAAAAACTAGGGAGCACGTGCGGACGTGCCTAATATTACTTGCTACTTTGTGACTTTTGCTAGCAAATTTGATCTTGAGTAGTAATGCAGTGAAAGAAAACTAAGTTGCCAACAAGTGCAAACTGCAAAGCCAATTTTAGTGTCCTTAAGAAAACTAAGTTACCAAAGGTATAAATGCAGTGTGAAATCAATAGTGCATTAGCCCTCCAACATAAGCTTGAAATATGACCAAATGACTTGGGTATGTATTTAACAGTTGCATAAGAACTATATAGCTGTGTAATTTTCCGATAAGTCAATCTTCAGTGTCAGAAAATTCGAGAGTTATGATCTTTCAGAAGGGGAAATTTAGTGTCAAAGATGCATAATTGCTCTTAAAAATTCATGGCAATGTGTCTTTCAGTCTCTTTTCTTCAATTTGCCAATCCACTGAGACCCTCCGCTTCCCCTGTTAAACACTAAAAGGAAATCTAATTGGCAACGCATTTTGATTTAATAATCTACTGATTATATAGTATGGAAATGCAATAAGGAAAAAAAATACTGTCAAAATTTGAAGATGTCAATCAAATACATATAATTTTGAAAAAAGAAAAAATGGAGGAAAGAAACTTGTTACCATTTAGCCTTGAAGCTGCCTTTGCAAATTGGCTTAATTCCCTGCTATTGTCATGTAGAGCCTCTTTCTCAGGTTGTCTAAGAAATGGAAATAGGCATGTCTCCATGTACTGTTGAACATTAAAGTGCCACAGACAGCCCAAAAGCCTAGAGTGAAACCAAGCCCTGCACTAAAATAAAACCCTGGAGTTATAAACCCATCCTTATCTTCCTGAATGTTGGGTACTTGAGCTTCTTCATCGCCTGGGCACTTATTCGAAAGTGGTGGCCCACAAAGATCAAGATTTCCCATATAAACAGAAGCATTGAAGCTTTGTAGTTGAGTGCCTGTTGGGATTCTGCCGGACAAGTTGTTATTTGACAAATCCAATAGACCAAGAAAATTCAGATTAGAAAAGCTCATAGGAATTCCACCAGAAAGCTGGTTTCTTGACAAATCGAGAGATTCTAACATTTTCATCTGCCCAATCATTGGAGGGATTTGTCCGGTCAAATTGTTTCTCGATAAGTTTAAGGCAACCAGTTCTATCAGACTCACAATGTCCCCAGGAATTTCACCAATTAATTTGTTACTTGAAAGATTAATTATCTTTACTAGTCCCAAATTTCTTCTATACTCAAGCTCTGATCCTTTCAATACAATCAATGCATTGTCAACATAGTTTGCAACAGAAAAATTCCTGGCAGCCCCACCCACACTAGAGAAATACAAGTGAAAAATGGTTTCCCTCAAACTTCCTTTTTGAGACATGGCTTTGAAATTTTTGAGGCACCGAGGTATAGTCCCTGAGATATTGTTCTGAGAGAGGTCCAAGATTTGAAGATGTACTAGGTGACATAAACGCCTAGGTATGCTTCCATAGAGCTCATTGGACCGCAGGCTAAGAACAATCAACTGTGAAAAGCTTTCCCCAATCCATGAAGGTATTTTTCCAGACAACTTATTCTCTCCAAGATCTAAGAATTTCAACCACTGGCAGTTTTTTAAGGTCGACGGCAATTCTCCAGATAAATTATTTTTGCGTAAATTCAATGTTTCGATATGATATAAGGAGCCAATCGAGCTAGGAATTTTCCCAGACAAATCATTGTTTGCCAAATTGAGAATGAATAATTCTTGAAATTTCATCCGACAATCAGGAAGCCCTCCAGATAAGAGGTTATTTGAGAGGTCAATATAAGTCAAACTCCCACCAGTAATTTCACATAAAGAAGAAATTGGCCCCAGAAACTTATTTTTGGAGAGATTCAATGATGTCAAATTAGAAGGAAGTAGTGGTAATGGACCATCAAAGTCATTTGAACTCAAATCGATACCAGAAAAACCAGAAAATTTTGAAGATAGATTTGGCAACCTGCCATTGATATGGTTGCATGAGAGGTTTAAATGATTTAACATGAAAGATAGGTCCCAAAACCACTGAGGGATTGAATCTGAAATTCCATTATTGGAGAAATCAATGTGGGACAAGTGTTTTTGAGTTTGAAGCCATTTTGGGAAATGAGGCCCCAACTTGCAAGCACCCAACCTTATAGTATCTAGTTGAAAAGGAGGAACCCAATGGGAGCTCAAATCCAAAGACAGAGAGTTGAAAGATAAGTCTAAATATTTCAACCTTGAGAGATTCAAAAAGTGAGCTTCAGAGATGATTCCTTCCATCGAATTAAACGAAACATCCAATGATTCAAGCTTGGAGAGATGTCCAATAGTTTCAGTTAAAGTCCCATTTAATTGATTCTTAGCAAGATTCAACTTTCTCAAGGATGACGAGTATGTTAGATCAGGCAATGACCCTCCGATTCGATTTTCGCGCAAATCCAAAACAACCAAGGCAGAGAGTTGTCCAAACTTTTCATTAGAAAACCCATTCAATCGATTTCGACTAAGATCCAACTCTTGTAATGATGAAAATCTTGCTAAATCAGGCAGTGAACCACTGAGTTCATTGTCATTTAACAGCAGCGTCTTTAATGAGTTCACACTGCACTCAGACATTAAGTTCTGAACAAATTTGGGAAGCTCTACCGTAAAATTATTCCAAGAAAAGTCTAATATTTGCAAAGCACATGAATTCCCAAAAGATTTTGAAATCCCTCCTTCAAGCTGATTAATAGACAAAGAGAGACGTGTGAGAGACTTCATCTTCTCAAAGGCGTTTGGAAGCGGACCTTGTAACTGGTTATCAGTTAAGTCAAGATGAACAAGGCTGCTACTGAAGTTGAACAACCAGCGGTACATTGAAGAGGTGATATAATTACCAGAAAGATCAAGGACCGCAAGAAATTTAGAAGAATTAACAAAAAAATCGGATGGAGGAACAAAATTGGAGAGTTGACACCCAGAGAGGTACAATTTTGATATGGAAGGGAGCATATTAATTGTTTGAAGCCAATGAGGGGATTTATTAAGGTTCACATAGCTCATGTCAAGGTATCTCAGTGAAGAGAGGTGAGAAATCCACTCAATGTTTTCAACAATTTCGGGAAAAATATTATACCCAAGATCAAGGTACAGCAGATTTGTAAGATTTCCAAGCTGAGAAGGAACAGCTCCACTAAAATTACCATAGGAGAGATCGAGGTGTCTCAGTTCAGTGAGGTTACAGATGAACATTGGAATGTGGCTCCCACCAAAATCATTGTCACTGAGATCCAAATAATTCAAATGATGCAATTCAAGCAATGAAGGACTAATCTTACCTCTTAGAGGCTTATAGGAAGCACCCGAGTTAAAATCCGTGACATTAAGATAGAGCTCGATGACATGACCCGTTTGGTTGCTACACGTGATCCCTCTCCATTTGCAGCAATCTCTTTTTGCATCTTCACTCCTCCAAGAAGAGAGATGGCCATAATCATCCACGAGGCGTTGCTTGAACATGAGAAGTGCTTCTCTCTCCTTAGCTATGCACCTAACGTTACCATCGCCGACTCCAAAATTGGATCCAGAGGCAACTTCCATGTATAGTAAAAGAATGACAAAAACATGGAGAACATGATGGCACCTCTCACCCATGATCATCATGACGACTCAATCAAGATCAAGATCAAAATGAAGCAGCAATCTAGAAATCTTTTTGATTTTTCTGATCCCAGGCAATTACTAGCAGTTAATAGATTTCATAGTTTGATTGGAGCGTTTTCTAGACTCCAAAAGTCATTTGAAGGACTTAGAAGAAAGACTTGAGTCATCGAAGAGGTTGATGTGTGTTGGCCTTTAGCTAAATAATTGAGGGATTTTAGAATAAGTTTATCAACAGTTTCCTCCACCCTTCCCAGTGGAATAAGTCAAGTCAAATGTCCAAACCAATCAAAATCATAGTCCATGTCAAAGTCATCTTTGGCTGTAATGCGCGCAACTTAATTTATTCATCATTTGTCCTGTGGGAAATTTCCTTATCCACTTGCCGGCATTGAAATTGTGGAGATTTTGAGTGAGAAACTATGCCGATCTTAAAGGTTATGACAAGTTTTCCATTGATGGAAGAGCCGCGTGTGGACAAATTTTTGCGGTGGTAGCCAATTTGAAAGTTTCAAAGAATAAGCATAAAAATGGAATTACGATGCAGAACATTAATGGCCTCTTTGGTTGTCCAATTCAAAATTAAATAATTTAAGAAATTTTACATAGGATTGACGAGATAAATCTATTGCTTTGAATAAAAATATTTTAAAATATTGGAGTTATTACTATAATTGATGTTGTAGAATCAATAATATTTTGAATTTTCACTCTTATTTGTAATGATAACCATCATTTTCTTGAATTTGTTAATTTAAGATGATGGAATATGCCTTCAATATTATGTAAACTTTTTTCAATTGTTTAATTTCGAATTGAACAACCAAAGAACCCTAAATGTTTGTTAAGTGCCAAACAAACATTTAAAAAAAACATATATATATATATATATATATAGGAACATTACTGTGCTGATAAGAACATTACCGTATATATAAATATATATAGTCCTTTTTTATCAAGTAGCTGATGCAATTTTGCATCACGTTCACTCTAAAACTCTTACGCGTGACTCGTATTTAGCTATACCAAGCATTGGGTTAAATTTGAATCATACGTTAATCATATATACCAAAAATAAAGTTGATCTAAAATTAAGAATTGTTTCATTCGAAATGTCCATAAATGAACAATTGTTAATGATTAAAAAATCCACATTTTGGATCGAATAATAATCAATCTCAAATCAATTAGATTTTTGGCATAAAACGCTTACATGAAAAGGCTATCTAATTCAACGGTTGGATTCACGAAAAACAAATCACTAAATAGAGTTTTGAAATACACTTAGACACCTGATAATAGAAGGATTGATATATTATATTGATAGACTTGGGGTCTACACGCCAAAACCAACTACAGTTCAAATAATAGTTGACAAGAGAGAACGCCCAGTCCATCCAACCACACTTCACTTGACCTAGCTATGCAATACATCCCACTCTATCATACACAAAATTCCCCACAATATAGTATGCACTCGTCACCGATTAGAAAACTTGTTCCTCTCAAAGGTGCACCCAGACAAGGCTTGAACAAATTTGGAAAGCTCTTCAGTGAAATTGTTCCAATGCAGATCTAGTGTTTTCAATTTACAAAAATTCTGTAACAAATACAGCACTGAAATTGTGGGGAAATTCATTGTGGGGAAATTCCTTTGATTAAAACTTCGGTAAAAAATACAGCACCGAAATTATGGAGATCGTGTGAAAAACTAGAATGACATTCATTAAAGCTCTCTTCTTTTTGTTTTTTTGGTTTTAGACCCAGTGTATCCTCAAAGCTGACAACCAAAGGTCTAATCACTGTCGCGACGGGTAAGCAATGGTAAATCGCTAGCCCAGGGATTTTTTCCAAAATATTGGGACTCGAACTCGGGATCTTTCACCTCCACTCGAGACAACCACTTTGGGGCCAAGTGCCCAACCACTAGACCAACCCATTGGGTTCATTAAAGCTCTCTAGTTGAGTGGTTGACAGAATTTTTCTAGTCGAGTCATTACGGCTCCTATTATGTGCTGAAAGATATATGAATCTCAATGATGGGCGGCCAGAAAAATTACTTACAGAATGCCCACTCAATATGAAAGATCAAAACCCTTTCACATCCATAATGATCAATGCATTCGGGCCAATAATACAACCAAAAAGGGCAAAACAATTAAAACTATGTTTGAAAGGGGAATTGCTTTGGGCACTACAATCTTACTAATCATCCTCAAGATCAATCACCATCCTCAACTTCCTTCTTATTAGAGCATTTTTTGGTGACGCAATAGGAGCCACATCATCCCCTGAATCTTCTAACTCATCAGCCAACTCATCATACAGTTGCTGATGTGTCGAATGATCTACACTGCTGACAAGTGCAACACCTAACTGCTTTTCCCTGCTAATTCCAGTTGCTACAAAATTTCCATCCAGGCCAGCATTGCTGAGAGCAACATCTGCAGCCTCCATATCATTGGCTTGTTCACGTCCATCCCTAAGATGCAAATATATAATCATGCTTGAGTAAATTTACCTTCATTCAACTATCTCCATAGAAATGGATTTCTTGACAAACTACTTTCCATTAAAGTTACGCATTTCTAATGTTCTAGGTCCATTAAAACTCTGCAAAGATAAGTTTGGATAAAAAGAAACAACTTAAATAATACAGTGCAATTTAATCTTATATTTCTTTCTTCTTGGTAGAATAAAACTGTGTTTTATTCGATAAGAGTACAGTTTTGACCAAAAAAAATAAAAAATTTAATTAAGATGAGCAATACTCAATTAATGCAAAGAATTGTTAGATAAAGTTCACATTTCCTAAAAGCCACTGTTGTGAACCTTATCAATGGACTCCACCAAGGCAGCACCACTCAGTTTGAATAGGCTCAGATGAGATATCTTAAGTGTACTTTGTTCTTTCTCTTTCCTCTGAAATTAAAATCATGTTGAACCCAAGGGGCAGATGCAGGAACTCCAGAATCATCAAGATATAACCACCATGTTTGAACATGGAATCCATTTATGGACTACTGATTTGAACTATGTCCTGCTTTATCTCCAATGAGCCTCTAAAGTTAACGATATCTGAATCCAAGAAATGATTCTAGAACGTTCAATCATTATGTTACAGCACAGGGACTTGATGCTTTGGTAATACCAAATTTCTTAATTTTACAAGATCAAGAAAAGTGGCTTCTGGAAAATAAAGACCTGACTCTCCAGTCCACTCTCTCATTCATCTCATATAATGCCAAAAATAGAATATACTGACATCACAATCATATATTATATAATAATGATTCCCAGCCAACAGCAGCGGTGACATCCTTTCCAAGATTTTATTTTCTACTAAAATAAATGGAGTAAATATCAGGAAAGGAGTAAAAAGGATATTTTTATTAGCAGACTTCAGTTTGGAAGATGGAACCAGCAGTCCAAAGAGTATAAAAAATTTCAATAATGTGACATTATCAGCAAGAAATAAGTAAGTGACACACCTTTCTCTAACATCTTGAGTAACTCCATTTCCAGATTCATTTTCAATCACGGACTGCTGAATTGAAGTGGTTGTGAGTTTTTCACTCTTCGTCTTTGGAAGGTGTCTCCTACTATTTCTATATCATAGAAAATGAATTACATAATTTAAGATAAACAATAGGCAAACAAATAGAGGAAAGTAGTAGGTACTCATAATGATTTGAATTTTGAACATGCGTAAAACACTGAACTACATTCCATTGTTCTAAGCTATAATATCAACTATGGATTAGAAATAACAAATAACAAAATATAAATGTCATTTGAATGCACTTTTTAAAATATAGTTTCCACTTTAACTAATGAAACAGCATAAATGCCATGGACAATGAATTCAGCACCAGAAAGTTTCGAAACAAATCATAGTAGCTAAAGAAACTAAAGATAAAAATAAAAGTGAAAAAATACAAGTGGGTATACTTAGTTCTATTTTAAAAATATATATATAGAAAATGTTAAGGTCTTTCATACTTTCATGCATGTGTGATGCTTCTCGCACACGAAACAAACATGCATGTGTGATAAACAGTTGCAATCAATGTTGCATATATGCACCGTCAAGCACTTGAACATCACCATAAACATTTTTTTTTTTTTTGGGGGAAAAAAATCGAAAATGATGAGAAAAACAAGTTTTGGAAGTTCATTTCTAGAGACTGCTGTCAAAAAAATACCTCCAAAAATAATGCCTCCTACGGAAAAATTCATAAAGAACAATCCCTTTTCCAAGTACTTCATAAAGTTGCTTCCTGTGTTCGCATAAATTTTGTCTAAGAACAATGAAATGACAAAAAACACCAAGCCTCCTCAATATTGCAACACTGATTGCAACTATTGAGAAGGCCCAAAACTTAGAAATCTTAGAAAATATTAGAAAATCTTAGAAATCTTAGAAAATAGTTCTTTGAGAAGGCCCAAAACTTAAAAATCCAGAAACATATTGACATCACAACTTAAAAGGGTATTCCACAGCATCTTAGTCAATGCCATCACCACTGCCGCTGTGATACCACCATCGCCACTAACCCGCTACTGCTACTGCCACCACATCACTGCTAGATTACCACCACCCTACCTCCATTACAGCCACAGCCACTGCCACCAGATTTACCACCACCCCCATGTTCCCACGATGCTACCAGCCTACCACTACTATCCTACCACACTGCCACCGCCGCTGCCACTCAAGAACAAGCTCCAACGACCACTGACACCACATCAGCACCACCCTACCAGGCTACCACCACACAACTGCCTCCAACTTCAAAACCACTAGCATCTCCACTTCCACCGCAGCACCAATACCAACACAATCATTGCATCCTCCAATGCATTTACAACCTCTGCTCTTGCCAATAGAATCACAAATCGCACCAATGTATTTCCAAACTTGTGTTTTCCAAACAATATCTTGACAATGGCTACCAAACATACCATTACTTTGAAGAATTATCAAAACAGCCGTCTATTTTTGTTGGAAAAAATGTAAAACAAGAAACCAGAGATATAAAAGGCCACCATGGCGTCCCAAAATCTAATGAATTATTTCCTTAAAGGATGACAATATATAGGTACATGTTGTTTAATGTTTCAACACTAACAACATTCACATATATATCCTAGAACAATGACGAAGCTCATGACATGGATGGAATTCATAACGAGATTAAGAAATCTTGACTTTAAACATTCTAAAGTGGCAGAAAAAGATTCAAGTTGACAACCACAGATATCAGGATTAAGTTACTTTAAATTGTGGATTAATCACCATCAATGCCATTATTGCCATCTAAAACCAAACTGAAGCATGGTTGTAAGTTTCCAGATGTTGTCATCGGAACACAGAAACATGTCCCATTCATAAGATAGAAATTTTTGAGAAAACCCATATATTCCATTATACAGTGAGTTGCTACCAAAAAGTGTTGTTTCAGTGATAACATTTCAATGACTGCCACTTAAAATGACATTTTTAAATTGAAAGACTAGAAATATTAATGCCGTTTCCTGAGTGCACAATCAACCACAAAACCTTTAGAGAGAGAGAGAGAGAATACTTACTCCAAAACAGAGCTTAGTAATTGATCATCAGAATCATCTTCCAATAATTTTCCATCAATCTTCTGTTTTGGGACCTCTTCACTCGACAACCTGCTACTCCTCTTATTCTTGTTCCTGAAAATTTGAAAATAATGTTTAAGTAGAAGTTTCATATCCAAATAAAATAGGAATGTTGACCAATATTGACAGAATCAACAATACAACTCAACTCAAGAAACCTAATCCAAAAAACTTAGGTATTCTAGACAGCTATTTTGCCATTCTGGTCCACCCACTGAGAACCTAAAATAAATTTTTAAATTTCATTCAATTTTGGTTTGTATGTTTCATTTCAATTTTAAGATCAAAGTCAGCCAGAATCCTGACATAAAGTGGAGAGGTAGTTTTGAAGTGTTCTAAATGGTAGCTATAATACCTGCCAGGCCAAAATTTAGACAGTCCAGCAAGAACGTGTTCACAATATGATTATGGAAAAATTATAATGTCAAGATGGATAAACAAAAAGGAAAGTGGTAGAAGTTGGGCTAAGCTATGATGTTCATCAATCTTTTGTCCTCATTTTTAAAAAATAAAAAATAAAAACGGATGTATGATTGTATATATGTATATATAATTAAAAATAAAGATGATACAAAGTGAGGTAAGATGGCATGCTCATGTTGAGTAGAAAAATGACAGCACCAGTTAGGAGCGATACCGTTTATGTTTTTGATGCACCGCAAGAACAAAAATAAAGCCAAGAACCGTGTATGTAATGAGAAATATCCAGTAGCCTATAGCATAACATTAAACATATAGCTATGCAGAGTACAATCGATGAAAAAGAATTTGCAAAGCCAACCAACAACAGTTGTGATGAGGCTGGGGTGACTTGACTTGAGACCACATATCTTCGGTCTTGCAAGTCTGTCATCAAACACCAGGTTCCACACTCAAAACTGCTCGCATTGCTTTACACAATTACACTAAACTTCAAAATTTATACAAGCCAACTGTACATCCACAATTAAGAATTACCGCAAAATGTATGTTGCTTGAATACATTACAACCATAAAAGATTAAACATTCAACCATATGCATACTCAGAAACATGACAAAATAGGTACCTATGCTTTAGTGCTAGTAAAGATTCATTATCAGAGTTCTGTGCACCATTTGTAGAATAGTCATTAAAATCCTCATCTCTCAAATGCATGTTGGCTTCAGAACTCCTCTGTCGAGGAACAAGTAACCCAAGCTGCTTGAGCTTACGGGAAATTTGTGCTGCTGTGAATGTGCCATCAGCATCCAGTGCATTTGCAATCTTGTAGCTGCACCTCTTATGGTCTTTAAACCTGTACAAAGCAGACAGCCCAGAACATAATAAAAAAATTTAATTAATAAAATGATGAAATTTCAGTATCCACTTATTTTGTTATATTATTTAAACATCAATATTTTAATAGGATATCAAATCCAAGTATCAAGTCTCCACCAAGAATATGAGTTAATTAAGCACTCACAGCTCAAATAAAGTTTTAATCTTCATCTCCTGATCTTCACTAAAGGCACGCACTCTTTTTCTAGTATGCCTGTAAAGGAAAAATGAGGCATTGGAACATTTACTCCAAGAACGTAAGAGATAAAATCATCTCATTCAAAAGCAATCAAAAGCAAATGATCTTTTATGAGTCATACTTCACAAAGCCCTGATCTTCAAAAATTAAAATTAAAATTAAAAAGTAAAATAAAAAATAAAAAATTGTTCTTTCGGCAACTCAAATCAGAACATATGAACCTTAACATTAGAATTTAACTAGAATAAATGCCAATGAAAACTTACAAAGGTTGTCTCATTGTAGAACTTTCATCAAAATTACTTGAGTTAAGAAGAGTAATCTCACTCTCCAATAAGCTTCCTCCTTCCCTAAGTTGATCAGGGCTACCAGAATGAGTTCCATTGGCACGAAGCATCCTTTTCTTTGACGGAACTTTTAATCCTAAATGCTTAAGCTTGTTCGAAACTTGAACAGGTGAAACTTTTCCATCCAGATCGAGGGCTTCTGCTATTAGATGACTACAATTCCAATTATCTTTGTATCTACAAACAATTTCAGAAAAATGAAAAATGAAATGTAAAACTTCATCTGAATGAAGTAAATTATTGCAAATACTACTATGTTTCTGTATATTTCTTATGTCATTTAATTCACATCTTTTATTATGAATTTTTTTAAATCGTTGTAAACATAAAAAAAATTGTGACGAACTACACTTACTGCTCATAGAGACTTTTGATTTTTTCCTCCAGCTCACCATTGAGAACAAGTCTTTTCTTTCTTCTAGAAATGCTCACAGTTTCAAGTTCCATGGAATGTTCCCTACTGCAACAGGAAAAGGATGATCAGGACTCGCTAACCAACAATATAAGTAAAATGTAAAAACGAAAATCCGTAAAGGATTGTCCTTTTGAATGTCATACTTGTCAGAATCCTCCTCCCCGTCAATCTCTATATTTGACTTATATATGATGCTTTTCTTCACTTCACCACCACTTCCATTGTTTCTGGGAAAAACCTTATGAACATTGGCTTCATATGGTACATCCTCCCTATCCAGCAGCAGATTATATTTTATCAACAAAACAAAGGGTACCACATTAAATTGTTCTTATGATAATCAAGACAAAATTATCTTTCACCAATCTATTCGATCAAGAGAAATTCATCAAAATTTAAAAAATTGAAGGAAACACCACCTCAAGATAAGAGCATACTACATATTAATGGTCTAAGATGCAATAATAAGTCCATATACTGTCATAAACTTTCCATAAATAACCAGTAGAATGAAAAAGCAGCTGAACAGATGATGATACAGATAATATTCGCTTCATATACGCCTTACCTCTGATTATCCAGCTCATGAGAAATCACGAAATCAGCTTCATCGTCACCAAGTGCATCAGCTATGCTTCTGCGAATCTGTCTTTGGCCTTGTAATGGATCAATTTCTCCATCCCCTGAACCACTTCCCCAATTTCTAGTTTCTTTCTTCAAATTTCCAAGCTCATGCAATAAAGATTCAGAATTGATGTAATGGCATTCTTTGCGTGTCTTCCAGAAGAGTATTTCCACAAAAAGAAGGGGTTGGTTCTTCATTTTCCTTAGCATTCTCCTAACCAGACGTGTTAGAAAATAAACAATATTTTCATACTCCTTGCATGGGCACGACTTCTGCTCAACCAGAATATTGTTGAATGTGGTGAGGAGGGACAGCTGCAAATTTTTTCCACAAATACAGACACATGAGACACATGCCAATATCCAATTTTCAATATTTTTTAGGAAAATTTTGAAATAAAATTTGACCTGATATAGCATTGGAGAGAGCTCCAGATCATCACAGATCCTCCGCAACATGCATATTATATAGTGATTTGTACTGGTAGAATTGCTTTTGTAGAAATTGAGCAACCAACACAAATTATGAATAATGGTGTCATTTGCAAAAGCAGAAACCAAAGTAGACACCTTAAAATCAACTTCATCTGTTGCAGCTAGCTGTTCATCACAGGAAGAATCATCTGTTCCATAACAAAGATTATCATTGATTTGATCAGACTTTTTACTATCCATCTGTGGCAGTTTTCCTCCAAGATTCTTTGTCTCCAATGCAGAGGGATCAGGCTCATCAAACTTAATGGTGATATCAACATTGCCTTCAAGAGTATTTATCTCCAGTGCAGATGGATCAGGCTCATCAACCTGGACAGGGATATTGACATCTTCTTTCCCATCACAGGTTGCATTTGCTGAATTTACCATTTGTGACATGCTCAAACCTACAGATTGTTCACAACTAGAGATGCCAATTTCATTCTGAATGGTAACATGTTCTCCATCCTGTTTGCCTACACTATCCTTGTCGCTTGATGTTTTCTTCTTTCTTCCTTTCCTAGATTTTCTAGAAACCTGAACCACAAATCAATTTTCAAGGATATACAAAGGGATGCAAAAATAAATAACATGCATATATTATAGCACCTATTTGTAGCCAAAACAAACCCCCCCCCCCCCCCTCCTTCTCCAGGAAGAGGAAAAAATAAAAATAAAAACAGCTCACAGATTGATTACAAGCTAACAGACATATGTAGAAACTCAAAAAGGAAAAATAGATGCCATGAAATCCATTTTTGTAAATTAGAATGAAAGTGCTATTGCCCAACATTGTGTCTATCATGTGAATCAACCAATTGATCTCATGTAGACTCACCATGACTAGTAGTAAAGTCAATAAATTGTCCAAATCTTAACTTCTAGAAAAAGTTTTTTAGACCACCATCAACCCCGCATTTCTCTAAAATGTCCCACATATTTAGTCAAGGAACTAAAATAATGAGTTCACTTTTACATGCTTTTATATGACAAAAACAGTCAAAATCATATAAAAAAGACTAATGAGTCAGCTAACTATAGGCCCTTTCTATGATTGTACTCAAAATAGCAATTCGATGAAGAATTGTTGGCAGACATTTTTCTTCTTTTTTATAGATTTTTTGAGGTGTTATATTGGATAGTTCTTGTACATGGGCTAAGCCCTTTTGATTATTAATACATACTTTAATTCATCAAAAATAAAAAAATAAAAAACCTCAATGTTGAAGGTAATCAACACATCTCTTCATTCCTTGACAGTATTCCGAATTGCATAAAGAAATTTAGAAGAAAAAAAAAAGGGTCACATTATTTTCAGAAATTATGCCATAGACATTAGATAATCACGTAGTGGTTCCATCTGCTTGACATAGGTTTAGTCCAAAATTACCCAAAAAATACATAAAAGAAAACATTTCATACCCTCAATGTGCCGCGTGACTGAAGATTCTCCATGAGCCATACAACTACATGTATCATTTCCACCAAATCTGCAAGATCACTAAGAAGAATAATAATATAACTATATTAGCAAGGAATTAAACAAGTAAAAACAGTAACAATTATCTAGACATGCGTAAAAAAAATGTATGCATATGGGCAAGTAAAATTATTTATGTACAAAAGGTTAAAAAGAAAAAAGAAATAGTTGACTTGGGAATCCATTCATGCAACCATGTGCATTTCCCTGTAAAATGATTAATGTATAGAACAATCAATAAAATGGAAATTAATTTCAAACAAAAGTTAAATTAATTTCAAACAATCAATTAATGGAAACAAAAGTTAGCTTTACTCATGGACATATATCCATGCTTATAATATGTTATCGTGATGAAGTTATCCTACATAAACCTTGTTGCCCAATGTAAAATATGAACAATAAAGATTATCTAGCACATGTTAGATCAGATTTTCTAAGGAAAAGTTTTAGAAATGAGAGAAGATGTATAGGTTAAGAGATCTCCAAATATGCAAAAGAAGGAAAAAAGATTGAAAAAAAATTTATGCAGGCATTCAAAAATATTAGGGAAGGGTTATTGATTTCATCAACATGATGTGCGAATGACCAGCATTAGGAGTTCAAATTAATTTCCCTACAATTAGACTTATATGATACAATATGACCTCTGAGACAGTGAGATAAGATAAAAAATTTCCTTAATTGTTGTTTAGTCAAGAATTCATGTGAATTCCACAATTAGCTTTTGTTAGAAAATAAGGAAGATTAGAATTACTTCAAAGAAAACCCCTGAACATTCATGGAAGTTAAATATTGTGAAATGAGACAATCTACAATGGGGCACTACCCTATCAAAGTTGACAGGGCTACATCCTTTTATATGCAAACGAAGGGTCTATGTAATAACCTAAGTCTTTCAATAGATTGAGGACGTCTTATACAAGTAATTACAAAGAAAATTTTAGAATTAAAAACCCACTTCGTCTAAGAAAGAAACTTATTTTTTCTGCTCAAACACATAGCTATATATATCATTCCTAGTAAAGATATATAACTTTTTTCATCTTTGATCCTTATGAAATTAGGAATACATATGTGTGTGTGTGCATGCATGCACACGCATGTATGATTTCTGTATGTTTACATCTATTTCAATGGTCTTGATCAATATATGGACCCACCAGTGACCACTTGTAGATAAAATGATGTAGCCTCATCAATTTTGATGAGGCAATGCCCCATCAAAGATTCTCTTCTAAAATATTCACCAAATATATTCTAACCAAATCTAACCCTAATCAAATCCAACCAATCATGACTCATGATACGGTGTAGCATAGCACACCATACTCCCTTATAGCCTCACAATCTTTAGGTTCAACAGCTTTGAAATCTCTGCCATTAATTTCAAAGGAAAAAAATAATAAACCTTTGGATTGTAAAAATGTAGAGAGAGAACCTTTTGGGTTGTTTGTGAGTATTGAACGATTTCATCAGGTTCAGAAGGAACTGAGTCATCCCTTGATCAGTTTGATCATAAAATAACTTGTAAAGAAGGATGCGAGCTGTTTGAGGCTCCTTAGAATCATCAGGTGATAGCTTAAGAACCAGATCTAACATGCGAATCTGCAAGAGGCAAAAACCAATGGCATTCAAAAGGATTACATAGAACTATTAACTATATAAAGAGTATTCTCCTGAGTCCTGACTAACAAACAGATTTCAAAATTTTCCAAAATAAATTTACAAATAAATGCAGTAAAAATATTTGTATTAACAACATGACAAACATCTTGATTCAACAATTCAGAAGCTGTAATCAATTCAGTTATCAGCAACGTTCCAACTACAGACCTCAGAATCTAAAGAGGAATGCAAATATCCAGTAGAATTGAACGGAACACAATTCGGTGGTTTAATGTGCATTTTTTTAAAGTCTCATAGCATGTGGGCAAAATTAAATTATGGAGATAACACCAACTCATTCAATGGCTCACCCATACCATGATTGATCCGATACTTTAAACATAGTCAAATTTCAGGGAGGATTTTCCAAGAGTGGTTCCATAATTATAAATAAAAAAAATAAAAAAAAAATAAAAAACTATTTCTTCATATATTCCTTTGCATTTCTCAATAGATAAACAATTTTAAGTGAAAATTTCAACAACCCTTTAGGAATATAGCTTCTTTTTTTTTTTTTTTTTTTTTTTTTTTTTGCTAAGTATTTTAGTAATATAGCTATACGCACCGTTTTCAAGAGAAATCACAAATAATAGATGAGAAGCCATTACAAAGGCAACGATCAAAGAGTCACCATACAAAGATGCGGATTCCAAAAGGCAATAGGAATTTCTTAATTTAATTATTATGGTCAATTCACCCATAAATCAACATTTTTTCCAGGTTCTTAGATAATTTGATCTGCAAATTGGAGAAGAATCAGTGTTGATTCACCTTTCCATGGATCAACCACCTCATTAATGACTTAGTTACTGAGAGATGGAAGTGGCACTATCTTTTTCTTTCGCTTGTCTGAGTTGTCTGTAAAATTGTGCAATGAGTGGAACGCCAGTCTCACTATGTCCACAGCTAGTTTACTCTTTCACGTGAGACAAATTCATGTTTGCCAATTTATTCTCTTCCTTTCGGTGACTTTTGTCCACAAATTACGCAATTTCTCATTTTCTCTTCATGTCAATAAAAGAGGAAAAGGAAAAGGAACAATAATATTTCATCAACATGCTTCCACATGAATCTTTTTAAAAACAAAGTTTGAGATTTCAAATTCTGGCTGCCATAAAGTTCCTATATTTTGACCAAAAATTAACGAGGCTTCAATTCCAATGATTTGGGGTCTGCTACATGAATTTCATTTTCCATTTAGCAGTATCTAGAGTTGTATCCTCCATTCAATCCTTGGCAACAATGCCTTTTCTCACCACTTCGACCCATTTTCTCTTTGGCCTTCCCCCTGTCTTTTTGGCACCTTCAACTTATCAAATCACTCCTCTGTACTTGTGTATGGTTCTTCTCTTGTTAATTGATGCCACCTCTAACACTCACTGATGCATTCATTGCTTATTCTATCTTTTTTAGCCTAATCACCACTCAATAATTGTGTATAAAAATTGATTATTGGTCACACTTAAAAGAGATTTTTTGAACCACAAAAACCTTCATTGATCCCAATAACTCACAAGAAAATATTAGTGCCCCAGTTGTAAGAGGATCTACCTCGTCGTTTGATGGGTTTGATCTTAAAGCAGGGGGAAAAAGAAGAAGAGGAGGAAAATATTACATACAACTCTGCATTTTCCATTTAAAAAATTCAATTTCATGCAAATTATGTTTTGTTACCCGCATGTTTATGTAATTCAATGTCCTTTCACAGATTAGGGCCTACTAAAGCATGAACAAGGTATAACTTTTTCAATCTCAAAAATTAAATTCTAAACTGCTGCAAGCAGATCATTGAGTTGAAGGATGATTCACCATAATTTTCATGAGAGATCCCGCAGCAGACAGAAACTTGTAGTCATTTGTTTCCTTCAAGCCATCAAATGCATAACGCCACCTTGATATGACTAGTAGAAACATTGACTCATTCATTGATTCTGCAATTGGTCCACATATATTGCCTTTGAATAATGTGCTATCAGGATGGTTATCAACAAAAGCTTCAGATGTGTCGGTTTCCATCTTTGGCTGTTAAAGCACATAAAGACTGTATAAGCGTAAAAAAAAAAATTACTGAGTAAAGGAAAGAAAATTGATGTAACCAAAAACAGAAAACAAAACAAAAAAATGGAAACCAAAAGGCTAATAAATGTTTGAGGACCGGGAACTTAGGCATATTGAACAATAAATAAATAATATGCAGAAATCAAGGTTCTGAATTTTGATGATATTTCCTTGAACACAGAATTCAATTTAATATTTTCACGTCCTTTATTCTTCCATAGGAAAATATCCATCACTTACAACCTCATCATATGCAGATTATCCAATATTTCTGCTCTCAAAGATGTAGGAAAGCAAATGCAATATTACGAGTATTTCATTGTACAAAACTTTCCTGCTTAGAAGATACATCAACAAGTGCCCTTCAACAGTCAAAAACTTTCAAACATAGATTATTCACTGCCACTATAATTAAAGCAAGATTTTCTATCTACAAAAAAAAAAAAAAAAAAAAAAAAAGAAGAAGAAGAAAAAATAGTTAAAGCAAAGCCTAATATCTTAGTTGAAGTTTGAGCTAATCTGAATTCTCCAAAGCAGGCCCAATAGAATCAATAGGTACAAAAAGCACACATAAAGATCAGTTCATTGATATCATTTCTCACCTCAGAAATCAAGAACTTGTGATATTGAAATGAAGAAACAAATTGAGCAACTTGGAAGAAAACAACAACATCACAATTTTGGATTGCATGATGTTCCTTCTCTATGTCCTCACGAATTGACTGCATCAATACTGATAAACATCGAGTTTACAGTGAGAACACACAAATTAAGTGAACACAAATGGTTCTTTAATTTTACAAAAGATATACCATTGTAACCCCCTGATAGAAACTGGTTCACAAAATCATGAAGCAACTGCAATATATTATCCTTTGTTGAAGGTAACCTTCCATGGTCCCACACAGTTCTTTTCAATGGACCTCGGTGAACTTTATGCAGCTTACGCAGGGTATCATGAGAAGCAGAACTAGGGTTCCCATTAAATAATGTTTTAGAACCATCCTGTAAAAAAATAAATAAAAATACTAAAGTTACTAATGCTGTAGATAAAAACCCTCGCAGGCATCAACAACTGTGACAACCTCATACCATGGCAAGCCGTGTAAATGTTCCACTAAATTGTGAATAACGCCCCAAATTGCGTAGTCTGATGACCTTTCTTTTTTCTTCTTCCTCTTCCATGATGGACCTTAGGCTGTTTAGAGAAGCCTTGGCATCTGCATCTACCTAATGACAAACAAATTATAAATGAATAAATTACCACATACATGCCCATAAATTATTGTATTGCTAAAAACGGTAGCACCAATAATTGATGAGATCTAAACACCAACTAGATTGCCAATTAGTATTGATTTATATACCCTGTCAATGGCTTTCAGCTAAGAATATGGAAGACAATTCAAATTTCAATAATTTAGAGGCTTCAAAATGGCACTGTTGCTTCTTGATCCAATTTATTATTATTTTCTTTAAAGTTACCATCCAATTTGTTAGTTGTTGAGTTATAATCAACTGGCATTCCAGGATTTGTTTGTGACTTCATCAATATAATTTCATTTCTTTCCTGTAAAATTTTGATCTATGAAATATTTGATTCAACAGTCCCCTATTTATTTCACAACTGTGGTGAAAACTTTGGGGAAAATCACAAGTGTGGAGAAAATGTCTATTGAAATGAGAAAGATTTAAGGAAGGAATTAAGTCAAACAAACCTTGGAGCCCTTTAAATATGCTTTAGCAACCAATTCCGGCTCTTGACCCATGAATATGTAATGGAAAGTTTCCAATAAAAGCAAGTTATCTTGACGGAGATAGCCACAAGAACCACCAACATGCTGGGCAAAAACTATAATCAAGTCCATTACATTCTCATGAAACAATAGTTCTAGAAACCTATCTCGCAGAGATAAAAATTGAGAGGCAGATCCACCAGCCTTCTGCTGCAGTGAGATGCCTTGGATAGCTAGAATGTTCCGAAATAAAGTAAGCACTAGCTGGACCAATTTCCAATCATCCTCTGTAAATGCTTCACTGTTTCTCAAATAATTAGCCATAGGAATAATGATAAACAATAAAATAAAATAGCAATAGCCATAATAACAATGACAATAACAACAATAATGCAAGTACGAGCAAAAAATGGACATCAAACTACAAGCCAGAAACACCGAGAACTATTTTATATTATCTATAACAGCATGAGAAAAACAGCCAGTTGCAAAAAATAAAAATTATAAAAAATTATGGAGTAAATTAAAATTAGAAAACAACTCCATGGAGGTTTTTTTTTTTTTTGGTTGGGTAAAAATCCATGGAATTGAGTAATGAATGAATCTCATCAAATGTACTGTTTGCAAAGCACAGAGCCTGGCTAGAACATCTGAATCTCATCCATGGAAGTAGGGATGTTCATGGTTTTGGTTAAAACCGAACCAAACCAAACTGGTCGGTTTGGTTTGGTATTTTTGTCATTAGGTTTGGTTTTGGTTCCAATTCTAGAAAACCGAATTAAATTGGTTTGGTTTTGGTTTTCATGTTTAAAAAACCAAACCAAACCAAAAAAACCGAAAGACATATTATTTATATATATATTTTTATAATACATATTAAACTTAGTTTGTAAATTTTCTATTCTAACAAGGGAAGAATAGGTAATAGATTCAAAATAAACTTAGTTTGTAAATTTTCTATCCTAATAAAGGCATAATTAGTAATAGATTCAAAATAGTAGTACACTACCGGAAGAAAGACGTTTGGAATGGGCTTGTTTTTGTAGATTTTAACTTTCTTATTGTTTTTTCTTTATTAGATTGGCATGTATTAAACTAGCCATTATTGTTGTGTGAGACAACGGCATGTATTAGATAGGAGATTTGAACTTGGATTGACATAAGTCAATACTTTTCCATTTTGATATAATATTTAATGTTTTTTTTAGTTGCTAATGTAATGATTTTATTAAAAATATTTTTATTTGAAGTTTGGCTTGTCATTTTTTCCATTTTCAATTATTTGTTGCTACTTGATAGGATAAAACCAAAACCGAACCGAACCAAACCAAAATTTTATGGTTTGGTTTGGTTTGGTTTTTTTATAGTATGGTTTGGTTTTGGTTTGGTTTGAAATCTACCTTAAAACCGAACCAAACCGAACCACAAACACCTCTACAAGGAAAAAGTTTATTGGAGACAAATGCATCAGAAATGCTCCCAAATATGAAGTCCTTTATGTAGTAGAGTAGAAAGTTTAATTCATTGTCCTGTCTAGCATCATTCTTAACGTAAATATAAACTTTTTCAATACCAATTTATCTCCGGCTGATTTAGCAAGGTTACTCCTGAAAGAAGTTGCCCACAAACTAGGGGTATTCTTTTGTGCTTTCTGGGAAAGAACTAAACTACATTATGTCTCATACTATGGAGTATGGAAATTGTGAACAAGAGAGAGAAATCTCAAGGGTTTATCATCTCTGAGAATCAATTAAAAAATAATCTTGTAAGAATAATGTGTGCAGGCTGATATTGCAGAGTTAGACTCATTCCTTAGTATTCCTCAATGTTCTCATTTATAATTTGGTAGAGTGAGAAGGAAACTAACTAAAGCCAAAACAAGTAAAAGCATAATGCAATGTCTGGACGCTACGTAGAGTGTCATAGAATTTACATTGTTTGTATCCAAGAAAGAAATATCCTCCATGCAATTAAGCCTAACACAACTATTTGGCTGATTTGAGGTGGGTTTTATATTTTACCTTTTATCTTTTTGAAAAAAAAGAACAATATTATATTAAGATTCAAAATAGTATAATGTTTTCCTTTCCTCGATATTCTTGGCAAACAAAAAAGGGTGAGGGAAAGAAGTGCAAGTAGATTTAGATTACCGTTCTAGGTTTTCTAGAGGGCTTTCCAAAAGTGAGACAACAACTGCTACAGTATCACTGCATGTAATAGAAGATTTCAACCCCCAAAGATACTCCATCTGTTGGGAGATATCATTCGATGCAGGCTCTATAGGCATAGTGAGAAACACCAAAACCTTCACTGCAAATAAATAATAATATATATATAATAAATAATAATAATAAAGCTCATTCTTTAACAATTCTTTAATTGACATGAATGTCGTACTTTACCTGCGTTTAACACCAAGTTGTGGTCACCTTGGCAGTGTTCAATAATCGGTATCAAATCTTTAGACACAGTGTTCCATTTACAGACTTGCTTGAACACTTCTCGAGTCTGTGGATCATCACGCCTCAGAAATCTCAGCAAATCCTTCAAATTCTCTGCCAATAAATTGGGAAATAAATAAAATTTATTGAATCAATGGAACCATTGCTGTAAGGTTGCTGGGATAGGGATATGAAAATAAAATAAGGGCATGTTTGGGTTTCCCATGGATATTGAAAAGCCCCATTTACATTTTACATGGAATTGAAGGTACAAATCCATCTTGTTGGAAGAAGCCATGAAAAAAGAAAGAAAAAAAATTTGGAACCATAACCATAATAGATGGCGTAGGATCATTTAGGATTTCATGAAATGCTTATGTTTCAAACTTTAAACTGTCATTGGTAAAAAACAGCTAGAATTTTCATGAATTGCCCCACTAAAAATGATGGATTTTTCACAAAATTATATGCAGAGTACAATGAAACAATTCAATTTTTATGGGACATCGAAACATGCCCCAAATGAAAAAATTTCGATGTTTATTCCCCATTTACTTGTTCAAAAATGAAAGAAGGGCAAGATAAAACAATTGGACAAAAATGAGGTGAGTTCTACATTTTCTTTTTTTTTTGGAAACCGTAACAGCATGAAAATTAATGTACATAATTTTTATTCTCTTTTTGACCTTTCATCCCTTTCTCACGGCAACCAAACAAAAGCTGAAAGTCTCATAATTTAAGAGCAAGAAACAAAAACCCCCCATTAAACTATCTCCAAATAACAATATGGCTTAATCGATGCAACACTCCATTTCTAAAATCCAAAAAAACATAAACAATGAGAAAATTCACGACTTCAATTTCATTTCTTTTCTTCCCTTCAGTTTTCTCGGCAGCCAAACAAGGGATTAGCTGAATTTTACCTAAGCAGTATTCGCTCTTTGCGTAACCGATTCGATTGCCGTTTTCGCCCTCCTCGACAATGCCAAGACCGGCACAGATCGTGGATAAGCCTTCCATCTCCATCTTGTGAGCTCTCGATGTTGTGGATATTAGGGTTTCGATTGTGTTCGAAATGGGGTTTTATAAATACGAGAGAAAAATGAGGGGTTTATAGTCGATCGAGGTGAGAGGGAGGTGAAATGAGAGAGTTTTAGAGAGAACAATTGAGAGTGAAATGAAAGCTTAGAGAAAGAGACAATGGAATGAGACTGAGCTTCAGAGAGAGAGAGAGAGAGTGTGTATAGTAGGGGCTCTCGTGGCGCCAAACGCGAATTTTCCCGCGCTGGGTGATCTTGGGTTAGATTTGGTACGGATGGGGAAATAGGAATTTTCTGCAACCCGTGATTTGGCAGAAAGCAATGGACGGCCCAATACAAGATGCCCTTGCAAACACAATGGTTCGACTCTACACAATCCCATTTTGTTTGGTTCTCATTTGCTTATGACACCACTTAACCATATCACAGTTACATAGAAGTTTTTTTTCATTGGACAAGTGAGTCTTCCATGTAAGTATGTAACCATGACATGGCTAGGTAGTGTCACAAGCCAATAAAAGCCAAGTAAAGTGGGAATGTGGGGTTAAAAAGTACATTGACAATCTACTTTACTTGATTCTCATTGACTTGTAACACCACCTAATCATATTATAGTTACATGAAAGTTTTTCTCTTGTTGGATAGGCGGACAACCCATATATAGGCTAGCATTTTTTATTTTATTTTTGTTTTTCCGCTTTTGGACCTTTTTTTTTATCTTTTTGTTTTTGGTATAATTTTGCTTTTGGACATCTAACATTGAGAAATTGTATGAGACTTTTTTTTGGGTATAATTTTGCTTTTGGACATTTTATTTTGCTTTTGGTGCGTGTAAAGCATAAAAGCTATGAAAATTAGTGTATCTACCGAAAATATAAAAACATAATCGACTTTGAAAATTTTCATATCAATTATGGGTGGATCCACTTTAAGGCTTTGTAGCAGATCGAGAATGTGACTTGTCACAAAAGATAGGAATTTTTCTTCCCCTTTTTTGGTTTGCTGATTAAATTAATGAAAACGAGCTCAATACCAAAACAGAAGAGGAAGAAAATTTAAAGATTAAATCTATTCTATATTGAGTTGTCGTATCCCAGCTCCAGCTTGTGATGCATCTTCTGCTCTGCTCCATTGTAATTATGCAAGTTTTACAAGCAATAATGAAGTGTGATATATATATATATATATATGCAGCAATTAAAAATTGTAGCTGGATTAAGGTTAATTATCATATATGATTAAGTGCATGAAATAGGAAACTTTCTTTCTAATTCTTTCTCAGCTTTTAGCAACGCCTGCTCCAAAGAACCACAAAGAAAGAATGATGCGTTGATGTCGGATCAGCAAGTGATTCAGATGAGAGAGCAATACCCACCAAATCGGCAAATTCAAGAAACTAATCTACGAAATCACCAATTCTACAGGTAAGGCTTGCTTTATTCATTCATTAAACAGTATTTTGATTTGACTATCCTATTGAATTAACAAAGAATGCTCGACCTCTTTTAGTAGTTGTTCATATTGTTTAAGTGGTCGTACTTATTTTCAATGAGGTCATTACTCTCCAATCTTAATCTTAATGGATGTGAATGGCAATAGGTTGCATGCATTAATCATGTAACATGCCCATCCTATATACCACACCCTTACGAGAGGAAGGTCAAGATGGGTTGGAATTAATGTGAATTTGGTTAATGACATAGCGAAAGGCTTATTGAAATTAAAGATCAAGACAGAAGAAGCCTTCACCTGGAAAGAAAACTTTAGAATCCACTTGATTCAAAGGCCCCTAGTGGATCACATAACTGCACATGCATGATGGCATTTTGGGCGGGAATAAGGTGGTCTCATGCCACATAGGATCTACATCAGCATGCACATGCAGTCACATGATTGCTCCATCAAGTTTATAGACGGCTATCAATGCATGTCCTACATTGAAGCACTAATTAAATTTAATTTGATTCAAAAATCAAGTTAGTTCTAGGTTTATGGACCGGATTGACAAACCATATAAAGTTGATGGTACTACAAAAATAATTATCCCAAAATTTTGATACAAAATGCCCTTGGTTTTTATTTTTGGTTTTTGGAGTATATTTTATCTATTGAGTCATGAAATTGAGTGTTAACATGGTGTTGCGGCCTTTTCAATTGAAGTCAAATGTGGCCCCGTTCAAGGTGCTAACATTTTCGCTTGACATGGAAAAGGATGGCAAGGGTTGGCTGTTCAGCCGCTGAGACCCAAGTTAGCCATTGAGAGAATGTAATGTGAATCATGTTAGAACAATATTAAATCCATACTAGAAAACTAGAACACATGGAAATAATAATAATAATAAAAAATAATATATGTGTACGTACCTGTGAAACCACTGAATCCAATTAACAAACCTCTGCAAAAGAGACACACGATTAGGAGGCCGGTCTTCCTCTACTTGCTCCTCTTTTCTTTATGCAGCCACCAATGGGACAAGCTACTAGGGTTTTCAACTTATGGAGTGTAGAGGGGACCTGACCTATTTATAAAGAAACTTTATGGAGTCTTTCCCATTATGGACTCCTTGACTTACAAGGAATAGGCCCACACTTTATAATCCCACATCATGGACCAAGGTGCACTAGAGCCCAAATACTTAATTGATCACATATTATAATGGGTTATATCGTATATCATTGCAGGCTAGACATTCAACCCGTTTTTCGTAATCCAGAAAACCAATCAATGTAAAGCCCACATATATGAAATTCTAACATTCTCCCACTTGGGCTACATTGATTGTTATTTGACTAATAACAATAAAATAATACATACATATATAATATTTTGAAAAACGACTCTCGGGTTGATTTACTGAAGTGGCCACATACACGTACATATAGCCTGAATGAAAACACCTTAGTAACATAATCCGGTCCAATAAGAATACCAACACTGAATCATGGAAGCCATTACATCATTTAGTGACATAAGACCACTCCACAGTCACAAATGCTAATATCCCTATCGACATGGATTTTAAATGATGAGTAAGTGTGACATGAAAATAGCATACTAAATGTGATCAAAATTGTGCTAAATTCAATATTGGTCCTCTTTATGGTTTCTCATGAAACCTCTTTATGCCTCACAAGAAAACTTTTATACCTCACAAGGAAGCCTTTATGCTTCTAACTGAAGCCCATATGTCTCCAATGAGACTCTTATGTCTTTACTTTATATCCCGAGATCTTTATTGATGTTATTCACAACAATAAGACATAAGTACGTAGCATACATCATATGCTCAAAATGACATCAATCATACTTTATGTGCACAATAATACAGTATAAGAAAATTAATTGGTACCCACTATACTTCAAGATAGGCCTCTACTTTCTTGAATGATTTTCTTTATGATGAGCTCATCCTGCCATAAACAAAACTACATGTGCACAAAATATGGCAATATAACAAACAAAAATATTATTTCATGAAATAACTTCACAAACCTTAATGGCAAAAAAAAACCCAGTACTTTATGGGTTATCTGATACCGAATGGGATTATGCATCACATCAAAAATTCAATCATCACACAATCTTGAACTCCCACTGATCAACCATATTCAAAATAGCCTCAGACAACTATAAAAATTTATAGGCTAGGCATGTTAGTGGAGCCCAATTATAATTATTATAACCATAATTATTGTTTGCTTACTATGATACTTTCTCTAACTACTAAGAACATTATGTCCTTATACCAATCATACAAAAGTTATTGTCTTTTATGCCATATTAAAAATTATATTATAATCATAGTGAAAAAATTCATACAAGTCCATCAACTCTTTCTTTCATATAGCCATTTGACCTTATTAGTTCCATCATGGACAAGTAAAATTCATAAGACTTTAGTTCATGATAAGTATCTTAATCATCGTATTGTTTTTACCCATTCAAAGAAAACACTGTGAATCCACATGTAAGTCTAATACATACGCAAAACCTAAATGAGCATAATCTCAAGTGCTCAATATGCTCCAAAATTGGCAAAAACATAAGATACATTCTTTATAAATTATTTCTTACTTTATTTTTTCATTAACTTTATATTCAACTTATCATTTTAAGATAACAAAATTAATACATGATATTTTGACCATGCAAAATATATTCTTAATGTGGAAACTATAAATGTCTTTCAAATACAACACAACTAAAAGAAAATATTTTATATATATATATATATATATATATATATAAAATATTTTCTCAAACCTTTTAATTACTTTAAAACTTGAATAACAATATTGCTCAAGTATAATAAAATCATAAGTGAACTTACTCCCACTGACCTTGATATTCATGCATTGATAATAATTATTCTTAACATATTATCATTATATCAATGTCTACTAAAAACATATAAATTTCTTCAAATCACATTTTACCCCTTTGTTCACCGTAGAACAATTTAGTTCAATTATGTATATGAAAATTTGTACAATAGCACGCAAAACAATATGGAATAAGATAGACATACTACTAATATACGAAGACTTAAAATCAATCCATAACAACCAATGCCCAATACAATTACTTATTCACAGTTTATTAGCGTTAGCTTGAACGTTCAAAATTTTTAACAATTGATTTTCGTTACTCACATAAAATCAAAATCTTCATCTACTTTCATGTAATTAATTTGAAAATTGTTTTCAGTATTAAATTTGCAAATAGTTGTCAAGATCAATAATTTTGACCATTGAAAACATATTTTAGTAAAGGGTTAAGAGTCAGTGAATCAAAGGAAAATTTACAAGAGCACTAAAAATAGTAGCTTTCAAAGCAAATGTGCTAAATTTAGTTTATAATTAAAATTAATGCAAAAATAGCTTTAAACTAAAATCACCATCAATATCACAATCTTTGAAAACATACTACATCAGTCATGTACTTACGATTGCTTTCAGTCTAATTATAACTTCAGCATCACCAATAATTATCAATCCATTCCTATATTGTATTAACGAATATATAAACATTTTACGGTTGGTGATAGTTCTCAATAGGCTTACAATCAGTCCACTAAATATAAATTCTCTATTCTTCTTAATACAATAATACAATAATATATTGTATCTTATCACTATGATAGTACCTAACATCCTATCAAAAAACTTATGATTGAATATTATTTGTCTCAGAAAGGAATTAGAAGAGCAATCAATATTAATCATCAATCAATTCTTTAACTCTCTAAGTCCACGATCGATATTAGAATCATGAAAAAGTCGTTAACGCTTCCCCTTTCATCATTATGGGAACTAATAATGTTTGGCATCATCTCGCTAAGCAAGAATTAACTATATATCTTAATTCTTTATGATATATTTGTAACAATGAGCGTTTAATTGTAGATACATATTTATTGATGGCAAACATACTCCAAATCATGGATACAAAAACACATAATCATCTTGATACTCAATATTATCCATGTCAATAAGTCTATCAAACTCAAGTACAATCTGTACATGTTGTCTCAATTTTTCTCATAGTTATTGCCAGCGAAAATTTCAATTACAAACATTTGGCTAGTAAAAAACAAAAGAATTAAAAACTGCGGAAGCAATTCAAAAATAATATTACATATCATCCAGACATAATGCATACAATTACAATAATGGATGATCATTTCCTTTATCTAACCAACATGGGCAATTGATTAGATATACCCATAAATAAGCTCGAAAACCTTATGAGTCTTATTATGGCGAGAGCCCTGGGTGCATCATCATAAACTCCCCTTTGGGCAGAGAATACAACATGCTAATAGGTGCTCTCCAAAAAACTTTATCATGAGGCTGATCAACAAAAACTACACAGATTTTCGAAAAGTCTATCACCTTTAGGCAGAAAATACCATCTAAATCTATGCATTCCTATTAGTCACCCCATGCCATCCTTGAATTGACACACACAATAACCTCCTTTGGGCAGGTGATTGTATGTAACAATCCAAAAATGCAATCCTATCCCATAATACATTGAATGAGAAATTATGTCAACCTTTGTGAATGGGCCACTTTGGCAACTACCACCCACTTTGGCCAACTACATTCCCCAAACTGGGATAGCCTTTATGCCCATTCTAAAATCCCAATCACAATCCTTTATTTGCATGCTAAAATTACTTTATATGTGATTGAGAATAATTCCAAAATTCATTTGTTCATTTATTGAGTTCGTACATGTATACATAACCTAAAAATTATTTCATGGTATTATAATAAATCCAAAAAGAATATGTTATCACGTTATCAACGCATTGGCAAATTACATAATAAAATTTTTACTAAAAATTTTGCACGTTAAATACGAAGGAATCACAAAGTAGATCAATAACACAATTCACTTTCTACACTAACTATTGATTGTTCCAATTTGTAGTGTCTATGTGAATGCATGCAAATAAATTCACCGTATTCATTATTCATTACAAGTCTCAGAAGGTGTAATACATGAGCACTTGTATATACATATACTTAATGTTTGAGCAAGCTTGTGTAATACATAAAATATATATACATGTACATGCACTCCAACACACTACACATGCACCTACGTAGTGCTGGGAGTCAAAAAACATGACTTCCGTAAAAACACCACGCCCTTATTGGGACGAGACATGCCATTAGGCCAAAAAACCTTTTAGCCATTATTATGTATTTAAGGACAGTCACATACTTCTACAATCATTCTTGAACATTGGCACACATATTGTAAATTTGTGATTAGAAAAATTGTGCCAAAAATCAAATAAAAATACGCCAACAATTTACGGTTTAAAAATAATCCCAAAATTAACCACTATCTTTAAATTTAGACAAAAACAAAATGCGACTCCTTATAGCAAGTGGAATCCACTGAAAAATGGTATGGCAAAAATTTAAAAATAAATAAATAAATTTAGGTCACACGTGCCCATGGAAACATAATGAGGCTGGGGTTATTCCCTACCTCTAGCGGGTCATAGAATTTTGTCTCAGTCATGTATTTTAGGTTTTCATGAAATCTTATTTTTGTTTCCTCAATATGATAATTAACATATGGGAAAACATATTCACTTATGCGCCACACGCGCCTAGTCAGGTCTCGTTAACTTAGTTTTCAGGCTGGCTTTTGGGTACTATTAATCAAATCACAATTTGTTCCCTTAATTTATCCAACAAATTAATGAAAATAAAATTTAACTTAGGCCATCTAAAACATATATGAGATTATTGTTGGCCATTGATTGGTCGCATAATAACCAATATATTCATTAATATAAAACCAACGTTTCAACCAAAACCGTACCCCCAAAACAAAAGGTACTTACATATGTTTTCATGGCATAAGATCATGTATTTGGTATGTCAAAATAACTCACATGATTCCAAATATTTATTTCTTTATTTCTTTATTTTCTTAAATCCTTTATGAGCCCTTTCCAGCAATGGTTGAGCATGAAGTTATATCTTATGTGTGTAGGACTATCTCAAATTCCCAACAACACCAGGAGTTGAGGCTTAACCCTTAACTAATTACAAAAAATAAAAATAAATAAATAAATTTAAATGTAGCACTTGTAGGCCACCATGTGCTCCACAAATAAAATCATTATCTCCAACCTCCCACGGGTCCAACGAGTGGGTTCAATTTAGGGATCCTAATTTTGGGTCTTTCATGAAATCTCATATTTATTCAATACTTTATGGTTTCAACCCAAAACCTCTAAAACAAAATACCAATAACAAATGCTGTTATGGAAAAATCATATGGTTTGACAGTCGGGTCAACACTGCAATATGGGTTTTCACATAAACCCATTATTTGGATTAATTTGACCAATATAAAAACCAAAGAAATCTTTGTTCAAGAATTTTATAACATTTATAGGACAATGATTTTAGCCTTCTATTGTTCATGTAAGGCCTAAAGAAGCCTTTGGTAGTATACATGGTTTAACTGAAAGCTCCATCATGGAGACCCCACGTGAGATGCACTTTGGACATTGTCTCTTGTGCATTTAAGCACAAGAATATCAAGTACACAATACTAGATTAATAAAAATAGGCAATACTTTAATCAAAAAACAATACTTTAATCAAAAACAATACTTTAATCATGGTTCTAGCCCTAGCATGGTGGCTCTGATACCACTTGTTAGAACAATATTAAATCCATACTAGAAAACTAGAACACATGGAAATAATAATAATAATAAAAAATAATATATGTGTACGTACCTGTGAAACCACTGAATCCAATTAACAAACCTCTGCAAAAGAGACACACGATTAGGAGGCCGGTCTTCCTCTACTTGCTCCTCTTTTCTTTATGCAGCCACCAATGGGACAAGCTACTAGGGTTTTCAACTTATGGAGTGTAGAGGGGACCTGACCTATTTATAAAGAAACTTTATGGAGTCTTTCCCATTATGGACTCCTTGACTTACAAGGAATAGGCCCACACTTTATAATCCCACATCATGGACCAAGGTGCACTAGAGCCCAAATACTTAATTGATCACATATTATAATGGGTTATACCGTATATCATTGCAGGCTAGACGTTCAACCCGTTTTTCGTAATCCAGAAAACCAATCAATGTAAAGCCCACATATATGAAATTCTAACAAATCACCCTCAAAAAAATTCCAGTGTGAGAATCGGCATACCTTTGACGCTCAAATTTGTGGTGTAAACAATATGACGCTGGAGAACTTAAAAAATAGGCGATAAAAAGGATAAGAGGAAAGCAAAAAGGAAAAGACAAATTTTAGTTTGTGATGTCCACGACAAAGCTCGCCCATATTCTTGTCCTGGGTTGGGTTCAATAATCACAACAATTCATGAGTTGGCACTAAAAGAGCGGCCCCATATCTTTTCAGTGACGCCGCTTTTAAGAGGCTTAAAAGTGGTGTTAATAACATTGCTTTTAAAAGGATTGAAAGGGGTGTTCACAACACCGCTTTTAATAGCATTACTTTGCTTTTTTTTTTTCTTTTTTTTTTTTTTTTGTTTCGGCTTCTTGTGTAGAATCAGGAAGAAAAAATTTATAAATTAAAATCAATATGATAAAAATATACTGAAAATTTAAAAGAGAAAAGATAACCTTATAAAATCATAAAAACTAAATAAAATTGACTTCCAATACTAATTTTATGTCAATTTAATAGAATTACAAATCTAACAAAAGGTTGTGGGATTTTAATAGAATTCATTTCATTAAAAGCCAATTTTTATAGACTTCTAATTTTGCTTTTCAATTTAAGTTATATGTCAACCTCTCTTGTACAATGCCTCACTTTTCTTGGGTTGTCTAGGCAAAAGTATGGAAAGTCATTTATGACTTTGTTCTCACAAAATCTTTTTATCAGAACCTTATTAAGTCATCCAATCTTCTTCAATGTTTTATTTTCTTCATTTACTCTTTTATGTATGAAAACGAAAAAAAATGTTTATCACTGTTTGGATTTAGCAAGACAAAACAAATTACCTATATTTTTTCAACTACCCCAAAATGAGTCCATATTGGCACTCGTAAGAGATTTTGCATTAGTAACAAGGTCCAAACCAAGATTGGGACGGAAGGTTTAGGGGTGTAAGAGATTATTAACCCCGTGGAATATATAACCCAATCCATGCACCTAAGAGCTTTGAATATTGAAAAAAAAAAAAAAAAAAAAAAAAAAGAAAAAAAAAGAAGAAGAAAAGAAAAGAAAGAAAGAAGCACTGTGGGTCAATTGGTGGTGTGTGATGATAATATTTACACTCTTTTTTTTTTCTTTGTTTTTGGGTTACTTATCTATTTATGTTTCATAGAATCACAAAACTTTGCACTATTTCTTCCTTTATGTTACAAGTTAACAACGCTACTTCCAATATATATATATATATATATATATATATATTGTATTTATTAATTTTTTTGCCTAGGCTATATTGAATTTATTAATTTTTTACCTAACCAAGGTGAATTTAAAATCTTAGCTCCACCCTTGATAGTAGGCATGACACACTAAAATTTTGAGTCAACAGGCCACACTCTTCGAACAAGAGAAAAAACAATAAAACATTTGCAGGTAAACACCATGATCATAAAATACTATGTGCAATTGCTGGGAAGTTTTAGTTGTCAATTTATGCAAAGAAAGTGTCATGGATTGACTTCGGCCGGCAATATGCCCCATTTTTTTTTTATTTTTTAAATTTTATAAATTAAAGGGAAATGGAAAAAAATTTGAAAGAGAGAAGGTCTTTTATTTTTTATTGAGAAATTGTACTCAAGTATGGAGCAAACATGTCATTTTTCTTTTTCTCCCCAAGACAGTAGACACAAACAAAGGGGTTGTTCACTCTGCATTGGTTGAAATTCAAGATAAATCCAATGGATGGCATGTCTCAAAAGAAAAATAAATAGTCAAGTACTCTGTACACAACCTTCGGCCTTTTTTGTCTCTCTAAATATGACCTTTTGCTTCTTGAGAGAATATATTATTAAAGAGATCCAACAATTCCGCGTTAGAAGAAAATAATAGACAGTGGGCTTTCAATGTGCATTTCTACGGAAAAAAGCTTTATGATCGTGATTAAGCCATTAATCAGGGTTACATCGCACTAAATGTTTTTTTTTTTTTTGGCTTGTGTCATTGCCCAAAAACTTATGTCTATTGAAAAGTTATTAATTTGTTTTTTTGAGGGATTTTCTTTTCCTTAGCAAAATAAATAAAGGTTATAAGTTGGATAATTTCTTAAATTGTTTAATTTCAAATTAGACAACTAAATAGACCCGAGCTGAATAGATCAATCCCGAGAGAGCTATTACGATACCATGTTTAGTTTCTAACTTAATAGCTTAAACTTATGGGTGTAAGATCCAAACAGGTACATGAAGATAGATATGTTAAATTCGATATTTAATCGATATAGGATATGAGACTTTCCAACAATCTCCGGCTCTCATATGCAGGCCTAACAAGACTCGAAAGTCTGTCACATGGACAACAAAAACAGAATCATGAATGTAACAAGTCTAGGAATGACAGATGGACGGTCTGACCAAAGATCAGAGCATTAATAATACAAAGTAGCAAGAAACCCAGCAACATAGCCATGTGATGATGTGATCAATCCATCTGAAATAAACCCAGCAGCATCTGAAGGAAAAACAAGAAAAAAAACACACACACACGAACTTGAAGTAACCAAAACAAAACCCCCATCTTTCTTGAGCAGCAACGCGATCTGAAAACAACCGAAGATATCACAATCACAACCAATCCACAAAGGGAGCAGCTCTATTATATTCACAATAGCTTTTGCCGTAAAATTCTATATATTTGAAATTGTGATACCCATGTGAGCATATGTAAAAGATCTAGCAAGAGTAGATGGACGTGGTGTAAAGCAATATAAATTAGTCTATCTACCGAAAATATAAAAACATAATCGCCTTGGAAATTTTCGTATCAATTATTGGTGATCCACTTTAAGCTTTGTAGCAGAGAATGTGCATGACTTGTGACTAGGCCTGGCAATCTCAATCCAAACCCGTGAACCCGCTCAAACCCATCCGCAATAAATGGGTTTGGGTGAAGTAAATTTCTAGTCGGGTTGGTAATGGGTTACCCATAATCAACCCAATTATAAATGGGTTGGTTATGGGTTAACCACCAGACCCGTTGGGTTTTATTGGGTTTTATAGGGTTTCTTAAAGGGAGAGGGAAACAGAGAGAAAGGAAGGCGTGAGGCAGCAGGAAGCACCACCGGCGTTCAAAGCTTCGGCCGGCGTTTTGGTCTCACAGTCGTTACCCCATTTCTAACCCAAAGAAAACTAGCCTTGCAATCCTCGACATTCTGGGTTTGGGTAAAGATGAAGGGCTGTCATAGAGTTTTAAGGGTTTTAGTTTTTTTGGTTGCCGTTTGCAATTCCAGATGGAGAGATCCGAGCAGATCTGAGCTCTGAGAGTTTGAAGACTACCGGCGAGCTTAGGAAACATCCTCGCCTCCTCCACCTCCGCCACGCTCTCGCCGTAGTACCGCTTCCCCTGACTTGGCTATGGCTTTTGTTTCTTCTTCGATCCGTCGACACAAGCACATACAGAGTAATTTGGAATTGAGGGAATCAATGACCGGACCTTGTCAACACGTATGCCGGAAAGCATAAGGAGGCGGTGGGATGAAAGGGTCTGGAAGTTTTTTGTCTACTTTGAAAATCTGATGCTTTGAGTATACTTTACATTTTTTGCTTTTTGCTTTTTGCTTGTCTTTTACTTTTTTGTTTAGTGAAACATTCTGAACTTGGAATAGTTCAGATTGAGGGGAAAAAAAACGGGTCACTTATCCCCCCCCCCAAAAAAAAAAAAAAAAACTAGGACACAAAATGGGTCGGGTCAAAAAAATTGGTCGGATTTAGATATGAGTTGGGTCATAATTAGGTCGGTTGTCCATTTATTTCACTGTCAATGTACATGTTTTGTAACTTATAAGTGGATGGAGTAGCTAAGTGGAAAGAATTTTTAGGATATTGGAGAGAGAGAGAGGAAAAAAAAAAACCCTAGGGCACAAAACGGGTCGAGTCAAAAAAACGGGTCGGTTTAGATATGAGTTGGGTCAAAATTAGGTCAGTTGCTCATTTATTTCACTGTACATGTTTTGTAACTTATAAGTGGATGGAGTGGCTAAGTGGAGAGAATTTTTAGGATATTGGAGAGAGAGAGAGAGGAAAAAAAAAAAACCTAGGGCACAAAATGGGTTGGTTTAAATATGAGTTGGGTCAAAATTGAGTTGATTACCCATTTATTTCACTGTTAGTGTACATGTTTTGTAACTTATAAGCGGATGAAGTGGCTAAGTGGAGAGAATTTTTAGGATATTGGAGGAAAAAAAAAAAAAAAAACAAACAAACAAGGGCACAAAACGGGTCGGGTCAAAAAACGGGTTGGGTCAGAAAATGGATCGGGTTTAGATCTAAGTTGGATCATAATTAGGTCGGTTGCGGATTGGTTTTGGGTATGCATAGTAATTGGGTTGGGCATAACCTAACCCATTAATGACACAAATTACATGACCCATTAATGACCCAACCCAAACCCAACCCAACCCATTTATACCCAACCCAAACCCACCCAACCCGCCCAAATTGCCAAGCCTACTTGTGACAAAAGATAGGAATTCATGCTAGCACAGACCTAAGAGAATAGATGATGGGAGAGATTCAATAATTCGGCATTAGAAGAAAATAATGGACGACGGGCTTTCAAAGTGCATTTCTACAAAAATGCTTTACGATCATGGTTAAAAACCATGATCAAAGCAAAGCATTGACAAATCAAAGCATGAATTTTTCCAAAAAATGTGATAAAAATTTTACGAAAAGCAAGACTACACGACATAGGTGGAGCATAAGCTATGATACTATTGTAAGATGTGCAACCCAACCCTCATCTCAAGCTATTGTCCGCTTTAACCCAGCCCACTAGCCAGCCTCATGGGTTTATCCTTTTAGACCCTAAACCCAAAAGACACCTTACTAAGAGGGTGTCCAACGCCCTTTTATAAGCCTATCTCAATCATTGTCCGCAACCAATGTCGGACACTAACATTATCGGAATTGTAGCAAATATAAACCTAAAACTTTGGTTGGGTATCTTTCTTCTTGAATTTTTCTTCTCCTCTTTGGTTTGATGATTAAATTAATGAAAAGAACCCAATAATACCAAAACAGAAAAGAAAGGAAATTTAAAGATTCTATTCTATACTGAGTTGCCTTATTTCAGCTCCCCTTGTGATGCATCTTCTGCTCCACTCCATTGTAATTATGCAAGTCTTACAAGCAGTAATGAAGTGTGACATATGCAGCAAAATTTGTAGCTGGATTACGGCTATTGTATATGTTGTTCTATTCTTTCCTTTTTTTCTTAGGAAAGAACCTTATTCTAAACCTTGCACAGGGGCAAAGAAAGTGTTTGCTTGATTAAAGGGTTTGAAAAAAAAGTAAAGTGTCACCAGAGAGTTTGTGGAAGTGTAGTGGACACTGGACAGGATGGATCACTGGTCTATAAAACGATTCTAGACACTCTGATTAAGTGCATTAAATTGGAAACTTTCTTTCTAATTCTTTCTCAGCTTTTAGCGACGCCTTCTCTAAAGATTCACAAAGAAAGAAATAAAAAATGAGCAATTGACTCAGATGAGAGCAATACCCATCAAACAGGCATGCAAATTCAAGAAACTAATCTATATATGAAATCACCAATTCTACAGGTATTGCTTGCTTCATTCATTAAACAGTATTTTGATTTGAGCATTCTGTTGAATTAATAAAGAATGCTAGATCTCTTTTAGGAATTGTTCATATTGTTTAAGTGGTCGTACTTATTGTCAATGCGGTTATTGCTCTTCAATCTTAATGGATATGTGAATGGCGATAGGTTGCATACATTAATCACGTAACACAATTATGAGAGGAAGGTCAAGATGGGTTGGAATCAACAATCTGGCCTAGACCCAGGTTGGGTTCTTGGTGAATTCAAGTTTGTATTCTTTTCACCAATTGGATTTTGTTGGGGCCTTTGAACCTATGTGAAAAATTGAAAATTGAAGAGAAACCCTCTCTGAAATATATCTTTTTTCAAGGGTATAAACCCTAAAAAAAATTTCAAATCTTATAAATTGATCCTACCTGATATATATGGCATCTTATATTCTTATGAGTACTCAAATTTAACAATTAAAACCCTACAAACTTCTAGAAATAAATAAATAAATCCCTGCACTGGCCACTTAAAAATATAAAACTACAAAAAAGAAAGAAGAAAAAAAAAGGGGGTAGAAGTCTTCCTTTAGTGGTTGTGATTGGCTTGACTCTCTTATCCAGCATCACTTTAACACGCTTGTAATGGAAAATAATTTTAATACAAAAATCCCACCAGTTTTCAACAATCTTTTATCTATTGGGTCATGATATTTTAGTGTTAACATGGTGTTGCCGCCTTTTCACTCAAGTCAAATCGACGGTGCTAAAAAAACTGTGGCTCCTTCGAGGTCCTCACATTCTGGCTTGCCATGGAAAAGGATGGCAAGGATCGGCTGTCTAGCCTCTGAGAGCCAATTTAGTCATTGAAAGAATTGAATATGAATCATAAAATTCCAGTATGAGAATTGGTGTACCTTAGACAATCAAATTTTTGGTGTAAACAATATGAAGATGGAAATTATAAATATTGGTAAAGTAATCAGTGTCGCTTGAGAACTTAATTAAATAGGCGATAAAAAAGACAAGAAAAGAAGAAGAAATTTTAGTTTGTCATGATGTCCACTTTGTCCATGACAAACCTCATTCCCTCGCATAGGGCCTAACAAGACACAAATAGTAACCTAACAAGCTAAACTATTTGTTGGGTGTTGACTCGGCATCCCATGCCACCAAAGGTGATGAGTGAGTCGGCATCCCACCTGTAGTGATGAATGAGTTGGCCTTCACCGACTGTGTTAATGGCAAATACACAAAGAGCACTGAAGCTCTCCTATAAATAGGGGAGCTTATTTGCATCCAAGCATCCCATCCCCATGTAATCCCATCCTTGAAAGAGAGAGCTTTGAGAGAGTTGTAATTCTCCAATCAATAGTGAAATCCGCTGTCCGTGGACGTAGGCAAATTGTCGAACCACGTAAATTAATTATATCTCTCCTCTTTGTACATGTGTGTTTATTGTTTGTTTCTCAGACCCTGGGCACAACACTATTAAGTGGAACACCCAAATAAGTATATAAAACCATATCAAACTCAACAGATCTATTACTCTTACTTTGCTTCCTTATGTTTTGCAATTTGAATTTCCAGTCGCAAGCCATTTGATCTTCATAGAGCAGAAGAGAGCCATGCGGCTTTTCCTAGAAAGCGTGAGGGGACTTTGGAATAATTGGGAACTCCGGTTGATGATTCTACTCGGCCTTTCTCTACAGATCTTCCTCATCATATTTGGGAACCGACGAAAGTACGCAGCTAGAAGCTGGGTCAGGATCCTTCTTTGGTTGACGTACTTGTCAGCAGACTGGGCGGCAGCAGTTTCACTTGGCCTTCTCACCAGGAGCCAGGGAGATACTAGAGGAGATTCTTTGAATCCACATAATGTACGTGATCGTGGCATTTTGGGCACCATTCCTTCTATTTCATCTGGGAGGTCCAGATACATTTACTGCATACTCCCTACAAGACAACGAGTTGTGGTTAAGGCATTTGCTTGGGTTAGGTGCCCAAGTTGGACTGGCTTTCTACGTCTTTCTTAGGTCTTGGATGGGATCCACTGACCTTCTGTTCACGTTTCTAGCCATACCGGTGTTCATTGCTGGAATTATCAAGTACGGAGAGAGGACTTGGGCTCTCAGGTCTGCAAGCACTAAGCAGTTCAGAGACTCATTGCTCCCAGATCCTGATCCAGGACCTGATTATGCAAAAGTGGCGGAGGAATTTAGTCAAAGAGGTGGTATTAGTGAAGTGCCCGAAGGATTATGGTTTTGTTATTCACAGTTCATCGGCAGTGCTAAGTGTCTCAATGAAGCAGGTATGTTATTTGATACGTTGAAGCAACTCTATGCAGGCCTCATTCTCAGCTTTAACGGCATAGGAGTAACCTACTCCATCATGAGCACATCAACAGAAGCCTTCAAATGGAGCTTGGTTTTTTGTATGATGTGCTTTACACCAAGGCGACTATAATTTATTCTAGAGTAGGGATCTTTCTTCGCTCTGTTACACTCTTGTCCTCTATTTCCACATTAGTTGCTTTCTCGCTCGTCATTGATAAGAATGCCTACTCAAACATTGATGTAACCATAACTTGCTGCTGGTTGGAACCATCCTTGTAGAGATTTATGCAGTGTTTAATTCTCTTTTCTGACTGGGCGATGCTCTGGCTTATTAAGCACAAAAAGCCGTGGACTAATTCTATCTATGAAGCCGTATCTTCTTCTCGAAGAGTTCTAACCAATGATGACAATAGGTGGTCAGGTTCCATGGCACAGTTCAACCTAATAAGTTTTTGCCTCAAAGACAAGCCAACCAAGCGTGATAGTGTCCTCAAGTTGTTTGGCATTTATGAGATGTTAGAGAAGCATCAGCATAGGACGTTCGAGGATGTGAATATTGAACTGAAAGATTTGATCTTCCAACGGATCCAAGAGAACCAAGGCAGGCTGAGAAGAGAAAATGTTAAGGAGATCAGCACGCAGAGAGGTGACAATGTGCTTGTGGAGAAAAATTGTATCGATAAATTTGGTTGGAGCATAGGTAAGGTAGAATTTGATGAGAGCCTTCTTCTCTGGCATATTGCTACCGATCTCTGTTACTATTCAGATCTTGACCAATAACCAGATGCCAATCTTGGTTCAAAATTCAAATTGGGCAAACTCTTATCTGATTATATGTCATATCTTCTAATAATGTGTCCATTTATGCTGCCTAAAGGGATCGGGCAAATTAGGTTTCGAGACACCTGCGCAGAGGCGGAGAGATTTTTTCAACAACGAAGACTGTTCAAACTGAGCAGTAGAAGCAACGCTTGCATGTTGTTGCTTCAAGTGAACAAACAGCTATCGATACAAATGGTGAAAGGAGATAGGAGCAAATCAGTTCTATTTTATGGGTGTAAGCTTGCCCATTTATTGCAATCACTGGTAACAGAGGAGGGTTGGGACAATGAAGAGAAATGGGAGATGATAAGTTATGTATGGGTGGAGATGCTGTCTTATGCGGCAAGTCAGTGTGAATGGAATCACCATGCTGAGCAGCTTAGGCGAGGTGGAGAACTGCTCACTCATGTCCGCCTTCTTAAGGAACATCTTGGCTTAAGTAAACAGTACCAAATTTTTTCAGCGACTAGCCGTGCCACAGTACATTGAGCCCATTGAAATGCCCACAGATTCAGCTGCTGAGATCTTAGCGTTTGTCATGTAATTATCAGAGCATAAACGTTTATGTTCTTAATTTCTTTACAAATATCTTTCCTTGTTTATCAAGGGCATGCATGTATATATGCTTATATATCAAAGCGGTTATGTTCCCATCAGCACGTGTTAATATAAGTTATATCAGCACCATGCATTGGGGGTTGTACCCCTTGCATTGGTCCAATGTACCTCATATCCCACTAATGCACAAGGTATAACTCCCAATGCGGGTGTTGGTATAAGTTATATCAGCACATGCTTACTTGATCATCATCCTATATTAAAGTGTTTTCTTTCCAAAATCAGCTTCTTCATTTTTATTTTTTTTTTATTTTTTTTCTTGCTAGTGCCAAAATCAGCTTCTCAGGATGCCTATATCTTCCTTCTACAACCAATTGCTTAAGCTAGGGTCTCGAGCCTAATAGTTGTTATAGGAGCAATGCTACATAGGCACTAGGGGTGTAATCGAGCCGGGCCGAGCCGGGCTTTTGAGTGCTCAGCTCGAGCTCGTTAGAAAGCTTGATCACACGAGCTCGAGCCGAGCTTTTTGACGGGCCTTAATTTCGTGCTCAAGCTCGGCTCGTGAGAAAATACCAAAGCTCGAGCTCGGCTCGTTTGGCTCGTTTAATTTTTTTTTTTTCACTAAAAACCCATAAACCCATGGTATTTCTGGCAAATAATGGGGAGAAAATCCAACAAACAAAGGGCAATCGAGCAAAAAAATTGGTGAAAATACAGCAAAATCATATTCAGATCCAACATTTCAGAGTGCAAACAATGAAAATTATGAAATATTTACACTAAAACCATCTAAAAAAACATATAAAAATGAAACGTATACCCAACAATCTAACATACTCAGCATTAAAAAAAATAAAAAATAAAAAAAAATAAAAAAAAAAAAGAGAGAGAGAGAGAAAGAAAATATATCTGATGGTGACAGTTCATCGGCGATGGTCCAATAGCTGCTCGATGGTGGCGTTAACTATGGCAGAAGATTCGATGGCGATGAAGAAACACAGCAGCTCCATAGATCTGAAGCGGAGGCGGGAAGAATCGTCGATGGAAAAGCGGCTCAAGTGCTCGAACAATCACAGATCTGAGATGAAAGCTTGCCGTAAACTCTCATCTTCGATGAAGGGGTGATGTACAGCGGTGAGCCGGTGAGATAGCGGGAGTTTGGCGGTGAAGCGACGAAAGGAGATCATCCGATGGTGGAGCGTTGGTGGCGTCGGCGGCGAATGGGTGATCTCTGCTTGGTTCGCTGTTCGCAAGAGAGACACTGTAGGAGGGTTTGGTTCAGCCGTTCAGGCCATGGCGCCGTCGAAGAGGAGATTTGGAGAATATAGTGTGAGTTTGAAGATTTTAGAGTTAGGTTAAGTTTATATACATGGAGAGAACGACGCCGTGTTTATGTTAAGTTGGGGAAAATAATGAAAATTACAGATTGGTCCGGCTATTGTAAAGTAATAGTAAATAAACATAGTTACTAGCCATTCTTAGTTAAATTTGTAGTCATTTAATATGAAGTTACTAGTCATTTGTATTGATAATTCCCCAAATAAAAAATGTATACTAGGACAATTAATATGAAACGAGCTTACTAACAAGTTTCTCATCGAGCCCTAAACAAGCTTCTCATCGAGCCCTAAACGAGCTTGTTCACGAGCTTAAACGAGCCGAGCTTTGGTATGCTCAAGCTCGGCTTGTTTACTAAACGAGCCTAAGATTAAGGCTTGAGCTTGGTTCGTTTATTAAACGATCGAGCTCGAGCCGAGCCCTTAACGAGCTTTCTCGCGAGCCCTTAATGAGCGGCTCGGCTCATTTACAGCCCTATACATAGCCCAACTTATTTGTCTAAATTCACTATGTGGCAGCTTGGCCAACCAAATAGAAATTTCAGTAAAAGAATAATTGCCCCTAATCGGCTGACTTGGCGGCTGCCTTGAGCCAATAAAATTTCTTAGTACTTGGATTGGCATACTCCTTGAACGGTGATAGTTCAACTCATTATATTCGAAAAAGCATAACCGCGGTCGGGCTGCCCTCAACCAGGGGTGAGCAGGAACATACTTGAAACAATGAACCATGCACTCGATCTATAGTGACCCTTGTAATAATAGTAGTGTTTGATCAGTGCTCACACGCTTCTATGGGACACGCACATGCATCCCAATCAAATGAGAAACAAAGTTGGACTTTTGATGGAATGAAAGATTAATTAGATTTAAAAGAATTAGCAATCCTAATGTTTACACTTTACTAGATTAAGTTTAGCATTCAAATGTTGCCAAGAGAGATAAAGAGAGCAAAAACTAACAGGAATCCCAGTCTTGCATTTCAACTACAAATGCAATATTACAGAACATTCTTATTTCGAAAGAAAAGAAACATCTAAAACTTGCCGCCACTATATTAAACAAGACCATCGAAAGCACATCTAGGACATTGCAGTACCTAGTGAAAAAAAAAAAGTAAAAACAAAACCATCAGTTTAAAACAATACGTACAGCAGCACTATATGGCTATGCCAAGTGCAACCTCCATATCCATAGATTGTGTGCCACAAACTTTCATATACCACAAGGAAGAGGCCCAAGATTGAATGGCCATGTAGTTTGTACTTATCCCTTACACCTAGGCAAAAGTGTGAAAAGTGAAAATCCCATTAGATTTCGAAAGCTTATACCTCTATACTCCTCTCCTTTGCCAAGTAAACATATATGAAATGAGATAAAAAAAATTTGGAAGCTTATGACTGGAAAAAGTTTGTTTGGCTGTTATAAAATTTGAAGTCTTCTTTTCGTGCATTTCCTATGATTTCTTGGCAATCAATTGGAGCACACTACCAAATAACATAACAACATCAAGAAAAAGAAAAACTGTTACCTTTTAGCCCTGAAACTTCCTCTTCAATTTGGCCACCTTAACTGCAATCAGCACGTATAACCTATTGTATACATCATCCACAAATCGGAAATACGCGTGTCTCCAGGAAGTTTTGAACACTAGAGTGAAGCATACTCCCCAAAAACCTACAACAAAACCAATTCCTGCACTAACAAAGTGCCATGGGATTCTGTGCCATTTCCCATCTTTGTGGATATCGTCTTCTTTAGATGGTGGTTCATCCTCTGAACACTTCTCCGTGAGTGGAGGTCCGCAAAGTTTGGGATTTCCACCATACGCAGAAGCATTAAAGCTTTGGAGTTGGGTGCCAGATGGGATTTTCCCAAACAAGTCATTATTCGACAAGTCCAAGTATTGAAGGAAATTCAGATTAGACAGGCTTGTAGGAATTCTACCCGAAAGATTGCATCTTGAAAAATCAAGAGATTGTAACTCTGTCAACTCACCAATCGTTTCAGGGATAGTTCCGTCTAAATGATTTCTAGATAAGTTCAAGGCGACCAAACCGAAAAGACTCGTTATCTGCCCGGGGATTATCCCAGACAAATTATTGCTTGAAAGGTCAATGACCCTCAGGAGTCCAAGATACTTCTCGTATTTATCCCGTCTTCCTTTCCATGTCACCAATGCATTCTCGAGATACGAGCCAACATAACCCACATTTTCAATGTAATTAGCCTGGAGATACCCATAAGATATGGGATCCCCTGAATTTTTCTTTTGAGCCATGGCACTAAAATTGCTAAAGCACCACGGTATGGTTCCAGAAATGCTATTGTGAGAAAGGTCCAATATTTGAAGAGAGGTCAGATGGCATAGTTGTAAAGGTAAGCTTCCATGGAACACATTTGAGTTGAGGCTAAGAATAATCAACATTGATAGGTTTTCCCCAATCCATGCTGGTATTTTTCCAGATAATCTGTTCTCCCCAAAATTTATGTGTCGCAAAAGTCCGCAATTCTTCAAGGATGAAGGCAATTCTCCAGAAAGACTATTGTTTTGTAGGTGCAATGTTTGAAGAAAAGGTAATGAACCCATCCAGGATGGGATTTTCCCAGACAAATTGTTACTTGCCAAACTCAAGACATTCAGCAAGTACATTGGGATCCCACAGTCTGGGATTCCTCCTGACAGCAAATTATCTGAGAGATCAATAAGAGTCCAAAACTGACTTCGACATATTGATGATATTGCACCAGAAAAAATATTATGGGAGAGATCCAAGAATGTGGCATTAGGAGAAATTAGTGGCAGTGGGCCTTCAAAGTGGTTGGAACTAAGATCAAGAATCTCAACAAGTTTTAGTGATGAAATCGGTAACATACCATCGATCTGGTTGTGAGAGAGATTCAAATACCCAAAGTTGGCAGAGAGATCCCAAAACCAGTTGGGGATGGTATCTAAAATTTCATTATTGGAGATATCAAGGTGGGATAAATTCTTATGCCTTTGAAGCCATTCGGGAAATTGGGGCCCCAACTTGCATGAATTTAATCTCAAGGTTTTTAACTGGAAAGGGGGAACCCAGTCAGAGCTCAAGTCAAAAGCAACTGAGTTTGATGATAAGTCCAGATGTTGCAGTTTGGAGAAATTTTCTAGGTGAGCTTTAGAGATAACACCTTCAAATTGATTGGAAGCGACATACAAATATATCAGCTCGGACAGCTCCCCTATCATTTTGGTTAAAGTACCATTCAATTGATTGTAGCTCAGCCTCAGCACTGTCAAGGATTTCGGAAGATGAGGCAGTGACCCGCTGAGTTGGTTTTCTTGCAAGTCCAGAAAAACAAGCTTCGAAAGGTTGCCAAAGCTTTTTGGTATAGACCCATTGAATCTATTCCTGTCAAGACGCAGTTCTCTCAGAGATGAAAATTTTGTAAAATCAGGCAATGGTCCACTGAGATTGTTCACTCGTAGACTTAGAACCTCCAATGTTTCTGCAGAGCACAGCGCAAATAAATTATGTGCCATATCACCAAACTGAGTGATACGATTGACGGACAAATCTAGTGTTTGTAAACTGCAGAGATTCCACATGGATGGTGGTATCTGACCTTCAAGGTTATTAAAGGAGAGATCTACATGCGCCAGAGAAGTCATGTTCCCAAAAGCATCTGGGATGGGACCTTGTAAGGGAATGAACATCAACTTGAGTCTTAGATCAACAAGGCTGGTGATATTAAACAACCAAGTACTGAAAAATGAAGAACTGACAGAGTTCCAAGAGAGATCAAGGGTTGAAAGAGAAGTCGAAATATTATAGTAGGAGGGAAGTGGAGGAATAGCATCATTTAGACTGCAAAACACGAGAGTCAAGTCAACTAGAGAAGGGAGCATATTAATCTCTTGGAGCCAATTCGCAGCCTTACTAAGGTTAACGAGGCTCATGTCAAGGAACCTCAAAGACGAAAGATGAGAAAGCCACCGAAGGTTTTCAGGTACTATCGCATAATTATAACTGAGATCAAGAGAATGCAAGCTTGACAGATTCCCAATACTATAAGGAAAAGTTCCAGCTAGGCCAGCTCTGGAAAGATTGAGATATCTTAATTTAGAGAGTGAACCAAGTAATTCTGGAACACCCGTAAGGTTAAAAGCTGTGCGACTGAGGTCTAGGTAATTCAAGTGTTTTAAATCAAACAGTGAAGGGCTTATCTCACCTCTCAGAGGCATGCCGAAGCTGGAATGGAGATCAAGCATGACAACATGACCTGTCCGGTTGTTGCACTGGATTCCACTCCATCTGCAGCAATCATTTTGTTCTGCATCAGTCTCCCAAGAAGAGAGATAACCATAATCATCGATAATTCCTTGTTTCAGCCTGAGGAGTGTTTGTCGATCCATCTCCAGGCAACTGATGATGTTGGAATCGCTGACACCCAAATTGAACCCAACGTTGCTTCTCATGCATTGAAATTGCACCACAAACACTAGAAGAATTTGAAGGCACCTTCCACTTTTCATCATCATGAGTATGATAATGAATTAATGACCAAGATCTAGATGTCGATGAATATGAAAGTCTTGACACCACAAACAATATGGAGGGGAAATTTTTAGTTTTGATTAAATTCTCAGAGCCCCAACTAGGGCTATTTATAATCTTACATTTCTATTTGCATTGACTTCTTAATTTTGTTGGGCCGGCTAGGTGTGGAATATGAAAAGAAGAATAACAAATTTGAGTTTAGAATATGATATATCGTCAATGCCATCTTAGGATGGCAGAGGAATCAAAGATATTGGTCATCGTGAGGATAATGACAAAGATCCAAATCAAGATGAAGATGAAGATGAAACTTTAAAACCACCAAACAATCAGGAGGTGGAATTTTGCTTTTAAGTTCTACATTCTGGGTTCTAAGCTACGGCTACTTGTAATCGTGTATTTTTATTTGCATTGAATTATTAATTATGTTGGACCAGTTAAGCCTTGCAATAAAAAAAAGGAGAAAGAAACTGATATTGAAAATGATTTCCATTGCCATTATTGTAATATCACCTGTAGGTGTGAGATGGATATGATGGGGACCCTGCATTCATGTTCACACAATGTCTAGTCAACAATATTATTTTGCATTACTCTCCGACGTGAATAATTATGTTTGGTTGTCTAAATTAATGGAATTTTAGTGACTATAGAGTATTTTACATAGTATATTGAAGGCACGGATCAATCACCTTGAATAGCAAATTCAAGAGAATGATAGTGATCATCACAAATGAGAGGGGAAATTCAAAATATTGGCATTTCATGAATTTTTAAAAATTGATCCTATAACATCAGCTATTGCAATGGCTTTAAATTTTTTAAATAGTCTAATTCAAGGTGGTGAATTTTCGCCTTCAACACTATGTAAAATTCGCTATAATTTTTTAAATTTCCATTTGGACACCCAAACAGGCCCTTACTAGATATGTGCATCAAACCCAGTTGGACGTCAGAAGGATGAAGCTTAGCACCAACAGCATACTGATCAATAGTATCCTTTTTACATGCAATTAAGAATATATTGCTTATTGTAAACAACAGCATTACCAGAAGGAAGTCAAGTCCATTATTAAGGATGTTTTACGTGTCTATGGAATTATGTTCTCTAGATGTTATATATAATAGTAGGCATGACCCACTGGAATTTCGTGTCAAAGAGGGCACACATATGTGAATAGGAGAAAAAACAATCAAATATGGTCATGAAATGCTATATTTGAAGTTCTGATGCATCAGTCCATACGCAAAGAAATTTTCATGGATTTACTTTGGCCGGCGATGTGATAGCTACAACTTTTGAAGATAGATATAATATATATATATATATATATATATATATATATAGATATATATATATATATATATGGCATAGTATTTTATTTCATATATACCAATGCTTTCTACACTCGTGGAAAAGTTACACCATTCATTATTAAAATAATTCATGAAGGTTGGTGATTGTTTAGAAAGTTTCCAGGAGGGTGACAATATCTTCTGTTCCAATGGAGGGTTTTTTTAGAATATAGTGTCTTGAATCTAGATGCAAGCCTTGGTATATCAGAGTCTCTTTGATGCTTCTACTCTTTCATTAAAAAAAATAAATAAATAAAAAATAAAAAAATCTGGATGCAAGCCTGGTTCTGTCCATTCTTGGAGGCGGACTAAGTTTTCTTTTTGTTATATGTATGTAACACATGACCCACTGTTATTTCGTGCCAAGAGGGCACACATCCGTGAATAGGAGGAAAAAAAACTTAGTCCAGGTTAATGTCATGATCGATCATGAATTGCTTTATGCAATTCTGCATTTTCCACCCCTACTGCTATTTTTTATTTTTAATCAAAGGCAAACATAACCTTTCAAAGATTAAAAGAAATAAAATGAAAAAACTAGACACAGGGAGGGTCTTTTAATTTTAATTTTAATTTTGTTTATTTATTATTATTATTTTTTCCTGCTGAGGGGAGAGGAAGTCCATTTTGGAGTGCCCTGAAGTCTGTAATCTGCAGTACTGTGATTCAAATAAAATGCAATATTGCAAAAACACTGTTATTCGGAAAAGAAAAGAAACATCTCGATCTTGCCACTTCCTTAAACAGATCATTGAAGCCACATCTTTAGCATTGCAGTACCTAGTGGAACAAACAGTACAAACAACAGAATCAATTTAAAAAAATAGTTTAAAGCAATGCATAAATAGCATTAGCATTATACCAACTTCCACGGCCATATGCTTACAAGGAATAAGCCCAAAATCTAATGGCCAATCAGTTGGATCACACTACCTAACAACACAACAAACGTCAGGAAAAGGGGAAAAAAGAAAGGGGGGGGGGGGGGGGGGGGGAAGAAATTCACCTTTAAGCATAGAAACTTAATTCCTCTGCAATTTAGCCACCTTAACTGCAATCATCACGAGCAACTTATTGAATAGATCATCCACGAATCGGAAATACGAGTGCCTGCAGGTCATTTTGAACAGTAGAGTGAAACATACTCCCCAAAAACCTGCAATGAAACCAATTCCCACACTAACATAGTACCCTGGGATTCCATGCCAATTCCCATCTTTGTGAATGTCATCTTGTTTAGCTGGTGGTTCATTTCCCACATCCTCTGAGCACTTCTCCACGAGTGGAGGTCCACAAAGTTTGGGATTCCCACTGTATGCAGAAGCATTAAAGCTTTGGAGTTGGGTTCCAGACTTCCAGATGGAATTTTCCCAAAAAAGTCATTATTCAACGAGTCCAGGTATTGAAGGAAATACAGATCAGACAGGCTTTCAGGAATTCTGCCGGAAAGATGGTTTCTTGATAAATCAAGAGATTGTAACTGTTTAAACTCACCAATCATATCGGAGATGGTTCCGGTCAAATGATTTCTAGAAAAGTTCAAGGAGACCAAACCTAAAAGACTCAATATTTGTAGGGGGATTATCCCAGATAAACTATTGCTCGAAAGGTCAATGATCTTGAGGAGTCCAAGAGTATTTCTGTATTCATCCTGTCTTCCTTTCCATGTCACCAATGCATTCTCCAGATATGAACCAACAGAGCCGACATTTTGGAGGTAACCCATGGAAAACTTATAAACAATTAGATATTTTACACTTTCTGTCTGAGCCATGTCACTAAAATTGCTAAAGCACCATGGTATGGTTCCTGATAAGTTATTGTGAGAAAGATCCAATATTCGAATAGAGGTAAGATGGCATAACCGTAAAGGTATGCTTCCATGAAATGCATTTGATCTAGCGGAGGCTAAGAATGATCAAACTTGATAGGCTTTCCCCAACCCATGCCGGTATTTCTCCAGATAATCTGTTGTCCCCCAAATTTATAACGCTCAATTGTGTGCAGTTCGATCTTCAAGGACAAAGGCAATTCCCCAAAGAGGTTATTGTTTTGTAGGCGCAACGTTTGGAGAGAAAATAGTGAACCAAGCGAGGTAGGGATTTCCCCAGACAAATTGTTGTTTGCCAAACTAAAAACAATCGGGAAGTTGGCTAGTGTCCAGCAGTCTGGGATTCCTCCAGATAACGAGTTGTTTGACAAATCTAGAGCAGACAATAATAGACTTGGACATTTTGATGGCATTGTTCCAGAAAACATATTATGGGAGATATCCAACAACTTGGCACTAGAAGGAAAAAGAGGCAGTGTGCCTTCAAAGTGATTATAGCTAAGATCAAGAATGGTAGCCAATTTTAATGATGAAGTCGGTATCATGCAATGGATCTGGTTGTGGGAGAGATTCAAAGAGCTTAAGTTGAAAGAGAGCTCCCAAAACCAGTTGGGGATTGTATCTGAAATTTCGTTACTGGAGATATCAAGGTCATACAAACTCTTTTGCCTTTGGAGCCATTGGGGAAATTGGGGCCCCAATTTGCATGAACTTAATCTCATAGTTTCCAATTGGAAAGGGGGAACCCAGTTGGAGCTCAAGTTAAGAACCAATGAGTTTGAAGATAAGTGTACATACCACAGTTTGTTGAAATTCGATAGGTGAGCTTGAGATATGACATCTTCAAAATGATTGGAAGTGACATACAAATACTCAAGCCCAGAATGCTCCCCTATCCTCTTGGTTAAAGAACCATTTAATTGATTGTAGCTCAGCATCAGCTCTCTCAAAGATTTTGGAAGATCAGGCAGTGATCCACTGAGTTTGTTTTTTTTTTGCAAATTCAGAAGAACAAGCTTTGAAAGGTTGCCCAAACTTGTTGGTGTAGAACTGCTGAGTTGGTTGTGTTGCAAATCCAGAAAAACAAGATTTGAAAGGTTGCCAAAACTTCTTGGTATAGATCCGTTGAGTTGGTTTCCTCCCAATTTCATAGAAACAAGCTTAGGAAGGTCGCTGAGACTTCTTGGTATAGACCCATTCAACTGATTTGTATCAAGGTACAATTCTCTCAAGGACGACGATAATTTGTAAATTCAGGCAAAGGTCCACTGAGGTCATAGTTCATTCGTACACTTAAAATCTCCAATGCAGCCGCAGAGCACAGTGCAAAAAAATTATGTGCCATATCACCAAGCTGAGTCAGACGGTTGAGTGACAAATTTAATTTGCGTAAACTGCAGAGAGTTCCTATGGATTTTGGTATTCCACCTTCCAGTTTATTCCGGCAGAGATATATCAAGATGAAAAAGTGAAGTCATGTCCCAGAAAATATCTGGGATAGGACCTTGCAAGGAGTTGTCGTAGAGTCTGAGATAAGCAAGGCCAGTTATATTGAAAGCAAAGTAAAAACTTAAGGACTTTCAAGAAAGTTCCCGGAGAGATCAAGGGTTGAAAGAAATGCCAAAAAATTCAAAGGTAAAGGAAGTGGAGGAATAGCATCATGTAGACTGCAGGACTCTAATCTTAAATCAACTAGAGAAGGGAGCATAACAATCTCTTGGAACCAATTGACGGCATTGCTAAGGTCAACAAAGCTCATGTCAAGGTATCTCAAAGAAGAAAAATGGGAAAGCCACTGAAGACTTTCTTTGACAAGATCATTGTAACCAAGATCAGCAGAACACGAGCTTGAGATATTTCCAATATAATTAGGAAAAATGGTTCCAGTTACAACAACTCCAGAAAGATTATTGATGCTGGTAAGGTCAAATTCTGACCTACTGAGAGGTCCAGGTAATTCAAGTGTCGTGAAACAAGCAGTGAAGGTTTTATCTCACCTCTTAGAGGAAAGACAAAAAATGAATGGAGATCAAGGGTGACGACATGACCTGTCCGGTGGTTGCACTTAATTCTATTCCATTTGCAACAATCATTTTGTTCTTCTTCATGCATTTGCCCAAGAAGAAAGATAACCATAATCATCAATAATGCCTTCTATAAGCTTGAGGATTACTGCTTCTCGCTCCATGGGTATGCAGCTGATGTTGGACTCTTTGTCACCCAAACTGAATCCAACAATACATATCATGCATTGCAATTGAACCACAAACATATGAAGAATTTGAAGGGACCTTCCATCTTTCATCATAAGGATAATGACCAAGGTCCAAATGAAGATGAAGATGAATTGAAAATGGAACTTTCTCACAACCAAACAATCTAGAGGCTAGGGGAGAATTTTGTTTTTAATTCTAAATTCTCGGATCCCAAGCTATGGCTATTTATAATCTCATACTTCTATTTGCATTGAGTTCTTAATTACGTTGGACCAGCTGAGTGGGTTTTAAATATGATTGTAGTCAATTAATGCTGTCCAATCAATTAGGGGCATTACTCTCGGCTGTGGCAGCCATTATATTATGCCATGTTAATCAGACTCCATCAAGATGCATTTATAATAATAACCCTTTTGATAATTAGATGAAAACCTATGCATGTTTTTAAGTCCTGCCATATATTGTTATGGGTTATCAGAGTACTTTTCAGCTTTCACCACCCTCCGTCTCGTCTTTTAAAAACTGTTCAGCCACGTACATGTCATACATCTTTATTGAGTTTTTTTTTCCTTTTTTTTTTTTTTTTTTGATAGGAAAGCAATCACCAAAATTTTATTGAGCAAAAGTATGACTCAAGTCAGTAAGGAATTGGTCCCTTACACAAGTTGGGACTTCTTTTATTCAAACATACAAATCATCAATTTCCTTTGCAAACAGTGCCAAGCCATGGGCCACAGAATTGCTAGTTCTACCAATGTGATAGAATACCACTGACTCAAACAATATTGTCTTAGCTTTACATTGGATATCCTCAATAATTAGATCCACTATTGAGAGATCCAACTCGCAGGAATTAATGGCCCTTACCACTTCTAAACTATCGCCCTCCATAATAACTGACCTCAGGCTTAGATCTCTCGCAAAATCCATTGCAAAGTACATGGCATTGCTTCAACCTGAGAGGGAGGGAATACACCATTCATCCTCTTACTAGCTGCTGGTATCAATTGTCCCTCAAAGTCCCGCACCACAACCCCCAACCCCGCACTCTTCTTCTCATCAAATATGGCACCATCGACATTAACTTTATAAATCCCAGCCGTGGGGGGTCTCCATCTAGCAGCAATTTTGACATCAATCGTCCTCATTACACCAGTCTCAACAAAATCCTGTAGCGAAGTAGTTGCCCTCTCGATGAGCTGTCGTGGATCCATCTTCTTGCCCTCATAAAGTATCCTATTTCTATTATTCCAAATCATCCACATCACCATCATGACTTGCACCATGTTATCTTTCCTACCCAATTTGCTTATGTCTAGAAGCTACTCCTTAAAATCAATTGAACGAGGAGAATCAAGATTAGCATTTACCGGACCATGAGACCACACCTCCCGTGCCCACATGCAATCTTTAAAAATGTGAATGATTGTCTCATTTTCATCTCCACATGACGGACATGTCAGCTCAACTGGAACCTTCCTCCTCGCAAGATTGGTCTTTGTTGGCAAAATATTCTTGCAGCCTTCCACAAAAAATGTTTTACTTTCGCTAGCATGTTTTGCTTCCAAATTAAAGCTCCTACTCAATCACCCACAGCAAAATTCGAACTCTCCCCTATTACTTCATTGTGAGATCTCCATTTGCGATCCATTTCCAACAAACGGGCATTGCTCACAATAAACACCCTTTTGGATGATAATGCCATACCATCCTGTCCATAGGTTGCCTATGACTTAGAGGTAGTTGACATATATAGGCAACTTCATGACTGAGAAAAATGCGATCTATTAACTCTGTATTTCATCCCTGTGTTAGTGGATCAATCAGTTCATTAATCAGCGCATGTTTATGTAGGAATATTATTTGCAAAATAGTAAAATAATATGAGTTACCTTGCACAAAATAGAGCTAACCCAATTTCGCTAAGAGGCACAACAACGCCTCTTGAAGATAGTTAGAGCCTCCCACTCGTGCAAGGGATTATGGCAACTCTATATCCGGAATTCAACTTAACTTAGACTCAATCCTGTTCCTCTACAATCTTGCACCAATCGGTAAGAACTAAGTACCTTCAATCTCTTATCAAGATACCCAATAAAACTTAAAGTAAAACAACATACGTACTATGTAGTAAAGAAGTCAGAAAATGAAAATTTCAAGTTAGTTCTCTAACACTTTTACACAACCCTTTATATAGGAGGATAGATGGCTTGTAATAGAAGCCAAGAATCTTCATCATAATTACAAAGATTCTATTCTATCCAAAAGATTTGATCTCATCCAAAAAGATTTGATCTTATTCATAAGATAAAATAATAATTTAAATCATTTCCAACGGTTCAGCCAACACAGTCCGTGGCAAAACCACCTTAAAGGTAAAAGGTATGGGTAACCATTTATCATCCTAAATACACATAGAGTTCCCGTCTCCAATACGCCACCTTACCCCATTTTCCAATAAATCTTTTGCCTCCCAATACTTCACCAAGAATGACTCGGGTTCGTCCCCAATTGAGCTCTCATAAAATTGCATCGTGGGTGGTATTTTGCCTTCAACATCCTGGAGAGTAATGACTCCTCATTTACAAGAAGTCGCCAGCCTTGCTTTGCCTACAATGCCTTATTAAACATCTTTGTTGAGCTTTATAGAAGCCAAAACTTATGCTTGACAAACCAAATTACATAGAGCATGAGTTCTTGGCTCAGCGGGTATTGGCTGATATATGCCATTACATCTCTAAATTCCTTCGCAGTAACCCACAAATGAAATGAAAATTTCCATTAAATCCCTATTTTAATTTTCCGCTCACAACCGTACTTTAGTTTAGTAAATATCATTTTTGTTCATCAAATCGCCAATAGTGGACATCAGAAGGATGATGCTTGGCACCAATAACATATTTTGATTAACAGCATCCTTATTTTTCATGTTACTATATATGCAAGATCTTTAGAAGTCACTGCAAAAATTGCATTACCACAGGAGAGTCAAGTCCATAATTAAGTCCACATAAATGCCATGAACATAAATTGCCATATGGAATTCTGTTTTCTTCCCACTCAAATGTGTTGTCTCATGAAGTTTTAGTTGTTAATTTAAGAGTAATTTGTGATGCATGCAATAGGTCCTCTAGCTCCTTAATCATGCCACCTTCACCGTTTAACTGTAAGGTTGTAAGACAAATTAAGTTATTTGGTCTTGACTTATGAAGAGACCTGCTAAAATTCATTCATAAAATAAACAAATCAAACTCAAATTTATAAATTACTGCTCTATGCTCGACTCGATAAATGATTGATTTTGAACTCATAAGCCAAATTTAAACCCATTTTACACTTCTTTTTTTTTTTTTGGCTAAGCCATTTTTAGATTATCAATTCATCAGACTACGCCAAATTAGTCTATTATTCCACTTGACCCGACCCGGGTCGGTTTGGTTATAGGCCAATTTAATTGTGGCAAAATTTTCTTCTATCTCAAATAAAACGGCGTCGTTCGTGTTCCTTCCTTGTACCCAAACCATCTCCTTGACAGCAACATTTTTCCCATTTGTGGGATAAACCCAAAACCGTTTTGAATAGTGTAAGCGCAAAAGAAGCAAACCTTCTTTTTCTCTTTCGATACAAACGAAGCCTCTTTCTCCCTCCTCTTTACTTCCGCCAAATGTAGCGGCGATTTCTTCAACCTCTCTATATTTATCTGCCACGCCACTTCCCTTTATATCCCTCAAAACCACTCTCCTCTACCTCCACCTACACTCCCCACTCTCCCTCTCTCTCTCTCCAAAACTCCATTTCTCTCTTTCTCTCTCTAAAACACAGACACACACACTCTCTCTCTCTCTCTATATATATATAATGGCGCAAGTAGTGGCTACTAGATCGATTCACAGCTCCTTCTTGTTCCCTAGCTCTGGATCCGTGCAAGACCTAGTCGAGAAGCTCAAGCCTAGTGGTTTTGCAACAAAAGTACCAGCTCATGAAGAGAAGAGGAGCTGCCGAGTCGTTCGCATATGCACTCCGATCGCGGCGGCGAAGAAATCTCTACGTGCCGAGCCGGAGGTTGTTCCGGTGTCGCCTGAAGATGTACCGAAGGTTCGTTCTGTGAATTGCATTGGCATAATTGATTGATTGATTGATTGTGTTGAATTTTTCTTTTTATGGAGTATTATTTTCTTTTTCGTGTTTTGATCATAGTGGAATTTTGGTTGCATTTGGATCTGTGAATTGAACACGCATTGTTTATACGATCCTTTTCTTGCTTGTGATATCTACTGACAATGAGAATTCAAGGAAAGAATTAACTATAATTATGCTGTGTTAATTATTTGTGAATTAGTGTTTTCAATTAATTACTGCTAATGAGACATATTTTTCTTGGTAAATACTATTAATTAGATATTTTGAATGATTATTTTTTTCTTTGGAAAAAAAAAATCCATAAATGCTCATGTTTGGTAGTTGAGAAAATGTGGGAAAGGAAGGAAAATTAAAATTTTGAATAATATATATATATATATATATATATATATATATATATATATATATATATATATATATATATATATATTTATTTATTTATTTATTGTTTGGGATCTGAGAAAATTACATTTCCTGATAAAATACTATGGCTTAATTGACAGAAAAGATGATGTTAAAATGTTTTTTACCTATTAAACATAATTTAGTGCTGTCTTTGCATGATCTTGCAAAGGCCCAGTTGGATGAACTTGAACGGCTGAACTGCTTTGATATTTCTTTATCAAATATGAAAGTAGAAATTTTGTTGTTAGACCTCCCCAACTGTTTTTGTGTATTTTCAACGATGAATTGTATAGTGTTAGTTTATAATTTGAATTGAATTTATTATAAATGCTGAGATGAATTGTTTTTACCGGGATTCAGTTTTCATTAAATTGGGTGACTTGAAGGTAAATTAAGGGAGAAAATTCCTAACAGAGCAAACTTGGTTAAGTTAGCAATACTTGATACATGGGTGATCAGTCATGGAGCTTTACATGTTTTTAGCTTATTTTCACTCAAATATACTGCGATTTTTCGCTCTGGTGGTGGTTGTAATATCTAGCCATTGAATTTCTGCACTCTGTTATTGTTTCTAATCTGAATATTTATATAATAGATGTGGCATAGGGTTGCAAATAGAAAACACATTGCAAATTAACACTAATAAATTTTTTTTTTTTTTCTGTTATTGTTTTATGATGCCGATCAGAGAGATGAGCAATTTCAGCATTTACAAGGACTTCAGGAGTTGGGTGACACATCAGTAGGTATGTGGTCTAAGCCGACAGTTAGGCGTAAGACAAAGATTGTTTGCACAATTGGTCCCTCTACCAACACACGGGAAATGATATGGAAGCTGGCCGAGGCTGGAATGAATGTTGCACGCCTGAATATGTCTCACGGAGACCATGCATCTCATCAAAAAGTTATTGATTTGGTTAAAGAGTATAATGAACAATCCAAGGACAACATCATTGCAATCATGCTTGACACCAAGGTATGTTTTCCTTCACATTTGATTTATTCCTTATATATTAAGTACCACACCAGGTTGCTTAATTCAGCAAGTTTAAATAGTTTTGGATCATTTCAGTAATTCTTGACATCTAGTGGATAGAGTTTTGTGATTAAATTTCTGTGGCATTTAAGTATTGTATTCTGTTTGGTATCTGGCTTCTGCATGATGATGATAGGAGCCATTGATAGTTAAGGCATGCCATATATGCAGGGATACCAGGAGATATTAGGTCTGCCATGCATATGAATGACTAAGCTTAGAATCTCATTATCTTTGGTGGAAATATTCTCTCTTTTACATTGGGGAAACCTACATGGAACAATTTGTTTATAAATGGGTGCTTTACAGAATAAAATTTAAAACCTTTTTCCCCTTGTTTATCGTATGCTTATCTTATATTTGTAAACTATTCTCTTGATTATTGGTTTTCTTTACTATTAGGGTCCTGAGGTTAGGAGTGGGGACTTGCCACAACCAATAATGTTAACGAGTGGCCAAGAATTCACATTTACAATTCAAAGAGGAGTTGGCACAGCGGATTGTGTCAGTGTTAACTATGACGATTTTGTTAATGATGTAGAAGTGGGTGATATGCTTCTTGTTGATGGTATGCTACAATGATCTTTCCTCTCATGCATAGAAATTTTTAATAGTTCTACTATGCTTATTACCATAAACAATACCACTCAAATGAGAGGGCACTTGATTTTTCATGCTTCAAATTCTTTTGTATTTTAAAATATTTGAATGTCATTCATTTTTAGTGAAGGAAAATGGAGTCCATTAACTAGAAAAAAATCATAGTAATATATATATATAGATATTTGAAATGCAAAATTTTCATTTGTAACAACACTTCTAGGCTTCTAGTTAATTAATTGATATGCATGTGTGCACTCATGTGTATCTCCTGTATGTTGTACTCGTGAGTGTGTGTGTGTGGACACACATGCGTGGATGTGCATATGCATGCATGTATTCCAGGTTATTGGAAATTATGCAATATTCTCAAATTACTAAAATAAAACTAGTGCAAGTGTGCGTGTATGAGTCTCCATCTTATTATTAGTTATGTGATATTCTCTAAGTACAAAAATGAAACCAATAATCTTGTAGGAATATGAATTATAACGTTCCTAGGGCAACTGCTACAGAAAACTATCATGAACTAGCGATGCCATCACCATGTAAGATTATACCGAGGTAGAGGACAAGAAGTTTCCAAAACCATGACAGTTTTAATCCCATACCTCATTCTTACAGTCTTTCCACTGATCAAGAAATTCCTAAGAACCTCGAGAGAAAGTTTGCTGATTAAATTGTCTCAAGCTGAGTACTTGCAGGCAAAGTTGTCTTCACATTTCAAATGCACTTGAAAATGCTAGCTTGTTATCCTTTTTCTTATTAAATAAAATTTGAGTGCATTTGGAGCATCATCAATGAGATCATAAACATATCAAAGTTAGGAACATTTTTTTTTTAAAAAAAATATTTAAACTGTGATTTATAAGCACCACTGACTCTTGATTTGTACTTTAGGTGGTATGATGTCGTTTGTGGTGAAGTCCAAGACGGAAGAGTCAGTGAAATGTGAAGTCGTTGATGGAGGAGAGCTTAAGTCTAGACGACATCTAAATGTTCGAGGAAAAAGCGCGACACTGCCTTCAATCACTGGTTGGAACTTCAATCACCATTAACCAATGATGCCCTTTTTAATGCCCTTTAGATTTGCCTCCCTTTTCCACTTTTGTTGGAGGACACATTGAAGTTATTTTGTTTTACAGATGAATTAACCTCTTGCATTGGTTTTCTGCAGAAAAGGATTGGGACGATATCAAGTTTGGAGTTGACAATAAAGTTGACTTTTACGCTGTTTCCTTCGTCAAGGATGCACAAGTTGTCCATGAATTGAAGAATTATCTGCAAAGTAAATATTCAAGATGCAGATTTTTTTTTTTATTTAGAAAAATAATTTTGAATCTACATGCTTGTTTTATAATCTGCTTCAAATTTTACAATTTATTTTTATTTTCTTGTTGTTTGGCAGGTTGTGGTGCTGATATACACGTTATTGTAAAAATTGAAAGCGCAGACTCTATCCCAAATTTGCATTCAATTATTACTGCATCTGATGGGGTGATCATCTGAATCTTTGCATTGCAAACAAATTTGATGGGACTTCCATATTGACAACAAATTCTGTTTAACATCAATTCAAGTATTGGTGCTTTGCATTGCATCTTTGTGTTGCTAACAAATTTGATGGGATACTTACATATTGACAGCAAATTCTTTTTAACATCATTTCAAGTATTGGTGCCTACTGCTCGGTTTGCTAGAATTTTAAAGAAAATTTTACTCTTTTTTTTTTTTTTTTTTCTTTTGGATGAAGTAAAATATGTATAGAACAAAAAAGGGGCATAGACCAAGGACATGAGACATATACAAGCACTACCCATGATCCCCTAGCTAAAGCCTTCAGGACTCAACAAAAGAGATAAAAGATATACTATGAGTATTACCTTTTACTTTGTTTTCTTCTCTTTTCCTTATTTTTTACCTTTTTATTTTGTTCAAAAAACAAAGATTGACATTTCAACTCTTGCTTTTGAGTGGAATTAGTCTCTGGTTGGAGTCCTTGCTGGTAGCCAATTTTTTGAACACTCTAGACTTGAATTACAAATTGCAACTTTTGAATTGAGATGAGTTTGGCATTCTCCACAATGTTGAAAAAATCATGACAAAGGATTTAGGAAATGTGTTTTAATTCAGATATCTTGGCCATTGGGTTAGTCCCATAGTTGAGCCAGGCAGTTTCATGGAATTTCCAAGCTCACTGTATTTTCAGTAATTTCTACGTGCTGAAATTGTACATGGTTTTCTCATTTTAGGCAATGGTTGCGAGAGGGGATCTTGGAGCAGAGCTTCCTATTGAGGAGGTTCCACTTTTACAGGTAGTCTCTTCATTCTGATAGAAAAGTGATGATGGAGATAACATCACCTTTTAAACGCATTTTTCATAATTAGTAACGGATATCAACCTGAGTTATTTTCTAACTGAAAGACACTCCTTTTGTTCTTTGAAAATGTAGGAAGAGATAATCAGGATGTGCCGTAGCATGGGTAAGGCTGTTATTGTGGCAACGAATATGCTAGAAAGCATGATCGTTCATCCAACACCAACCCGAGCGGAAGTATCAGACATTGCCATTGCTGTTCGAGAAGGTGCTGATGCAGTTATGCTTTCTGGAGAAACTGCTCATGGAAAGTAAGTTCCTTCTCTTCAAGTTTAGTATGTGGCTTACGATTTCACTGGGGAGGACAATAGGTGAACATCGTGCAAATTGGGAAAGTGTTGTGGGAGTTTGACCCACCATACAGTGGAATCCAGAAAGTACTTTTTCCATGTAAAAGTTTATTGTTTAGGGATTTCTGTTCAATCTCACTTTTTTGGGTGGCTACAAAGTGGTATGATGTCAAAGGAAAAGAATCCCTAGATTAAATGGTTGGAAAGCTTGGATAGCAAAGTTTGGTCTTGACTATAAAAAATGCATGTCAAATTGGAGTTAATAAAGTGGCTGTAGGACCAAATGCTAACCATTACACTTAAAACTAGCTGGCATTAGGAGAGACGCCCTCAAATCTTTTAAAGGGCAGTGTAACAACCAATCACCATGGTTTGCGTAGTTTCAACCGGCATGATGCTGACCCTAGCTCTGCAACTCCAGCAGTCTAGGCCAACAATCACCCCTCAGTACATGCCATGCTCTCCTGGGGACTCGAAGCCATGACCTTGTTTAGATGCCAATTGTAGGACCGAGTGCTAACCATTACACCTAAAACCAGCTGGCGTTGGGAGAGGCATCCTAAAATCTTTTAAAAGGCAGCGCAACAGCCAAGCACCACGGTTCGAGTAGTTTCAACCGGCATGATGCTGACCCTAGCCCTGCAACCCCTGCAGTTTAGGCCAGTGGCAACTCCTAAGTAGCTTTCAGTTGCCTAAAACTTAAAAAGCCAAGTTTGAGCTTTTAATAACATGGTTTTCTAAGTGTAAACAAATTTATTTTAATGAAATATGATGAATCGAACTTGCTTCCGTGCAGGTTTCCATTGAAAGCTGTAAAAGTTATGCACACAGTCTCATTACGGACTGAAGCAACCATGGTTGGTAGCGAAATGCCACCCAATCTTGGTCAAGCCTTCAAGGTTACTTTACATATCCATTTGTATTTCTCTCTCTCTCTCTCTCTCTCTTCCATTTGTATTCACTATTTTTTATTCCTTTTGACTGTCAACCCTGAATACTGACTGGAAGCTTCTTGTTTTCTGCAGAACCATATGAGCGAGATGTTTGCATTCCATGCAACCATGATGTCCAACACTCTTGGAACCTCAATTGTGGTCTTCACCAGAACTGGTTTCATGGCTATCCTACTGAGCCATTATCGACCTTCTGGCACTATATTTGCCTTTACAAACGAGTAAGTCATATTCTTACCTAAACACATTAGGTTACTATTGTAAGATATGAACTTCATGTGAGGAGTGACGACAAGACGCTGTATGTCCAACCTGTGTTAATGCGTGACATACGTGCTTGGCGGTGGGGATCCACATCCTATGTTAGCTAGATATGTTAACATGACAAGCTGTTCATATTGGATTTCACACTTCCTTTTGATCTCCTAAGTCACTGGCAGTCTGCTTTTTTGAAGATTAATAATGAACATCAACTGATCAGGCACTTTGACAATTTTTATTTGTTTGTTGTTTACTAAAAAAAATCAGTTTATACTGTTTTGATTAAGCTTATACAAATATACATTCTAATTAGATTCCATAAAATTCAACTATTTGATAATCACTCAAGAATAGCATGATTGTATGAATAATTGCTGAGGTACTTGCTAAATTCAGGCATTCCAAATAACAATAGCTACAACATATTTTTCTTTTTCATGTTAACATGCATTGCTTCACCCTCACTTGAAATTCACTAATCTTGAGTTGTTTTTTTTTTTTTTTTTTTTTTCCTTCCAAACGTTTGGGGATATTCGAAGTCATATCTAATTATTGGTGCTAGTAGCGTGATTGATAGTCTTGCCCCTGCATAATATTTTTCCAGATTTCATGTTTTTTCCAGTGTTGAATAATTCTTAAATCCTATATTTGTTAGTATGCAGTCAGAGTGGCGTTTGCCTGAGAGGTTATGAATTGTGTAATCTTTATGTGGAACAGAATCTTCTTCCTCATTTATCTTTTCATTTGTGGAATAACGACCATTTTATTCTTCTTGAGTTTGACTACCCAAGTAAAAGACAATATAGGTAAGGAGTGATTAATTGATTATTGACTGGAGTACTGGACTATCAGTTAATCCATAATTAAAATATTTGGAGCTTGGACAACCAATTTCATTCAGCTACTTTTGAGAAATTATTGCTACTGCTCGATGTAGCAAAGTTGTTTACAAAAGCAGTTTATGAATGACTTCTGATTTGTTTTCTCAGAGCATGTTATGAAAATTGGATCTATTATCACCCAATTAATCTAATATTTGACTGACCACATAAGCTTGATGGCCATGCAGGAAGATAATACAGCAGAGACTGGCTTTGTACCAAGGGGTATGTCCCATATACATGCAGTTCTCAGATGATGCTGAAGAAACTTTTGCAAATTCTTTAGCTGTGTTGAAGGTAAGGTTTCACATTTTGATAGGAAACCTATCCCCCCCTCCCCCCCCCCCCCCCCCCCCCCCCCCCCCCCCCCCTTTCCTCCCCCTCTCTGCTCCAAAAAAAAAAAAAAAAAAAAAAAAAAAAAAAAGAAACCCCTAAAAAAACTATATACTGTCCAGGTCAGATGTAGAACTATTCTTACAGACCCTTTATATAAGCAAGTAATTGAGTTGTTCAAAGCTAACCAAAACCAGTTGAGTGGTTGTGTATCAATCTGTTCATGGGTTGATTCATAGGTAACCAAAACCAGGTTTGAGCGGTTCTTTGAGTGTAGAAAGTTGGACATGTCTATGAGTTCTACCCCGAAATCCCAACATATACTCTAGTGAACCTGGGCTGTGGGTGGATTGACCCTCAACCTAGATCCTGCACTTCACATTCCTATATCAATGTTGCTTTTACTTTTCCGTTTGTGCTCCTTATGAGAAACTATAAGTTATGAGCCACCAATGATTTAATTTTAGATAAAGCTAACAATGTCAACCATTCTATTTGTCAACCTTACCTGGGAAAAGACTCTACTGGTGCACTTCAAACTCGAAGTTTTAGACAATTTCTACCATGAACCACACTTCTGATAATATTCTCCCTGTGAATTGTGGCTTGTGGAATAAGAGTCGTCTGCTTGTACCGAGTCAAGTGATAATGAATTGACAAACCTTGCATATATTTTAAAACAAATGTTCCCATCAATGTAAGTGCTTAACTTCACAGCACAACAGCTCAATCAGATTTCCTTTAACCAAAATTTTCTGGCATATGTTTTATATATATTTCCTTCTAAACTTTAAGTGGGTTTTCATGTACAGAAGCAAGGAATGGTGAAGGAAGGAGAAGAGGTAGCTCTTGTGCAGAGTGGCAGGCAGCCCATTTGGCGGTTCCAGTCCACTCACAATATCCAAGTCAGGAAAGTGTAGAGGGGAAGAAAGAAGAACCCATTTAAACTGTTATTCCATTCGATGGGAATAATTTCAAACTGGTAGCATTTGTATTTGCTCTGGTGGCACTCTCTTGTTGGATTGGCATGGTTTTTGCTCGCTTGAAAAAACCCTACGCTTATTATCCATGTATTCTTTCAAGGATTTATCCAGTTATCATCCCTTTTGTTTTATTGTAGTGTTACTTTTCTGGTAAATGTTTTAGTGCTTTACTTGGAGTATTCATACTCCTTGACAGCTTGCTGATGCATCTTATTGTGAACTCTACGGTTGAACAAAAAGAGAAGCATTGTTAGGAGAGAAAGCATCAACTTATGATTACTAGAAACTGTTGATTTGTCTAGTTCCATCCCTTGGATAAATGGCAGTTGTCAAATTAGGCAGCAATTTTGATTGGCTAATCTGTTTTTGATAGCCAAGAATATTGATCAAGTCAATTAGGCAGTCATATTGCTTGTCATTGTTTCTTTTCAATTATACTGGTGCAAGCTCTTTCTAAAATCTTATTGCTTGGCATTGTTTCTTTTTATCCAGCATGAAGGGATGCACATGATCCAGCATCAACTTATTTTTGCATAGATCCAATTTTCGGATCCTAAGCCCAATTGAATTAGGAATTCCCCTAGACAAATTGTTGTTCGCCAAATTAAGAATTACTAAATTTGGAAAATGCATCGAACAATCAGGAAGCCTTCCAAATAAGAGGTTATTTGAGAGGTCAATATAAGTCTAGTGATTGCACATAAGGAAGAAATTGAGCACAAAAGCATATTATTGGAGAGTTTTGATGCTATCAAAGTAGAAAGTTACCCGAGCTCGGAACTTCTCATTAAAAGACCCAATCAATTGATTTTTCTCAAAGGCCAATTACATAATACTTTAATAGCATTTTTTTCTTCACTTGTTGAATGAATGATCTTAGGTTTGAAGTTTATAGAAAAGTATTGATATCTATTTGTTAATATTGGGATTTTTGTAAATTTTATTGATTGTCAAAAAAAAAAAAAAAAAAAAAAAAAAGATTTCCTCAAAGACAAAATTCTCAATGATGAAAATCTTGTCGTATCAGGTAATCAACCACTGAGTTGATTATGTTCTAACGCCCATGTCTCCAATGAGACAAAGACCCCCTGTTTGCATCGCTCTCTCGCGTTCCTCTGTGATGTCAAAGGAGGAACGGGACATTTTTCACGATGCAAAAAATTAAAAAAAAAAAAAAAATATATATATATATATATATTAACGATTGAAAGCGTGTTTATTAGTAACCGCTTTGTGATTAGGAATGTGTTAAACTGAAAGCGTGATTTTTAACTGCGCTTCCAGAATAATAATAAAAACAAGAAAGGTTATAAAAAAATCGTTGTTTTTATCTGTTGGGGAATGAGGGCAAAAATCGTTTCGGTCTTCAACTCTTCACTCTCTCAGCATTGCTTTACACCATCGACGGCGGCGTACACCCGTCTGACCGCCGTACTCTCTCGCTGAAGAGTTATCAGTATCTCACCATCTCTCCCGCCGACGAACTCCAAACGCGACTCCATCTCTCTTCTCTCTCCTCTCGCTAGGTATGTCTCTTCTCCTTCTTCACACGATTTTAGGGGTTACGAATTTCTTACTTAACATTATTATTATTATTATTATTATTATTATTATTATTATTTTGGTCTTCAAATCTAGAAAATCAAGAGGATACATAGGCATGAGGTGTTATGAACCCATAACTTGTTGGATGATTTTTACTTTGAATTTGTCATATGAATTGAAGGCCATTTGTCATCTACTATTCATTATGGTGATGACATTGTCACGAATAATTCTGTCCAGCATTGATATCCTAAAGCTGTCTAAGTGACTTGTAAAAATTTTTGGTGTGAAATGACATCGGGATGAAGTATTTAGAATATTCTCCGAAATGAAGGTGTTATGAACCCATCATCATGACCATGAGGATTTTTCTAATTGTGGGCATTCGAACCAAAGGGCCCAAGGGGTATGTCCTGTATAGACCCTTTAAATAAGTGAGTAATTGAGGTGTATGAATTAGCTCATTGGTTGAGTCATGGCTAACCAAACCAGGTTTAAGTGGTTGTGTATCAATTTGCTCATGGTTGGCTCATGGCTAACCAAACCCAGGTTTGAATGTTGCAAGCTGGACATGTTCATATGAATTCAACCTTGAAATCCCAACATATCTTCTAGTGAACCTGGGGTTGTGGGGTGCATTGAAATTATTAGGTCAGAACTCTGATTTAGGTAGTGTCTATGTTGGTCCCCAACCTGGATCCTACACTTCAGATTCCTATATCAACGGTGCATTTACTTTCCTGTTTGTGCTCCACATGGGAGACTATGAGTTATGACCCACCAATGCTTCAATTTTAGGTTAAGTTAAGAATTTCAACCATTCAATTTGTAGACCTTACCTGGGGGAGCTTCAGATATCAGAAAAGACTATACTGGTGCACTTCAAATCCTGAATAAATGGACAATTTCCCCTATCATCACCCATAATTTTAAAAAATTTCTCCCTGGGAATTGTGGCTTGCGAAATAAGAGTTGTCTGCTGTACTGAGTCAGCAAATCAAGTGGTGAATTGATGAACGTTGCTTATGTTTTAAAATAAATGTTCTCACCAATGTAGGTCTGCTTAATTTCACAGTACGATGGCTCAAATAGATTTCCTTATACCATAATTCTGGCATATGTTCTATATAAAATTTCTTCTAAAGTTGTGAGTAGGGTTTCTTGTACAGACGCAAGGAATGGTGAAGGAAGGAGAAGAGGTAGCTCTTGTGAAGAGTGGCAGGCAGCCCATCTGGCTGTTCCAGTCCACTCACAATATCCAAGCAGGAAAGTGTAGACGCGAAGAAAGAAGGAAAACCGATATAAACTGAGTTAATGTGTCACATTGGAATAATTTCAAACTGTTAGCATTCATCTTGCCAATGCATCTTCTTATGAACGGTATAGTTGCATGAAAAGAGAAGCATTGTTAGGAGAGGGAGAATCAACTTATGATTACTAAGAACTGTTAATGACATTTCTTAAATTAGGCAGGAATATTGATTCGCTTCTCTTTCTCTGATAGTCAAGAGTACTGATCAAGTCAATTCCAGAGTCATATTGCTTGGCACTGTTTCTTTTCAATCATACTAGTGTAAACTTTTTCTCTTAGTAAATCAGATGTTGTTTCCTTTACTTTTATCTAGCATTAGGGGATGCATATTATCACCTTAACTGCCCTTGGTAAATGGTTGTGGAGATTTGCTATCGAAAAAGAAGCACTTTGGAGGAAGGTTGTGGGGTGGAAGTTTGGGGTGAATGATGGAGGTTGGAAGTCAAAGGAGGTTAGGGGTTCTTATGGGGTGGGAGTGTGGAAATATATTAGCAAAGGTTGGGTGGATTTCGAAAAAAGAGTTTACTATAAGGTTGGAGAGGGCTATTCGGTTAGGTTTTGGGAGGATGTGTGGTGTGGAGATCGTCCTCTTAAAGAGGAGTTTCCTTCGGTTTTTGTTTTATCCTTAAATAAGGAAGCTTGGGTGGCTGATTTTTTGGTTTGAGCCAATGACTTGCATTCTTGGGATGTTAGGCTTGGGAGGAATGTACAAGATTGGGAGTTAGAGGAGGTTTTTGCTTTCTTCGAGAAAGTTTATGATTCTCAAGTTAGTAGAGGGGAGGAGGATCATATTCTGTGGAGGGGTGGTTGTAAGGGGGAGTTTTCAGTGAAATCCTTTTATCGTTCATTGGTGGTGAGAGAGGGAGCTAGGTTCCCTGCCTCTAAAATTTGGGTGGCATATGTTCCTTCCAAAGTTTGTTTTTTCACCTGGTTAGCATGTTGGGGGGAATGTCTTACATTGGATAACCTTCAGAGGAGAGGGTATCACTTAGCTAACAGGTGTGTGTTATGCAAACAGCAGAGGGAGACAGTGGATCAACTGTTGATTCACTGCGATGTCACTTATCAGTTATGGATGTATTGTTTGCATTTATTCGGTTTGAAGTGGGTTATGTCGAAGGATATTATTGCTGTTGTGAATACATGGAGATGTAGGAGCACTAAGAAGGAGGTGTTAAGGGTGTGGAGAATTGTTCCCCATGTTATCTTCTGGGTTGTTTGGTCGAAGCGTAACGATAGAACTTTTAATGATAGTGAATATACAGTGTTAGATTTAGAAAACCATGTTGCTGACCTTCTTTTTGCTTGGGGCGATACGACTAATTTTTGTTTGCGTTTGCCTCGTTTGGCTTTTTTGGATAGCCTAGCCCTTTAGTTATCTGTATACCACTAGTGTACAGGGGCTGGTTTTTGTTGTTTTTTGTATATGCGCTTTTGCGCTTTTGTTTATAATATATTTTACTTCATCAAAAAAAAGTTAAGCAACAATGACTGGTGCCTTTAGTTGCCAATCCTGCACATGTTTCTTATGCAGAAAAAATGATCTCCACAGAAACAAATGGAGCATTTGGTTCAACCCTGAGGAGTGGACTGAGTGGTCCTAGGACCCTTGCTTCTTCGGTTCAACTCTTACCACTCCTCCTTGGGCCACCCCCATGGATTGTCTTATAATTACCTGTGCATGTGGGATGGGGATTGCATGTGCCCAAGGAGATTAGTCGGATGCATAAGCATATGGAACCTCCTGAGATCCAAAATAATAAATAATAAATGGAGCATTGGGTAGGAAGTTCTATAAACACCATCTGTGATAACTGCCATCTCCTGCACATTTTGAATGAGTAGTGTACCAAAATGAAACCCAGGGGAGGAGATGTCCTAAAGCTAAGGTACTGTTGCTTACCATTTTGGAAATGCTTTCCTTTTATTGGAACAAAATCTCAATTTGCTCTAAAAAAACAAGTAATACCCTAATGCTAAGCCTTAGACTTTTCTCACCATAAGGAGTGTAATCTGTGGCCTGGGTGGTGCATTATCAATAAATACGAGTGGCAAAAATGTGTTCCCTCTTAATGAAATTCAGAAATGAGTTTTCCAGTGATTTTTTTTGTACCCAATAAAGCAGAAAAAGTTGGAATGTTGATAAAATTTGTAACTGCTGGTTGAAGATTGTACCCTGAATGTATGCCTTTATTAATGGCATGCCATGAAATACGACAGAAATAGGATATATGATCAGCCAACTCTTCAAAAAAAAAAAAAAAAAAATTCCAATATTCCAATTGATCTGGATCTTCATTCTCTTAGTTGTCAAGATATGTATAGTCTACCTTTGTATAGGTTTAGGCTTTGACTTTGTGGGGTGGGTTTTGTATGCTAATTGGTTTTGGCCAACTTAATTTTTTTTTTTTTCCTTTCTCTGTATCCGTTTTTCATTCTATTAATAATATCTGAGAGTTTAAGCACATGATATTGGGTGTACTTTCTGGTTGCACCAAATAGAGCCATTGAAAAGCATAGTATTTAACATACTAACAGAAAACATGAGTTACATTTGCTATTCAACTGCCTTACATTAGGAAACAAAATTATGGGTATCACAATCAAACTACATATAATGGTCTTTCAAATGCGTGAAAGATTCACTTCCAGTACAAGCAGTCCATTGGAGAGAACCTGTGAACATTCATCATGCTCACATACAATATTTATTGTAGAATTTTATTCTTGAAGTAGGAGGAGATTGATGGTTTGGAAGAGAATTGAAGGTGATGACAAGAAGTGTCTGAAACTCCCCATGCTATCTTCTATATTCTTGAGAATAGAAAGCTCGCCTCGCATGCGAAGTGGCTCCTAATGTAAAAAGAATGGTATAACAAAAACATGGGTTAAAGACACGCTAGCTGAAAATTAGTTACTTATGACATTATCCTACCAAAACCCATCAACTAAATATTTCCAACATCAGATATCCCGCAAGTTTTTCTTCAAAAGAATGAAAAGAATCACCCTTGAAGTGGCCTCTGCTTCCAATGGCAAGTGATTACAGAGTGGCACATCACTATATCTAAGGGGACTATGGTCTTTATAGAAAATGGCACTTTGGGGGACTGTAGCACCCTTTACCGTTGTGATATAACATTTAGGCAAATGGAAAACAGAAGAAACATAGAAAAGTGCACCAGAGAGGTGATCTAACCTAATGGAAAACAGAAGAACTAACGGTGATCTATGCTTCCTATAAGATGAAGAATTATCCTTACCCACTATGTTCACGTGGTGTACACTTGATCCAAACTTTCAGTTTATATGAAAATGAATACCAAAACCATGCTTACATACCTTAAAAATATGCCTGCTACTTTTAACTTTGAAACTTCCTCCGCAGCCTGGCCATCTGCACAGCTATTGTCACGTAGAGCCAATCTTTCACGTTATCCAGAAACAGGAAATAGGCGTGTCTCCAAGAACGCTTGAGCAATAACCCGCCACAAACTCCCCAGAATCCAACAGTGAATCCAAGCCCCATGCCAATGTAAAACCATCTCTCAAATCCATTCTTATCATCTTCAATGTCTTCATTACCACGACCTTCAGGTGCTTCATCTCCCGCGCAATTTTGTGTAAGTGGAGGCCCACAGAGACCAGGATTGCCGATATACGCAGATGCACTAAGGCTTTGGAGTTGAGTGCTCAGTGGAATTTTCCCTGACAAGTTATTATATGATAGGTCCAGGTGACTCAAGAAACTTAAATCAGATATGCTTCCAGGAATTTGACCCTCAAACTGGTTTCTAGACAAATCAAGAGATTCCAACATTTTTAACTGACCAATCTTTTTTGGGATAAGTCCAGTCAAATTGTTTCTTGATAGGTTCAATGCGACCAAGTCTAAGAGATCTGTGATTTCTTGGGGAATGTCTCCTGTTAATCTGTTGCTTGAGAGATCAATTGCCTTTACTAGTCCAAGAGTATTCCCATACTCAAACTCTCTTCCTTTCCACACAACCACTGCACTGTCAACATAGTTGCCACCATATCTATACACACCACCATAAGTAACAAAATATGGATAAGTTATGGCCGCATATAAACTCCCCTTTTTAGCCAATGAAGTAAAATTGTTGAGGCACTTTGGTATAGATCCTGAAATATTGTTTTTAGAGAGGTCCAAGATTCGAATATGGTTTAGATGACATAGCTGCTGAGGTAAGCTTCCAAAGAACTCATTGGAGCGAAGGTTAAGAAAAATCAACGATGAAGAGATGTCCCCTACCCATGCAGGTATTTTTCCAGAAAATTTATTCTCTTCCAGATCTAAAGCAAACAACTGCGTGCAGTTTTTCAAAGACAAAGGCAACTCCCCAGAGAAACTATTTTGTCTTAAATGCAATATTCGTATTCCACGCAAGGAGCCAATTGAGCTTGGAATTTTCCCAGATAAATTGTTGTTTATCAAATTAAGAATGCTTAAGTTTGGAAAATGCATCCAACAATCTGGAAGCCCACCAGATAAGAGGTTATTCGAAAGGTCAATATGCACCAAAGTCCAGCCAGTAATTGCACACAAGGAAGAAATCGACCCCGAAAACATATTATTGGAGAGTATCAATGACATCAGATTAGAATGAAAGAAGGGTAATGGACCATCAAAATGATTTGAACTCAAATCCAGAATAATAGGGAAAAGAGAAAAATTTAATGATAAATTTGGCAGCATGCCATTGATGTGGTTGTTGGAGAGATTTAAATGAAGTAATCTGGGAGATAGGTCCCAAAACCACATAGGAATGGAATCTAAGATTCCATTACTGGAGATATCAATGTGGTAATAGTTTTTTTGAGTTTGAAGCCACTTTGGGAAATGCGGCCCCAACTTGCAACCAGCCAACCTTATTTCATCGAGTTGAAAAGGAGGAACCCAATGGGGGCTCAAATCCAAAGAGAGAGAATTGAAAGATAAGCCCAAATACTTTAATCTGGGGAGTTTCGAGAGGTAAGCTTCAGAGATAGTGCCTTCCAAAGAATTAAAAGAAACATCTAAAACTTCAAGCTTGGAAAGCTGACCGATAGATTCAGCTAAAGTCCCATTCAATTGGTTCTCAGCAAGATACAACCCTCTCAAGAATGGCATATCTATTAGATCGGGCAATGATCCACTAATTCCATTTTCCGACAAATCCAAAACAACTAGACCAGAAAGTGATCCCACCTTTTTATTAAAAGGCCCCGACAATCCATTTTCACTAAGATATAACTCTCTCAATGCTGAAAATCTTGTCATATCCGGCAATGAACCTCTGAGATTATTCTGTCGCAGATTCAAAATCTCTAATGACCTCTCAACGCAACCAGACAGGTTTTGAAGAAATTTGGGAAGCTCTTCAGTGAAATTGTTGTGGTACAGTTCTAATGTTTGTAAAGTACATATATTCCCAAAGGATTTTGGAATCCTTCCTTCAAGATAATTATGATGCAGATGGATACTTGCTAGAGACTTCATGTTTTGGAACGCATCTGGAATTGAGCCTTGTAAGAGATTATATGATAAGTCGACATAAACAACGCCAGTAAAGTTGAACACCCAGTGGTATATTGACGAAGAGAGGTAATTGCCACCAAGATTAAGAATAGCAAGAGACGTAGAAGAATTAACGAAGGAAAGAGATGGAGGAACAACACGAGAGAGTTGGCACCCATATAAATGCAATTCTGATAGGGAAGGGAGCATATTAAACGCTTGAAGCCAATCAGTGGCTTCACTGAGGTTCACGTCGGTCAAGTCAAGGTGTCTCAGTGAAGAAAGGTGAGAAAGCCACTCAAGGTTTTCAACATTGATTAAAGCAAAAGGATAAAAACCTTCAGGGTTACCAAGATTCCTCCCAAGATCAAGATATTGCAGGTTTGTAAGATTTCCAAGATGATGAGGAATAGTTCCACTAAAATTAGCGAGGGACAGATCGAGGTGTCTTAGTTTGGTGAGGTAACCAATAAACATGGGAATGGGGCTCCATCCAAAATCATTGTAACTGAGGTCCAGATATTTTAAATGTTGCAACTCTAGCAAGGAAGGACCAATCTTACCTTGGAGAGGCTTGGAGCCACGGTATGAGGTAGTCGACAAAGACGTGACATGAAGATCGAGCTTGACTACGTGACCCGTTCGGTTGCTGCACTTGATCCCTCTCCATTTGCAACAATCTCTTTTTGAATCTCGACTCCCCCAAGAAGAGAGGTGACCATAATTATCCACGAGGCCTTGCTTGAAAATGAGAAGTGCTTCTCTCTCCTGCTCTATGCACGTAAGGTTTTCATCTCCGACCTCTGAATTGAATCCCAAGGCAGGTTTCATGGATAGTAAAAGCACGACAAAGACACGAAGAACATGAAAGAACCTTTTACCCATGATCATCATCATGACCATGATCATAAAATGTAGATGAAGATCAAAATTAATCAAGCAGCAACAACACCAGACAGTCAGGATTTTTCTAGTATTGTTTGTTTGATTTCGCTAAGCATAAGCAATGATGACTACTATTTATACTATATCGCCGCAGGTCTGCATCGGAAAATTTTGATTTCCTAGAGGCTCGTGAATATGACTTTCGAGACCAAACAACACAACGGAAAAATTTTCTACCCAAGGGACCACCACTTCATGAAGACGTTGAAGTTTGACGTACACGGCAATGAAGTTTGGATTAGACCTTTTTGATGCATATTTATTGAGGATTTTACTGACACTTCACTAATACTGCCCCATCCGAAGAGTAACGTGGTTGCCAACTTGCCATGCCACTATGCCAGGCAGGTAATACATTTTTTTTTTTCCTTTTTTTTGGGCGGTTTTTAAAAGGAGAGCGCGCTTAATGGCCTCTTGGGCTACGCAACGTGTATTGCCGATCACCCTTGCCATAATTCATTCCCCCGCGCGTACACATGCAGTCAGGAGGAGTTGAAACCCCAGCCTCTCCCAAATCCTCCCCCTTAAAGTGGGGCATAATATCTTGGCTACAGCCCCATTTGCCAAGACAATACTACATTACTACCTCAGTACATTGTTAGCATGGTTTCCATGATAATTAACGTTTAACAAGACAATTAATACCATACCATTATCTTCCATTTAAGCCGCCCACGTGATGACAACTTAGTGGTAATCTCTTTCCTTATTCAGTGAATTATCTCGGATCCAAACTCATGGAGAATGCATTGAATATAATTTGTTGGTATTTGGGGAAGTTGGGGGTAAGGGTTGGTTCTATCAATTTAAGATATGGCAGTGAAATTGTTAGAAGGCATTGCCGCATGGTTCCCCTTAAATTGATGCAAGATATATGAATCCCCATTGATTGACGTACGGCCATTCTAAATTAAGCAATAAGCATACTCAATATGAAATATCACAGCCATTCAAATCAGTTTTGGTCAATGCATTCAAGCCAATAACACCAAAAATTGATTAGATCCAACAATCATCTGAGTTCAAAAGGAAAAAAAAAAGGGCTATTTGAGGAGAAGTCCAAATTTGCTAACTTATAAAGGCTCAAGTTCAAGTGAAAAACAATTAAAGCCGTAAGTCTATATAATAATTACCCAAGGACAAATATGCCCCTCACATATAATTTGAAGGCGTCCTACATGCTGCATCCTGCTTTACTTCTATGATTGGTGAAGAAGATCGCGCCTAAATTTTGCTCCATATCCTTCTTTCATTACCATCACATCAATTAATTTGATTAGGTGTGGTAATGTCTTCCTTCACATATTTTCGAATTGTGTTACATCGAATCAAATAGTTACATCAATATCATGTATAATAATCTCTATAATTAAGAGTAGGATTGTTAGTGTGGTGAAGAGGATCAGAATTCCGTGTGTAACATTTACTAGATAATGTTTCCTTTACTTTTATCTAGCACGACGGGATTGACATTGTCACCATACCTGTCCTTTTTTCCTTACTTAAAAACCTAGAAATACACTAACAGTCATAAACACTAATTCCCGGTTTGATCGTTGAGAATTCATAAGGAAAAGAAAAAAAACATAAATACAAAATTTCATTCCTTTAGGCTCTATTTGGTTTGCAGATTTTATTAAGGAAAAAAAAAATAAAATGTAAGGAATTCTACTTTTCTTTATTTGGTTGCAATGGAAAATTGGAAGAAAAAGAAGAATTTGAATAATTTTGGTTTTATATGATTTTATCTTTTCCTTTCATTTTCTTTCCTCCTCATTTTTTTTTTCCCTTCCTGTTTTTTTCCATGAACCAAATAGAGGGTTACTCAAGTTTTCTCAACAACCAAATAGAGAATAAAACAAGTGCAGTGTCTTTGTAGAATGTTTAATTTGTAATGTGCTTTCAATACAAATGTGGATAAAGCTGTATAAATTGAGTAGCTATATAATGGATTTGAGAAATTGATCAACAAATAAACAAAACCCAAAAAATTGAAACAAAGCAGCGAGGGTTGTTTCAACCAAGAACCCACGCAACGAATTTTCAACACAAGCTAGGGACCACTACTTCATTGCAAAAGAAACTGTTTCTAGTCTTCTTGTCATCTTCTCTAGTTTGTGTTGTATTCTTCTTTTTCCTTTGATTAATGAAGTTATTATCTTTTACCCAAGAAAAAAAAAAGGGTAAATATCCAAAATATCCCTCATAAAAAGAATTATATCCAAAAGCCCTGTAAAATAATTTTCCTATCGAAAAAACCCAAATAGGGTTAAACTATATCAAAAAAATCTTAAAACTTAACTTCCATCCAACTCCATTTGAGCGATAAATTTTCTTGACTAAAATACCCTTATTACATTTTTTATTAAAAGATAAAAATAATTATTCAAAATTTGTATTACCATTTTGTTTATCTAATAAATGGATTATTGTCATTTATCACAAAAAAAAAATAAGAAAAAAGACCAAAGAAAATGAATAAACAAACAATTATAAAAAGGGTATATCAGTCTAAAAGCTGTATAATTTAAACGGCGTTAGATGGAAGTTAGGGTGTTGGGTTTTTTGGATATACTAAAACTTTATTTGGGTTTCTTAGATAGAAAAATTATTTTGTGGGATTTTTGGATAGAATTATTCTTTTGAGGGATAAAAAAATGCTCAATTCAGTAGGATATGAAGACTTTGATGCATAAATGCCGGGCCGCCACCGGCTTTTGTTCTGTGCAATGAAGTTGACAGCGCAAAAATTTAAGGTAACAACTTTGTTCACTAATACTACTACCCGATTCAAAGAGTAACGCAGTTGCCATATATGCCTAGCTTGCTAATTAAGCAAGGTCCAGTCCGCCCGGAGTGGAATAAATCAATTTTTTTGCTTAGAGCCTCCAAATTTTGGTAAAAAAAATGGGCCTCCAATTAGATAAGTTCCTTATTGTAGGCTCAAGAGAGATTTTTTTTGTTTTTAATATATAGATTAATGATGGCCCCAAAAACCACGTTAACCTAAGTCTAACCCAAAGGATCAAGTTAAGAACAAAACCAAAAGAAAAAAAAAAAAAGGGCTTCTATTGGCACCCTAAGACTTATTTTTTATCTTCCAATTATTTTAAATTTCTTAAAATTTAATCAAAATATGAAAGATTTTCATGAAAACTGGTCACATTGTCCACTAGAAAACATTATTTTGAACAATTTTGTATGGGAATTTTTTTCCAAAATCTATTTTTTAAGTAGACTTTTTGACCATTTACAGTCTCTGTTTCATTTTTTGGAACCAATAGCCAAAAAGTTCATTTATATGATAAATTTTGAAAAAAAAATTCTTTAACAAAGATATTTTCTAGTAGATATCACGGTCAGTTTTCATGAAAACCTTATATATTTTCATAAAACATTGATCAATTTAAGTAGGGCTGGCCCTGAGTAGAATAAATCAAATTTTTTGCTTAGGGCCTATCAAATTTTAGATAGGTTCCTTATTGCAAACGCAAGAGAGATTTTCTTTATTTTTAATACATAGATTAATGAGGGCCCCAAAAACCAAGTTTAAGAACCCCAAATCCCCAACCTAAGTCTAACCCAAGGCCCCCCCCCCCCCCCCACCCAAAAAAAAGGGGGCTTCTATTGGTACCCTAAAACTTGCTTTTTATCCCTCAATTATTTTAAATTTCTTAAAATTTAACGAAAATATAAAAGATTTTCATGAAAACTGGTCACATTGTCCAGTTGAAAATATTATTTTGAATAACTTTGTATAAATTTTTTTTCCAAAATCTATCTTTTAAGTGGACTTGACCATTTACAATTTCTGTTTTCATTTTTTGAAACCGATAGCCAAAAAGTTCACTTATATGATAAATTTTGGAAAAAATTTCTTCAACAAAGGTGTTTTCTAGTGGATATCACGGACAGTTTTCATGAAAACCTTGTATATTTTCATAAAACATTGATCAATTTAAAATAAAAGGAGATTAAAAAAACAAGTATTGGGGTGCTAACAGAGGCTCTCAAAAAAATTTAAAAAAAAAAGAAAACAAAAACTAGGGGCCTAACGTTTTGATTTTTTTTTTTTTTTTTTTTTTTGAAGGGGCGTTACTATTACCTCCTGATTTTATTTGTCCCCCCACCCCACACACAAATTTTAATTTTTCAAAGTTTTATGAAAAATATATTTTTTTTATTATGAAAAGTAACTATATAATCCATTAGAAAACGCTATTTTGAACAACTTTATAAAAGAAAGTTTTTCCAAAATATATTGTTTAAGAGGACTCTTTGGCAAAAAAAATGAAATAGTAACTATAAATGGCCAAAAAGTCTACTTAAACGATAGATTTTGGAAAAACGTTCTTTTGCAAAGTTATTCAAAATGATGTTTTTTAGTAAATAGCGCATGACTAGTTTTCATAAAAACTTTTTTATATTTTTCCAAATATTTTTAAAAATTAAAATAAACTGGGTTAAAAAAAATGAAGGGGTGACGATAAGTAGATAACCATCCCCCACCCCCGCCCCCACAACCCCTTTTTCTTTTGGTACAAATATGCATGGATTTTAAGAATTTGCTTAGGGTTTCTAAAAACTCAAGACCGGCCCTATAATTAAGCAGTCATCGCCCTCCTTATAACCTATTCCCCCATAAACATGCACTCGGGAGGAGTTGAAATCTCAACCTCTCCTAAACCCTCTTCCTTGAAAGGCAGAGATGTGCCATCTGAACTTTTCAATCCATTCGCCAAGACAGATAAAAATAAAACATAAATACTTCCATCATAGGCACTGCTTTGAAATTGTTAAAAGCCATTGTGGGTTGGCTCCTATTATGTTGCTTCAAGATGTATGAAGCCCCACAAGTCAATGGCCCAGAGAATGCCCAACATTACGGAATTTCATTGCCATTCGTAGTATTGATTAATGAATCCAAGCCAATAACACCAAAAATTGATTAGAACAATCATGTAAAAGCTAAAAAATAAAGAAAATAATCTTAGGCCACGCTACAATCTTGCTAATCATCCTCAAGATGTATGAGTCACCCTCAATATCTACCATCCATCCTGCTACATTTTCCAGATGTCATCTATAATTATGGCCTGAACACCCCACCCCACCCACTGCGGTTAAAAATAAAAAATAAAAAAATAAAAAAATAAAAACTGTCAATCAAATAACAAGTCAAGGTCAAGGTCTTCTATGGCTATAATGCAACTCTTTTTCAGCATTGCATTGGGACCAAGTTTTCTTGTCGCATACTCTTTTTCATTTATGCCATGACGAAGAACAAGACAATTAACTAAATCGATCCACCCCTGAACTACTATTTAAGCCACGGCAGTGAAATTTCCGAGAAGACATTGCAGTATAACTGGCTTGGTTTATGGCAATTCAAGCGGATTTTATGGGTCTCGATAAGACCTATAGGCTACAGCTGAGGAAATCAATCATGGATTCATTGCCCAGTTGAAAGCCCTGGCTTCAATCTTTCAATTTTCAACACGTTTGTCGCTACATTAAGGTCACACAGTTCACACTGAGCAACGACTTTCTGGAAATATTTTTGGCGGATAAGTACAGAGCTACTAAAAATGTTAAAAGCATCTTTACAAACAAACAAACAAAAAAATAAATAAAAAAAAATGCAGAAGTTAGCTGCAATTAATAGGTATGCATTACTTAAGCCAATAACATAATAGTTTAATGACATTCTCTTCACTTATTGAGTGAATAATTTTGAATTCAAATTTATAAATAAGCATTGATACTCATTTGTTAATATGAGAAGGTTAGGGATTCTATCAATTGTCAAAAATAAAATAAAAAAGAAAGATGAGAAGGGGTATGCATTACACAAAAAACATACATAATTCGGTTAGATGCATTTTTCAGATATTTCATAAATTATTTTGAAATATGGCATATCTAGTGATTTGATCAATCCTTGTCAGGTGTAATGCACAAAGTACAAGACCCAATGTTAGCGTGTGCTCACATTGTAAATAGGCTATAACTACTCCATATAACATACGTATTGGGTCTAAGGACATATCTCTTGCGGAAGAAACCCGAGAATCGCTTGTCATTTGTTGTTATGAGTCCCATGTAGCTGCTGTACGAACCGTCACGCCTCTATCACGAACATATATTTATTTTTACTTTTTCTCAAAATGTAAGAGAAATATTAGTTAAGTTTTATTTAATAAGGAAAGATGAGAACGATCTGATAGGAAAAAGAAAATTTTTTACTAAAATGGTAAAGTGGACATTTGACCTTAAATCCCCTATTTTTTGAATTAAAGTTCATGATTACCCCTTTGAAATTTGTATGAGAATTTTAGCCTTTTTTTTTTAAGATTTCCTTTTATTTCAACCCACTATTTTGTCATTTTCTCAAGAAATAATTCAAAATTGGAGTGCACAGATTGTAATGGAGAGATTTCCTCGCTAAGAAAGGAAACTCACCAATCATACTTTCGGTGATTGATCTTTCACTCATTATATAAGAAGTCACATGGGTCACTGTGCTTACACCTAAAATCATTGTTATCAATATTTCTTTAGTATATATTCTTCTTTTTCCTTTGATTAATGAAGTTATTATCTTTTACCCAAAAAAAAAGAAAAAAAAAAAAGAAGACTTTGATGCATGTATGCCGTGCTGCTACCGGCTTGTGTCGTGTGAAAATTAAAGTTGACAGCGCAAAAGGTTTGAGGTAACGACTTTGTGATGCACAGTTCACTAATACTACCCCATTCAAAGAGTAACGCAGCTGCCATGCCTAGCTTGCTAATTAAGCAGTCATCACCCTCCCATAACCTATTCTTATACACATGCACTCAGGAGGAGTTAAAACCTCTATCTCTCTTAAACCATCTCCCTTATCTTATGTTTGGTATGAGGGATTTGTGGGAGGATGGGAAGGGGAGAAGGGAAAAGTAGGGGGAGAGGGGTTAAGGGGTTAAGGGGTGTGTTTGGTAGGAAAGAAAGGGAGAAGGAGGGAAAAGGGAGGGGGGAGAGTGAACCCCCCCAAATCATCTTTTTCTCATCTCTCCAATTTTGGGGGGAAAGATGAAGGGAACGAATTGTTTTTGTTAAAATGATCATATTACCCTCACATTTTTATAACATTTTTTACATATGAGGGTAGAAAAGTAAAATCATACTTTTTAATATCTATCCATCCATCCTACCAAACACAAATGAATGAAAAGAGGAAGAAAGAAAACTATCATTCTATCCATCCTACCAAACACACAGGAAGGAAAGAAGGTTTTCCTTCCCAGGGGATGAAAAATCCATCCTTCTTACCTTTCCTTCCTCCAAATTTTGGTAAAAAAAAGGGCTTCCAATTAGATGGATTCCTTCTTATTGGCCCACGAGAGATTTTTTTGTTTTTAATACATAAATTAATGAGGGCCCCAAAAACCAAGTTTAAGGACCCCAAGTCTCTAACCTAAGTCTAACCCAAAGGATCAAGCCAACCCAAAAAAAAAAAAAAAAAGGCATCTATTGGCACCTTAAGACTTGCTTTTTCACAAAAACTGGTGACATTGTTCACTAGAAAACATCATTTTAAACAACTTTGTATAAGAAATTTTTTTCCAAAATCTATCTTTTAAATAAACTTTTTGACCATTTACAGTCTCTGTTTCATTATTTGGAACCAATAGCCAAAAAGTTCACTTAAATGATAAATTTTGGGAAAATTTTTTTTTTAACAAAGATGTTTTTTAGTGGATATCACGGCCAGTTTTCATGAAAACCTTATATATTTTCATAAAACATTAGTCAGTTTAAAATAAATGGAGATAAAAAGCAAGTATTGGGGTGCCAACAGAGGCTCTAAAAAAAAATACAAAAAAATAAGGGGACTGATGTATAGATTTTTTTCTTTTTTGGAGGGGGCATTATTGTGACCCCTTAATCTTTATTTGTCCCCTCACAAATTTTAATTTTTCAAAGTTTAATGAAAAATATAAAGATTTTTATGAAAAGTAACTATATAATCCATTAGAAAACACCATTTTTAACAAATTTACAAAAAAAAAAGTTTTTCCAAAATGTATCGTTTAAGTGGACTTTTTGACGAAAAATGAAATAATAACTGTAAATTGCCAAAAAGTTTACTTAAATGATAGATTTTGAAAAAATTTTCTTTTGAAAAGTTGTTCAAAATGATGTTTTCTAGTAGACAGTGTGACTAGTTTTCATAAATATCTTTTATATTTTTCCGAATATCTTAAAAATAAAAATAAATGGGGTTACAAATAAAATTGAAAGGTGACCATAAATCCATAACCGTCCCCCCCCCCCCCCCCCCCCCCCCCCTTTTTTTTTTGGTGTGCAAATATGAATAGGGGAGGCCTCATTTTAAAAATTTGCTTAGGGCCTCCAAAAACTAAGGACCGACCCTGTAATTAAGCAGTTATCGCCCTCTCCATAACCTATGGCCCCATACACGTGCACTCGGGAGGAGTTGGAATCTCAACCTCTCTTAAACCCTCTTCCTTGAAAAGCAAAGATGTGCCATATGAGCTACGGTCCACCGGCCAAGGCAGATAAAAATAAAAAAAATTAAATACTTCCACTATAGGCACTGCCTTGAAATTGTTAAAAGCCATTGTGGGTGGGTTCCTATATATTAGGTTGCTTCAAGATGTATCATGTATGAACCCAGACAGGTCGACGGCCAGAGAATGCCCAATCATTACGGAATTTCACAGCCATTCGTAATATTGATTAATGAATTCAAGCCAATTACACCAAAAATTGATTAGAACAATCATGTAAAAGCTAAAAAAGAAAGAAAATAATCTTAGGCCACACTACAATCTTAATAATCATCCTCAAGATGTATGAATCACCCTCAATATCTACCATCCATGCTGCTACATTTTCCAGATGTCATCTATAATTATTGGCCTGAACACCCCACCCCACCCAACGCGGTAAAAAAAAAAAAAAAAAATTCTGTCAATCAAATAACAAGTCAACTAAATCGATATACCCCTGAACTACCATTTAAGCCACGGCAGTGAAATTGCCGAGAAGACATTGCAGTATAACTAGCTTGGTTTATGGCAATTCAAGCCGATTTTACGGGTCTCGATAAGATCTATAAGCTACAGTAAAGGGAATCAATCATGGATTCATTGCCCAGTTGAAAGCCTTGGCTTCAATCTTTCAATTTTCAACACGGTTGTCGCTACATTAAGATCACTCAGTTCACACTGAGCAACGACTTTCTGGAAATATTTTTGGCGACTAAGTAGAGAGCTAATAAAAATGTTAAAAGCATCTTTACACAAAAAAAAAAAAAGAAAAAAAAAAGGAGGAATTGCGGAAGTTGGCTCTGAGCTACAATCCATTGGCCAAGACAAATAATAATAAAAATAAAAATAAAAATAAATACTTCCACTTTAGGCACTGCTTTGAAACTGTTAAAAGCCATTATGGGTTGGTTCCTGTGATGTTGCTTCAAGATGTATGAATCCCCACAGGTCGATGGCCCAGAGGATGAATTTAGGCAATGCCCAATCATTATGGAATTTCACAGCCATTCATAGTAGTATTGATCAATGAATTCAAGCCAATAACACCAAAAATTGATTAGAACAATCATGTAAAGGCTGAAAAAGAAAGAAAATAATCTTAGGCCACACTACAATCTTACTAATCATCCTCAAGATGTATGAATCATCCTCAATATGCTATCTACTATCTACCATCTATGCTGCCACATTTTCCAGTCGTTATAATTATTGGCCTGATCCCTCCCCCCCTGGGCAAAAAAAAAAATCTGTCAAGAATCAACATAACTATATATCCATAAGACAAATGGCAAGTCAAGGTCAAGGTCACGTCTAGGTCATCTATGGCTATAATGCAACTCTTTTCATTCTTGGGACTAAGTTTTCTTGTCAAGGTCAAGGTCAAGATCAAGGTCATCTATGGCTATAATGCAACTCTTTTCATCCTTGGGACCAAGTTTTCTTGACATCTACTTTCTTTGAGTTTGATGTAGAACATGTGGGAGACGCGTAGTTGGAATGGATGGATTGATAATCCAAGCGGATTTAATGGCATAATTTTAAACAGCTAGGTAATCAATCATTGATTCATTGCCCACAACCTTTTAAATTTTAAAAATAAAAAAGTAATACGGAATATTATATAGGCTGTGTTTGACAAAACACGCAATTTAAGAAAAATCATCATTTTATTTACTTGTCATTTATTAAACTTTATTTTTCCAAAAATAATATCTCCTATATTTTACTGGATTATGCATTGAAATTAATTATTGAAATAACATGGGGTAGTATAGAAAATTTTAAATATATATATATAAAAAGTCCTCACGTGAAGAAACATGGAATGAGGCACCCGAATCAATCACCCACTGAAAATCATCAGCTGTGAGAGCAATACAGCCATCATCACAAACAATAATAATATCATTCTCATTGGAAGCAACTGCAGCTGTCTTTTCCTTCTTCTTTTCCATCACCCTTTTCTCTTAGCTCTCCTTTTAATTTTCTGCACTCTTTCTTCATATGCCCTAACTTGCCACAATGGTAGCATTCAATCCCTTTCCTGGATTTGGTTTCTATTGGCTTGTCATTACGGCCTTGGGGTTTTCTACTTTAATTCCTCCCTTGCTTCTCTGTAACAAGAGCCTCAGATTCAGAAGAAATACCCTGTTCTTTCCTTTTGGTTTCTTTATTAAACATGCTGTCTTTTACCATCTCCATGGTCAACACACTATTGGGAGCTAAATTAGTAATTGACACAACCAATGTATCCCAATTGTCTGGTAAAGAACTCAGAAGCAACAATGCCTGCATCTCATCATCTAGCACCATTTTCGTGGTAGTCAATTGATTCACTAAGCCTTAAAAGTCACTGAGGTGTTCTGCTACACTGTGCCCATTTTTGAATTTCAAATTCAACAGCCTTTGAATAAAAAATGCTTTGTTCTATGCTGTCTTTCTTGAGCCACATGATGAAACACAGTTTGATCAACCCACTGTCGAATTTGTGCTACACATTTTCTATTCAGTATCTCCCAATCTTCATTAGATTTATCTTGTGGTTTCTTTGACTCACCATAAATGGTTTAGTACAAGTCTTTGCAATAAAGAATATCCTCCATTCTTGGTTTCCAAATAGAATAATTTGATGCCGTCAATTTAATCATAGCACCGGATGAATCCTCCATTTTTAATCCACACACGAAATCAAACCCAAGCAAGAACCAAGTAGCTCTGATACCACTTGTTGGGAAAAATCTAGCAAACAACAACAATACAAGCGGAAGCAAATTTATAATTTTTCCCTCTATGTGCGATCAAAAGATAGGATTGCACAAGATAAAAAACACAATATAAAAACCAAAAAATTAATAGCAATAAATAGCAATCACAAGACACCAAATTTACGTGGAAAACCCTCCAATGTGGAGGGAAAAACCATAGGACCGAAGTCCAGCTAAATCTTCTACTATGTCAAAAATAATGGGGTTACAAGTATTCTTCTCTAGCCAAACTAGAGGCACCAACAATCATCAAGAGTGTACAAACTCAAGGATAACAACAAGATATAATCTCCACCTAATAGGTGGGTTTCAACAAAACTCAACAAATTAAGAACGAACTCACCGAAGTGGGTAGACACTATATGTCCAAAACACGCTTTTGGGATGTCTAATGGAAAAACTAAGACCATAGGGTTGTAGCTTGTGCCGCCGAGAATCTCCTCCTAAAATTTGAGCCAAATCAGACTTGATTTAGGCATTGAAATCTCCGGTCAAAGTGGGTTGTCTTCTCTTTCTTTCTCACCAAAAGCTTGAGAAAGTTCTAGAGAGAGATAGCAAAATGACTGTTACAATTCCACACCAGCCGAACCAGCCCTATTTTGGCTTCCTATGCAAGCTTCCATCTCCCACTTAATTGCATTAAATGAGGATAGGTGGGGATCCACTTAAAGAGGGACCCAACCCAACAATCCAAGTCAGGAAAGTGTAGACGGGAAGAAAGAAGAACCCGTATAAACTATTATTCCATTCAATGGGAATAATTTCAAATTGGTGGCATTTCTATTTGCTCTGGTGGCACTCTTTTGTTGGATTGGCATGGTTTTTGCTCGCATGAAGCAACCCTACTCTTATTATCCATGTATACTTTGAAGGATTTATCTGGTTATCATCCCTTTTGTTTTATTGTAGTGTTATTTTTCTGGTAAATGTTTTATTCCTTTAGTTGGAGTATTCATACTCGTTAAAAGCTTGCTGATGCATCTTATTATGAACTCTACGGTTGAACAAAAAGAGAAGCATTGTTAGGAGAGAAAGCATCAACTTATGATTACTAGAAACTGTTGGTTTCTCTAATTCCATCCCTTGGATAAATGGCAATCGTCAAATTAGGCAGCAATTTTGATTGGCTAATCTGTTTTTGATAGCCAAAAATATTGATCAAGTCAATTTGGCAGTCATATTGCTTGGCATTGTTTCTTTTTATCCAGCATGAAGGGACTCACATCATCCTGCATCAACTTATTTTTGTATAGATCCAATTTTCAGGTCCTAAGTCCAATCGAGTTAGGAATTCTCCCAGACAAATTGTTGTTCGCCAAATTGAGAATGACTAATTCTGGAAGATGCATCCAACAATCAGGAAGCTTTCCAAATATAAAGTTATTTGAGAGGTCAATATAAGTCAAGTCCCACCAGTGATGTGCACATAAAGAAGAAATTGAGTCCGAAAACATGTATTGGAGAGTTTTGATGTTGTCAAAGTAGAAAGTTGCCTAAACTCGGAACTTCTCATCAAAAGACCCAATCGATTGATTTCTTCAAAGGCCAATGACATGATAGCCTAATGGCATTTTCTTTCTCACTTGTTAAATGAACGATGTCAGGTTTGAATCTTATAGAAAAAAATTGATTCCTATTTGTTAATATTGGGGTTTTTTAAAAAATTTTTTGATTGCCCAAAATAAATAAATAAATAAAAAGAAAGAAGAAATTGATTTCCTCAAAGATAAAAAATTCTCTGGCATGAAAATCTTGTCATATCAGGCAATGAAAGCATGTTTACTAATAACACCTTTTGATTAAAGGGTTATTCATAGTAGCGCTTTACGTTAAACAAAAAGCGCTATTAGGACTAAGTCTTTTAGTTAGACCGAAAGCGTGCTTTTTTAATTGCGCTTCCGGAAAAAAAAACAAAAAAAAAAAAAATGAAAGATTAAAAAATCGTTGTTATTTCTGTTCGGGACGAAGGCCAAAAATCGTTTTACAGTCTTCAACTCTTCACTCTCTCAGCATTGCTTTATACCATTGACGCCGGCGTACACCCCTCCGACCACCGTACTCTCTCGCCGAAGAGTTATCAGTATCTCAACATCTCTCCCGCCGACGAACTCCAAACGCGACTCCATCTCTCTCCTCTCTCCTCTCGCTGGGTATGTTTCTTCTCCTTCTTCACACGATTTTAGGGGTTACAAATTTCTTACTCAACGTTTTTTCTTTTTGTCTTCAAATCTAGAAAATCAAGAGGATACATAGGCATGAGGTGTTATGAACCTATAACTTGTTCGATGATTTTTACTTTGAATTTATCATATGAATTGAAGGCCATTTGTCATCTACCATTCATTATGGTGATGACATTGTCACGAATAATTCTGTCCAGCATTGAGATTCTAAAGCTTTCTAAGTGACTTGTAAAAAAATTTAGGTGTGAAATAAGATCGATTTCATCAGGATGAAGTATTTAGAATATTCTCCGAAATGAAGTTGAAATTTTTAATGTGATTATGCTAAGAGAAATCGAGAAGTTGCAAGCATATTCTGGGATTATCAATTATGGGAAGTTTCTTTCTTGATTTGATGTTGCAAATGCATCTAGTCTTACTGGGCTACTCTGTATTGCTATGAAAAACTATCTTCGTAGATTTATTTTTCACTAGGCAGTTTCCTGAGCATGTTCTGTCCAGATTTCATCATATTGGAAATTCTCAGGGCTGTTGGGATGTTGGAATAACTGTTTTCCCTCTTACTTAACATTTTTTTTCATTTTTTGTTCTCTTGGAAATCTTTCAAACCTGCAATATCTTGATCTTGGGTGGAATACTTGAATTTAGCCCGAGTAATTTACCCCATCACTCAAATCAACATTGAAAACCTTGAGTGGCTTTCCCACCTTTCTTCACTGAGAGACCTTGACATGGCTGGTGTCAAACTTGGTAAATCCCATTTATTGGATTCAAGCAATCAATATGCTCCCTTCCCTATCTATCATCATGCCTACTCTTTCGTGTTGTTCCTCCATCTCTTTTCTTGCCTTCATCTTGCTGGTAATTGTCTCTCTTCTTCAATATACCATTGGTTGGTCGGCAAAATTAGCACAAGAGAAATTGAGGTATCTTAGGTTGGTGAGGTAACCAAAGAACATGGGAATGTGGCTCCATCCAAAATCTTTGTTACTGAGGTCCAAATAATTCAAATGCTGCAATTCAAGCAATGAGGACTAATCTTACCTCTCAGAGGCTCAAGGCCATGTAGAAGGACAAAGATGTGACATGGGATCGAGCTTGATCATGTGACCCATTCGATAGCTACACTTGATCCCGCCCCATTTGCAACAATCTCTTTTTTCATATTCACTCCCCTAAGAAGAGAGATGACCATAAGTATCCTCTAGGCCTTGCTTGAAAATGAGAAGTGCTTCTCTCTCCTTCTTTATGTACTTTATGTTAGCATCTCCAACTCCTGAAGTGAAGCCAGAGGAAAGTTTTATGCATAGTAGAAACATGACAAACACATGGAGAAGATGAAAGGACCTTTCACCATGATCATCATCATGACCATGAGGATTTTTCTAATTGTGGCATTTGTACCAAAGGGCCCAAGGGGTATGTCCCATATTGACCCCTTAAATAAGCGAGTAATAGAGGTGTATTAATCTATCTCATTGGTTGGTTCATCGCTAACCAAACTAGGTTTTAAGTGGTTGTGTATCAAGCTGCTCACGGTGGGTTCATGGCTAACCAACCCCAGGTTGAGTGTTGCAAGCTGGACATGTTCAAATGAGTTCAACCTAAATCCTAACATATCCTCTTGTAAAGCTGGGGTTGTGGATGCATTGAAATTGTAAGGTCAGAACTCTTCTTTAGGTAGGATCTATGTTGGTCCTCAACCTGTATCCTACACTTCAGATTCCTATATCAATGGTGCTTTTACTTTTCTGTTTGTGCTCCACATGGGAGACTATGAGTTATGACCCACCAATGCTTTAATTTTAGATTAAGCTAAGAATTTCAACCATTCAATTTCTACGTGGACCTTACCTGGGGGAGGTTCAGATATCAGAAAAGACTATACTGGTGCACTTCAAATCCTGAATAAATAGACAATTTCCCTTATCATCAACTATAATTTTGAGAATTTTCTCCCTGGGAATTGTGGCTTGTGAAATAAGAGCCGTCTGCTTGTACTGAGTCGGAATCAAGTGGTGAATTGATGAACGTTGCATATGTTTTGAAACAAATGTTCTCACCAATGTAGGCGTGCTTAATTTCACAGTTTGATGGCTCAAATAAATTTCCAATTTTCTGGCATATGTTCTATATTAAATTTCAAGTGGGATTTCATATACAGAAGCGAGGAATGGTGAAGAAAGAAGAGAAGAGGTAGCTCTTGTGAAGAGTGGCAGGCAGCCCATCTGGTGGTTCCAGTCCACTGACAATATCCAAGCAGGAAAATTTAGACGAGAAGAAATAAGGAGAACTGATATAAACTGACTTAATGTATCACATTGAAATAATTTCAAACTGTTAGCATTCATCTTGCCAATGCATTTTCTTATGAACAATATGGTTGCATGAAAAGAGAAGCATTGTTAGGAGAGAGTGAATCAACTTATGATCACTAAGAACTGTTGGTTGGATTAATCAGTTGTTAAATTAGGCAGGAATATTGATTGGCTTCTCTTTTTCTGATAGTCAATAGTATTGATCAAGTCAATTCCACATATTGCATGGCATTGTTTCTTTGCAATCATACTTTTTTTTCTTTTGGATACATTGGGAGGGGTTTGAACCCATAACCTATACCACTCCTACCCTTTTCCCCACCCTTCCTCACGATTAGGCTAGCCCCTGTGGCTTCTTTGCAATCATACTAGTGTAAACGTTTTCTCTTGGTAAATCAGATGTTGTTTCCTTTAATTTTATATAGCATGAGAGGATGCACATTATCACCTTAACTGTCTTTTTTTAGCTGGTGCCTTTAGTTGCCAATCTTGCGCATGTTTCTTATGCAGAAAAATGATCTCCACAGAAACAAATGAGTTTTCCAGTGATTTTTGAAGAATTGACTGATCATATATCCTTTTTTGTCATTAAATAGGATATCTGATCAGCCAACTCTTCAAAATACAATTCCGATATTCCGATCTGGAATTCTACTTTCTGGCTGCACCACCCGTAGAAAAGCATAGTGTTTAACATACGACGGAAAACATGAGAGTTACATTAGCTATTCAACTGCCTTACGTTAGGAAACAAAATTATAGGTAATCACAATCAAACTACATAAAATGGTCTTTCAAATGCATGAAAGATCACTTCCAGTATAAGAAGTCCATTGGAGAGAACCTCTGGACATTCATCATGCTTACAATATTTATTGTAGAATTTTATTCTTGAAGTAGGAGGATATTGATGGTTTGGAAGAGAAGGTGATGACAAGAAGTGTCTGAAACTCCCCAATGCTATCTTCTATATTCTTGACAATAGAAAGCTCGCCTCACATGCGAAGTGGCTCCTAATGCACAAAGAATGGTAAAACAAAAACGTGAGTTAAAGACACAGTAGCTGAAAATTAGTTACTTTTAAGTGTGACATGATCCTACCAAAACCCATCAATTAAATATTTCCAACATCAGAAATCCTACAAGCTTTTCTACAAAAGAATGAAAAGAATCACCCTTGATGTGCCATCCTCTGCTTCCCATGGCAAGTGATTACAAAGTAGCATATCATTATATCTAAGAGGACTATGGTCCTTACAGAAAATGGCATTTTGGGGGGCTGTAGCACCCGTTACCATTGTGATATAACATTTAGGCAAATGGGAACAGAAGAAACATAGAAATGCGCACCAGAGAGGTGATCTATATATGCTAATGGAAAACAGAAGAACTAAAAGTGATCAATGCTTCGTATAAAATGAAGAATTATCCTTACCCACTATGTTCACATGTGGTGTGCACTTTATCCAAACTTCAGTTTATATGGAAATGAATACCAAAACCATGTTTCCATACCTTAAAAACATGCCTGCTACTTTTTACTTTGAAACTTCCTTCGCAACCTGGCCATCTGCACAGCTGTTGTTACATAGAGCCAGTCTTTCAAGTTATCCAGAAACAGGAAATAGGCATGTCTGCAAGAACGCTTGAGCAGTAACCCACCACAAACTCCCCAGAATCCAACAATGAATCCAAGCCCCATACCCATGTAAAACCATTTTTCAAATTCATTCTTATCATCTTCAATGTCTGGACTACCACCAGTAGTTTGTGGACCTTCAGATGCTTCATCTGGTGAGCAATTTTGTGCAAGTGGTGGGCCACAGAGCCCAAGATTGCCCATGTATGCAGAAGCCTCAAAGCTTTGGAGTTGAGTGCTTGATGGAATTTTCCCAGACAAGTCATTATATGATAGGTCCAAGTGACTCAGAAAACTTAAATCTGATATACTGTCCGGAATTCGACCCTTAAACTGATTTCTGGACAAATCAAGAGATTCCAACTGATTTAACTGACCAATATTCTTTGGGATAAGTCCACTCAAATTGTTTCTTGATAGGTTTAATGCGATCAAGTCTAGGAGATTTGTTATTTCTTGGGGAATGTCACCTGTTAATCCGTTGCTTGAAAGATCAATGCCCTTTACTAGTCCAAGCGTTATCCCATACTCAAACTCTCTCCCTTTCCATCCAACCACTGCACTATCAACATAGTTGCCATCAAAACCATTTGGACCAGCACGTTTATCCTGGTAGGCATAACCAACAACATATGGATAAGCAATCGTTGTAATATTTAACGTTCCCTTTCCAGCCAAAGCAGTAAAATTGTTGAGGCACTTCGGTATAGCTCCTGAGATATTGTTTTGAGAGAGGTCCAAGATTTGAATAAATGTTAGATGACAGAGATTCCTAGGTATGCTTCCGTAGAACTCATTGGACCGTAGTCTAAGAACAATCAACCCTGAAAGGCGTTCCCCCATCCACCTAGGTATTTTTCCAGAAAATTTATTCTCCCCCAAATCTAAAGTACGCAACAGTGTGCAATTTTTTAAGGAAGAAGGCAATTCCCCAGAGAAACTATTTCTACGTAAATGCATTGTTTGGATTTTACTCAAGGAGCCAATCGAGCTAGGAATTTTTCCACTGAAATTATTCTTTTCCAAATTAAGAATGACTAACCCCGGAAAATTCATCCAACAATTAGGAAGCCCTCCAGACAAGAGGTTATTTGAGAGGTCAATATGAGTCAAAGTCTCACCAGTAATTGCACATAAGGAAGAAATGGACCCGGAAAACGTATTATTGGAGAGTTTCAATGATGTCAAATTAGAAGGGAATAGTGGCAATGGACCATCAAAGTGATTGGAACTCAAGTCCAGACCGGGAAAGCCAAAAAAATTTGCTGATAAATTGGGCAACATGCCACTGATGTTGTTGTTGGAGAGATTTAAATAAACTAATCCGGGAGATAGGTCGTCCCAAAACCACTTAGGGATGGACTCTAAAATTCCGTTACTGGAGATATCGAGGTGGGACAAATATTTTTGAGTTCGAAGCCATTTTGGGAAGGAAGGCCCCAACTTGCAAGCACCCAAAAATATAGAATCTAGTTGAAAAGGAGGAACCCAATGCGGGCTCAAATCCAAAGACAGAGAATTGAAAGCTAAGTTCAAGAGCTTTAATCCGGGGAGCGTCGAGAGGTGAGCTTCAGAGACAGTACCTTCCAAAGAATTAGAAGAAACAGCTAAAACTTGAAGCTTAGGAAGCTGTCCCAAAGTTTCAGTTATAGTCCCGTTCAATTGATTCCCATTAACATACAACCCTCTCAAGGATGACATGTTTGTTAGATCGGGCAACGATCCACCAATTCTGTTTGCCGTCAAATCCAAAACAACTAGGGTAGAAAGTTCTCCTAACTTTTTATTCAAAATCCCCGTCAGTTGATTATAACCAAGGTGTAACTCTGTCAATGATGAAAATCTCGTCATATCAGGCAATGAACCACGCAGTCGATTCCCACCTAGATTTAACATCTTCAATGAGTTATCAATGCATCCAGACAAGTTTTGAACAAATTCGGGAAGCTCTTGAGCGAAATTGTTCACATGCAGGGCTAATGTTTGTAAAGTACATATCTTTGCAAAGGATCTTGGAATCGGTCCTTCAAGTTGAGTATAAGCGAGAAAGAGATGCTCTAGAGACTTCATGTTCTGGAACGCATCTGGAATCGAACCTTGTAAGAGGTTACCAGATAGATCAACATGAACAAGGCTGCCACTAAAGTTGAACAACCAATGGTATATTGAAGAAGAGAGATAATTACCAGAAAGATCAAGGATAGCAAGAGATGTTGAAGAATTAGCAAAAGAAAGAGACGGAGGAACAACACCAGAAAGTTGGCACCCTCGTAAATGCAATTCGGATAGGGAAGGAAGCGTATTGATTGCTTGAAGCCAATCGATGGATTTAGCAAGGTTGGCGCGGCTCAAATCAAGGTGTCTCAGCGAAGAAAGGTGAGAAAGCCACTCAAGGTTTTCAACATTGATTACACTGGCAAGGTCAAAACTTGGGCTTATATCAAAATTCCACCCAAGATCAAGATATTGGAGGTTTGAAAGATTTCCAAGGTGAGAAGGAATAGTTCCAGCAAAATTAGCAGCGGAGAGATTGAGGTATCTTAGGTTGGTGAGGTAACCAATGAACATGGGAATGGGGCTCCGTCCAAAATCATTAAAACTAAGGTCCAAATAACTTAAATGTTGCAATTCAAGCAATGAAGGACTGATCTTACCTCTCAGAGGAGGGCCAAAGGCATCAGCACGTGATGAAATGAAGGAAGACGTGTCAAAATGAAGATCAAGCATGATTACGTGGCCCGTTTGGTTGCTACACTTGATCCCTCTCCATTTGCAACAGTCCTTTTTTCCATCTTCATTCCCCCACGAAGAGAGACAGCCATAACGATCCACCAGGCCTTGCTTGAACGTGAGAAGTGCTTCTCTCTCCTTCTCTATGCACTCAATGTTAGCATCTCCAACCGCTGAGTTGAATCCAGTGGCAGGTTTCATGCATAGTAAAAGCACGAAGAACACCTGAAGAAGATGAAAGAACCTTTTACCCATGATCATCATCATGACCATGATGACAACAAATCAAAATCAAGAGGCAACAACACCAGACAATGAGGAGTTTCTATTTTCCAGTATTGTTTTTGATTCACTAAGCCCAAGCAATAACTACTATTTATACTTACATTACTCATTGCAATTTTCCATGTGGCTCATGGAATAAACTTTTTTACCCAAAAAAAAAAAAAAAACCACATATATTTAGCTATTTTGGGGGAATTACAGATTGGTCTGGCAATGGGCAAATAATTACAGTTAAATACAAATGACTACTAACTTTATAGTAAATAACTACTAACTTAACTAAGAATGACTTCAAACCGTAATTATTTTCCCCTAAGCAGGACCATTCTATCACAAGAAGCTCATGGGAATACTTAGCCGAAAAAAAAAAAAAGCTCATGGGAATAAATTTTTTACCCAAAAAATAAAAAAAAATAAAAAATAGATACTCCTATAATATTTTCTTTCAGGGCAATCTGACTGGTGTACATGGCTGGGTACGTAATGAGGTGATTAGGATTTGAAATTAAGGACTTTTAAGTCATTGAAGACGTTGATGTATGCCACTAGCCAACTACTGCCATGTGCATGATCTGGACTTCTGGGCAATGAAAATGATTAGACAAAAATTGATTGTGTGATTTTTTTCTAGTTTTGAACTTGTCAAGTGATTGTCCTGGACTTGGTGCTGTGTAATAGTAAAAAATCCAAACACCGTCAAGTTAATATGATTTGGACATCAAAGAAAATTAAAAAAATAGCCTTCTTTTTTTTATTATTTTAAAATAAAAATATCCAAATCTTTGATCTAATTAATCCTTAGAACATGAATATATAAAGCCACCATTTATGCCATGATACTAAAAAAGATCACTAAATCCATCTACCCATAAACTGCCATTTAAGTCAGGGCAATGAAATTTCTATAATTAACTTCGTTCGTCTATGGCAATCCAAGCGGATTTTCTGGCATAATTTCTGTTAGCCTCAAGGTTTCATTCCATGAATATATTATGATTTTGATGATAACAAAGCATTGATGATTATGGACTAATGTTTATCATTTGAGTTGATCATTATAAGCTAAGTTTTTTTTCTATGCCCAAATGTGTTATCATAAGAAGAAAGCCAAAAAGAACAAGAGAAGCAAAGAGCTTCAAGGATGAAAAGATTCAACTCTCAAGAACACCATGAGGTGAACGATTTGAAGATATTGAAGAATTGGGTATTTGGGTGAGAGTTAGGATTTTATGTAAATGGTTGAATGATGAAAGCTCAATGACTATAAATCTATATACCATAGATCATGACCCTAAGAAGTCCTAAATTTTACTTGGAAAATCTTTAATGGACTTAGAATTGGAAAATAGCCTATATCTTGCTGTCTGGATTTAAGACGCCTGAATAAGACGTCTGAAAGTTTAAGACGCCTAAATAAGACGTCTGAAAAGTTTAAGACGCCTAAATAAGACGTCTGAAATGATTTAAGACGTCTGAAATTGAGTCTTGTCCACAAACCCTTATATTTACTCTCTGGATATTTAAGACGCCTGAATAAGACGTCTGAAATGATTTAAGACGTCTGAAATGGATTTAAGACGTCTGAAATCCTCGTTCTGACAGAATAACGGCTAGTTTTTTAAGCCCCAAAAAGTGCTCCAACGACTCTATTTTTGAAAGGGCTGCTACCAAACGGTCATAAACCATCCAAGGCTATATAAATGGTGTCTCAAACACTTTGGAATTATGGATTATCAAAGGGAAAAAGATTATACTCTTCCTACCCATTATCAAGCCCTAGATTCACATACTTGAGCTTTCATTGTCCATATCATATTAGATTGAGCTTAATTCTTCATTCACCCTATCAAGAGGGATTTGTTGTGGTACTAAATTCATATCTATCTTTGTGAGAGATTGAGGGTTGGGTATAACCCTTGTTGAGCAAAGGGAATTTGTTTGTTGTAAAGGTTTGATCTACACCTACAAGTAGATTGTATAAAGGTTTGATCTCCACCCGTGAAGGAGATTGGTTAGTGGATTTGGAATCCTCAAGCGGAGCTCTTGAGGCGAGGACGTAGGCGGGAGAGCCGAACCTCGTTATATCTTGTGTTTGATTTCTCTAACTCTCTCTCATTTATTTGCTTTCATTAATTGTGCTATTTGCATCATTGTTTAATTTACTATATTTGCAAAAGTTTTTATAGTTCCATTTATTTTGCATCAACCCAATTCACCCCCCCTCTAGGGTTGATTATTTGGGATAACAATTGGTATCAGAGCAGGGCTCTAATTTTGATTTGAAATCTTTACTAGAGTTAAGATCATGTCAAAATATTTTGGAACTCTTATTGCCGAAGGTCAATCGACATTAAGACCACCTTTATTTGATGGCTTTCTATATGATTTTTGGAAAATAAAAATGAGAATTTTTATTCAAACCTCCAACTATGAAGTATGGAAGGTTATTGAAAATGGACCCCATATACTCACTAAGACCCAAGAAGAATGGGATGATAATGACAAGAGACTCATGGAAATTAATGCTAAAGCTATGAATCTTTTATATTGTGCACTTGCTCCAAATGAATTTAGTAAAATCTTTAGGTGCACTAGTGCCAAAGAGATATGGGATGCACTAGAGGTTTCCTATGAAGGAACACCTCAAGTTAAAGAGGCCAAAATTAATACGCTTGTATGTGAATATGAATTATTTAGAATGAACGAGTATGAGACTATTTCCAATATGTTTACTCGCTTCAATATTATTGTTAATTCATTGAGCTCTCTTGGCAAAACCTATACTAACTCGGAATTGGTGAGAAAGATACTTAGGTGTCTTCCTAAAGCTTGGGATTCTTTGACCACCTCCATTCTTCAAGGAAGGGATCTCAACAATATGAGCTTAAGTGATCTAAATGGCAACCTTACAACATATGAGCTCACTATGAAAGCTCGTGAAGTTGTTGAAGAAGATAGTGACTCAAGTAAAGAATCAAGCGATAAAGATGTAGCTCATTTTTGCTTCATGGCACAAGAAGAGGAGGTAAACTCTAATCTTGATGAATCCTCTTATTATGAAGAGCTTCAAACTTCTTTTGATGAGTTACTTGAAGAATGTGAGAAACTTGCTCATAAAAATATTATTTTGAAAAAGAAAATTTATTTTCTCTCAAATGTTATTGAAAATTTGAATAATCTTAATGATGATTTGAAGAGACAAAATAAGCAAGATATTTTGAAAAATCAATCTTTATTATGCTTTCAAAAAGAAACTATTTCTTTAAAAGAAAAGATTGATAACTTGACCCCTACCTTGACCAAGTTTTCAATTGGTAAAGAAAATTTTGATAAAACTTTGGGGAGTCAAAGGTGTGTTTGTGACAAAAACAATTTAGAAAAATTTTACCTAAACTCTTTTGTCAAAACAAAACGTATTTAGAAGCCTAAAGGAGTTATAATTCTAAGTACTAACCCTCATGGACCCAAAATGGTTTGGGTACCAAAGAAAGTTGCATAATTTTATTTTGTAGGTATGCAACCTCAAGCATGAGCTTAATGAAAAATTATGGGAGGTAAATTCAATTCATACTTATGAACTCCCAATGAACAATGCTTGAGCCTCAAAAGTTAGAAACTTTTTTATAAGGTGATATTGGTAAGAACTCCCTCTTTATTTATAAAAAGTTTTATTCTTTGAAGAGTGGAAGCATGAGCTTGCCAAGAGTGCTATAATTATAAAAATCAAATCAATGCATGATGATAATGTTTTGCATATTTATCCATTGATCTTGATATATATTTTTTTTATGAGATTGATGCATGAAATGACTAATATTGCATATCTCTTTCTATAAGTCTTATGTGGTTCAATACTTAAAATCTGAAAAATTCATGCTAACCCAAGGTTCATTTTTCAATTGATATTTCATCAATTGATTTCTATTCTTTTCAAAATCTTGGCTTATATACACATTATAGACTTGAAAGCATGATCCACGTGATGATTTTGATGCTATTCATTGCTAGACTTATTGATATTTTGAATATCATGTGTGGCATGAAAACTTGTGAGCTTAAATATACATTTTCTCTTGGTATCATGATTATATATGAACATGAGTAATTGATTATATATGAACATCATTCTTTTTGATGATGTCAAAGGGGGAGAAAATGAGTAATTGATGTTATATTCTCTTTGTACATGATGAGTATATGATTCAGGGGGAGAATATGACAAATGGGGAGAATATGAGCTTAATGTAAAAATGCATGATGATCTCACTTTTGATATTTTTGGTATCATGCACACATTAAATGGTATAGATGCATATTGATGATAACCATTAGTATTATTGCATACTCTATTATTGGTACCATTATGCATATTCTTAGGAGGAGCATGAAAATTGTGTTTATTTATTACCCTCCAACAATTTTAATGCTTATTGTTTTATGATCAACATCAATAGTTTGTCATCATCAAAAAGGGGGAGATTGTTAGCCTCAAGGTTTCATTCCATGAATATATTATGATTTTGATGATAACAAAGCATTGATGATTATGGACTAATGTTTATCATTTGAGTTGATCATTATAAGCTAAGTTTTTTTTCTATGCCCAAATGTGTTATCATAAGAAGAAAGCCAAAAAGAACAAGAGAAGCAAAGAGCTTCAAGGATGAAAAGATTCAACTCTCAAGAACACCATGAGGTGAACGATTTGAAGATATTGAAGAATTGGGTATTTGGGTGAGAGTTAGGATTTTATGTAAATGATTGAATGATGAAAGCTCAATGACTATAAATCTATATACCATAGATCATGACCCTAAGAAGTCCTAAATTTTACTTGGAAAATCTTTAATGGACTTAGAATTGGAAAATAGCCTATATCTTGCTGTCTGGATTTAAGACGCCTGAATAAGACGTCTGAAAGTTTAAGACGCCTGAATAAGACGTCTGAAAAGTTTAAGACGCCTAAATAAGACGTCTGAAATGATTTAAGACGTCTGAAATTGAGTCTTGTCCACAAACCCTTATATTTACTCTCTGGATATTTAAGACGCCTGAATAAGACGTCTGAAATGATTTAAGACGTCTGAAATGGATTTAAGACGTCTGAAATCCTCGTTCTGACAGAATAACGGCTAGTTTTTTAAGCCCCAAAAAGTGCTCCAACGACTCTATTTTTGAAAGGGCTGCTACCAAACGGTCATAAACCATCCAAGGCTATATAAATGGTGTCTCAAACACTTTAGAATTATGGATTATCAAAGGGAAAAAGATTATACTCTTCCTACCCATTATCAAGCCCTAGATTCACATACTTGAGCTTTCATTATCCATATCATATTAGATTGAGCTTAATTCTTCATTCACCCTATCAAGAGGGATTTGTTGTGGTACTAAATTCATATCTATCTTTGTGAGAGATTGAGGGTTGGGTATAACCCTTGTTGAGCAAAGGGAATTTGTTTGTTGTAAAGGTTTGATCTACACCTACAAGTAGATTGTATAAAGGTTTGATCTCCACCCGTGAAGGAGATTGGTTAGTGGATTTGGAATCCTCAAGCGGAGCTCTTGAGGCGAGGACGTAGGCGGGAGAGCCGAAACTCGTTATATCTTGTGTTTGATTTCTCTAACTCTCTCTCATTTATTTGCTTTCATTAATTGTGCTATTTGCATCATTGTTTAATTTACTATATTTGCAAAAGTTTTTATAATTCCATTTATTTTGCATCAACCCAATTCACCCCCCCTCTAGGGTTGATTATTTGGGATAACAATATTTCGTTACAACAGCCAAGTATGACTTCTGATACGAGAAGAAGCTATAGCCCCCACCCACAACAGAATAACGAAAAGGTCTCTATAAGATTTACACCGTACAGCTCAGGCAATCAAGCATGGATTCATTTCCCAATTGCTTGGCTTCAATCACTGTTTTCAACACTTTTGTCGCTACATCGAGGTCACATTGAACAATGACCTCTACGAAAAAGAAAATACTTGCCTTCACCCATGGGTGGGTGAAATGAGCTCCTTCCCTTCTATCCCTCATATTTCATTACTTCTCCAAATAAATAAGGAAAATTGATTATGTGCATGTATTCTTATGTTTAAATAATTATGAATACATTTTCATAAGTTTATATTTACATATTACATATTTATATCAACATAAATGTATATATACGTGTCATTATCTATGTATTTGTTTTACTATGTTTTTAAATTCATATTTTTTAAAAATATTTATGACATGTGGCATAAAATGAATAGAGGTGGAGAGAAACTTTTCCACTCTAGGTGGAGGCAAGTATTGTCCAAAAAAAAAGTTCTTTCAAGAATCAACGTAACTGTCCATAAGACAAATAACAAGTCAAGGTCAAAGGTCATCTATGGCTATAATGTAACCCTTTTCATCCTTGGGACCAAGTTTTCTTGTCATGTACTTTGAGTCTGATGTAGAACTTGCGGGAGACGCGTAGTTGGAATGGATGGATTGATAATCTAAGCACATTTGATGGCATAATTTTAAACAGCTAGGTAATCAATCATGGATTCATTGCCCACAGAGTAAGTCTTCAATGTAACTGCGACATTGTCATGCGGTGTCACAAGCCAATGAGAGTGAAGTAAAATGGGATTGTGTGGCCAAAAAATACTTTGACAATCCCACTTTGCTTTACTTTCATTGACCTGTGATCCTATATCAGTCGTATCACAATTACATAGAAGTTTTTCTCTTGCTCACAACCTTTTAAATGTTAAAAATAAAAAAGTAATACTTCCTCCATCCCATAAAGATGAGTCATGTTTGACAAAACACGCAGTTTAAGAAAAATCATCATCTCATTGACTTGTGATTTATTAAACTTTATTTTTCCAAAAAATATCATCTCCTAATTTTTATTGGATTCTGTATTGAAAGTAATTATTAAAATAACAAGAGGTAGTATAGAAAATTCAAAAAATATATATGATTTGATATTTCAAAATGAACTAACATTTTGAGACAAGAAAAGTTGCAAAAAATTGCCTGTCTTTGTTTTTAATCGTTTTGAGGGATTTTGAGCCCCTACCTTTTGTAGGCAAAATCTACTTTATCACATTTTGAGTCACTAATTTTTTTTATTTTCTTGGTTATTTTGTGTTCTTAATAGGAATGTAATTGATATTCACTAATCCTTTTTATTAATATTTTAGAAAGTGTTTCCCTTCCATTTCTTTGTGGGTCCAATGGTCTCTTAATAAACTTTCCAGTTAAAAGTTTTGGCTTTTTTCATTGTTTTTCAATACGTTTCTTGCTACATAAAGGTCACCTTAAGCATCGAGTCTTTGTGGAAATTTTTGGTAGATATGAACAGAGCTAACAGAAGTAAAAGCATCTCTACAACTAAAAAATTAAAGAAAAATGCAGAATGGCAAAGTAAGCTGCAATAGGTATGCCTAACACAAGTTTATCAGAAAAATTTCCATAAACAATTTCTATCCGACACTCACTGTTATCTCCTGCATGTTTTCTACGAGCATCACTAGCTTAAAATTGATGTTTTGTTCAAAGGGAATTAATAAATTGGAGAATGCCAATGCTTTGCCAAAGTTGGTATACCAAAATGAAATCCAGGGGAAGATAGGTCCTGAAGCTAAGGCTCTCTGTTGGTTACCAATATGGATATTGCCTCTCAAAAACAAGTAATATATGTCCTAATATTAACCAAATGATGCATAAATCTTCGGTTGAGAAGCCTGAATAGGACCCTTCTAGGCCAAATTTCACATTCCTACTATTTCAGCTAAAGATTTAAGAGTGTTATCCATGGCCTGGACAAATTGTATGACGTTTGGGGTAGCTATATGGATATTGCCAATGCTTTTCCATAAACAAGTAATATATGTCCTAATATTAACCAAATGATGCACTAAGTGTTAAATTTTTTTTAAAAAATTTTGCAGGGACCATGGCCCCTCCTGGTCCCATGTAGTTCCGCTCTGTAGCAAAACCTATTATAGTCGCCGTCAGAAACTACCAACTATGAAGGTTATATCTGAACTCAAATCAAGATGGAGGCGCACCGTGAAGCCAAGTCCTAATCCACACTCGTGAGCTTTTTCAAATTGATGATCCTATCCTATGCATCTGGGCTCAAATCAAACTAATCCTCCTCCACTCTTTTACCTAACGCTTATGGCAACCTCTTCCTCAATACCTTCCCCACCAGCCATACCTTACCCACTGACCATGGCATCTGTTCCATCACCATCACTGAACTTAGCACTAAGTGTTAATTTTTTTAAAAAAATTTGCAGGAGCCATGGCCCCTCCTAATCCCCATGTAGTTCCGCCCCTAGGTTTGTTGGAGAGGTTGAGGAGCTCATCATTTGAGGAAGAGCACCAATACCACTATTTCTAAGGAAACAATAGTGGAAGAGAAATAATGCCAAACCTGGAGGTAAGAATGTCATTATGTGACATAAATTATTGAGCGGGTTTGCAAGGAGTCATTTGGGGAGCGAAAATAGAATATTTGACTTTTCAAAATAAATAAACATTTTAAGACAAAAAAATTGCAAAAATTGTTACTTCCGTATGTAACATTTACCATGTTTCCTTTACTTTTTATCTAGCATGACAGGATCAATATTGTCACCATACATTTTCTTTTTTTCCTTATAAACCTAGAAACATACTAACAATCTTAAACATTAAGAACCCCCGTTTGATCGTGGAGATTTCTTAGGAAAAGAAAAGAAAAATAAATAAAAAATTTCACTCCTTTACAAGTTTTCTCGACAACCAAACGAAGAATAAAAGGAGTGCAGTTTCTGTGTAGAATGTTTAATTGGTAATTTGCTTTCAATACAAATGTGGATAAAGTTGTACAAATTGAGTGGCTATCTAATTCATTTGAGAATTTGATCGACAAATAAACAAAACTCTAAAAATCGAAACAAAGCAGTGATGGTTGTTTCACCCAAGAACCCACGCAACGAATTTTCAACACAAGGGACCACTACTTTATTCAAAAAGAAACTGCTTCTAGTCTTCTTGTCCTGATCTCTTGTTTGTGTTGTATTCTGCCTTTTCCTTTGATTAGTGAAGTTCCTATCTTTCACCCAAAAAAGAAAAAAAAGGAAGCAGCTCAATTCAGTAGGATGTGAAGACTTTGATGCATGTTTGCCGTGCTGCTACCGGCTCGTGTTCTGTGCAATGAAGTTGACCAGGCAAAAAGTTTAAGATAACAACTTTGTGATGCAAGTTCACTCATACTAACCCGTTCGAAGACTAACGTAGTTGCCATGCCTAGCTCGCTCATTAAGCAGTCATCGCCCTCCTTATAATCTTTTCCCCCATACACATGCACTTGGGAGGAGTTGAAATTTCAACCTCTCCTAAATCCCCTTCCTTGAAAGACAGAGATGTGCCATTTGAGCTACAGCCCATTGGCCAAGACAGATAATAATAAAAATAAAAAATAAATACTTCAACTTTAGGCACTGCTTTGAAATTGTTAAAATCTATTGTGGGTTGGTTCCTGTTATGATGCTTCTAAGATGTATGAATCTCCACAGGTCGACGGCTAGAGAATGAATTTAGGCAATGCCCAATCACTATGGAATTTCGCAGCCATTCATAGTAGTATTGATCAATGAATTCAAGCCATTATATAACACCAAAAATTGATTAGAACAATCATGTAAAAGCTGAAAAAGAGAGAAAATAATCTTAGGCCACATGTAAAAGCTGAAAAAGAAAGAAAATAATCTTAGGCCGCACTACGATCTTACTAATCATCCAGTTGTTATCTATAATTATTGGCTTGATCCTTCCCCCCGGGCAAAAAAAAAAAATCTGTCAAGAATCAACATAATTATCCATCAGACAAATAACAAGTCGAGGTCAAAGGTCATCTATGGCTATAATGTAACTCTTTTCATCCTTGGAACCAAGTTTTCTTGTTATGTACTTTGAGTCTGATGTAGAACTTGTGGGAGATGCATAGTTGGAATGGATGGATTGATAATCCAAGCAAATTTCATGGCATAATTTTAAACAGCTAGGTAATCAATCATGGATTCATTGCCCACAGAGTAAGTCTTCAATGTAACTGTGACACTGCCACGTGCTGTCACAAGCTAATGAAAGTGAAGTAAAATGGGATTGTATGGCCAAAAAGTATTTTGACAATCCCACTTTGCTTTACTTTCATTAACCAGTGATTCTACATCAGTCGTATCACAATTACATAGAAGTTTTTTTCTTGCCCACAACCTTTTAAATTTTAAAAATAAAAAAGTAATACTTCCTCCGTCCCATAAAAATAAGTCATGTTTGACAAAACATACAGTCTAAGAAAAATCATCATTTCATTGACTTGTCGTTCATTAAACTTTATTTTTCCAAAAAATATCATCTCCTATTTTTTATTGGATCCTGTATTGAAAGTAATTATTATTGAAATAGCAAGGGGTAGTATTGAAAATTCAAAAAATATATATGATTTGATCTTTCAAAATGAACTAATATTTTGAGACAAGAAAAGTTGCAAAAAAATTGCCCATCTTTGTTTTTAATCGTTTTGGGGGATTTTGAGCCCCTACCTTTTGTAGGCAAAATCTTCTTTAACTCATTTTGAGTCAACTTCCAAAGTTTTCAATCCGTACAGGATTTTTACCATTTTCACTATTTTTTTAAAAAAAATTTTTGGTTATTTTGTGTTCTTAATAGGAATGTAATTGATGACTAATTCACTAATCCTTTTTATTAATATTTTAGAAAGTGTTTCCCTTCCATTTCTTTGTGGGTCCAATGGTCTCTTAATAAACTTTCCAGTTAAAAGTTTTGGCTTTTTTCATTGTTTTTCAATACGTTTCTTGCTACATAAAGGTCACCTTAAGCATCGAGTCTGTGGAAATTTTTGGTGGATATGAACAGAGCAAATAGAAGTAAAAGCATCTTTACAACCAAAAAATTAAAGAAAAATGCAGAATGGCAAAGTAAGCTGCAATAGGTATGCCTAAAACAAGTTTATCAGAAAATTTTCCATAAACAATTTCTATCCGACAGTCACTGTTATCTCCTGCATGTTTTCTACGAGCATCACTAGCTAAAAATTGATGTTTTGTACAAAGGGAATTAATAAATTGGAGAATGCCAATGTTTTTCCAAAGTTGGTATACCAAAATGAAATCCAGGGGAAGATAGGTCCTAAAGCTAAGGCTCTCTGTTGGTTACCAATATGGATATTGCCTCTCAGAAACAAGTAATATATGTCCTAATATTAACCAAATGATAAATAAATCTTCGGTTGAGAAGCCTGACTAGGACCCTTCTAGGCCAAATTTCACATTCCTACTATTTCAGCTAAAGATTTAAGAGTGTTATCCATGGCCCGGACAAATTGTATGACGTTTGGGGTAGCTCTATGGATATTGCCAATGCTTTTCCATAAACAAGTAATATATGTCCTAATATTAACCAAATGATGCACCAAGTGTTAATTTTTTTTTTTTTAAATTTTGCAGGGGCCATGGCCCCTCCTGGTCCCCATGTAGTTCCGTTCTGTAGCAAAACCCATTATAGTCGTCGTCAGAAACCACCGACCACGAAGGTTATATCTGAACTCAAATCAAGATGGAGGCTCGCCGTGAAGCCGAGTCCCAATCTACACTCGTGAGCTTTTTCAAATCGATGATCCTATCCTACGCATCTAGGCTCAAATCAAGCTAATCCTCTTGCACTCTTTTACCTAACGCTTACGGCAACTTCTTCCTCAATACTTTCCCCACCGGCCATACCTTACCCACTGACCACGGCATCTCTTCCATCACCATCACTGAACTTAGTACTAAGTGTTAATTTTTTTAAAAAATTTTACAGGGGCCATGGCCCCTCCTGGTCCCCATGTAGTTCCGCCCCTAGGTTTGTTGGAGAGGTTGAGGAGCTCATCATTTGAGGAAGAGGACCAATACCACTATTTCTAAGTGTTACCGTGTATGTGTATTGTAACTGTATAAAGTATAGCGTAGGCCCCTGTATTGTATAGCTATACCTAGGATTATTCCTAGCCTAAACTCTATATATAGGTCCCTCATGTACATGAAATATATACAATCAATAGCAAGGGTTTTAACCCTCTTTTTCCCTTCTCTCCTTCTGTGTTCCATCGCAACATGGTATCAGAGCGGGGTTTGCTCCTCTGAAAGTTTTTTTTTCTCTCCCATTTCCGGTGACGAGCAAGCCGAAGCCTTTTCACATTTTTCAGGTACGTTCTGCACATCACCCAACCTTTGCACCACACCCACCTGCCTCGCCTCTCTCTGCTCTACAAAACGCCGCCAACCAGCTCACCAGCAAGCTCCCCACGCGCCCACACGCGCCACCAATTTGCAGGCGCGTCAGATCCACGCGCACAGCAAGTCGAAGCTATTTTTCGCATTTTTGGGTACGTTCTGCACATCACCCAACCTTTGCACCACATCCACTTGCCTCGCCTCACTCTGCTCTACAAAGAGCCGTCAACCAGCTCACCAGAAAGCTCTCCACGCGCCCACACGCGCCACCTCTTTGCAGGCGCGTCAGATCCACGCGCACTGAGCTCTGCCACGCGCTGCCACGCGCCATCTTCACAACGCCTCCAGCGCTTACGTCAGCGCTTACGTCAGCAGCGTCTAATCAGCGCCACGTCAGCGCCACCTAACTCCCACGTCAGCGCCACGTAACTGCCACGTCATCGACACGTCAGCAACCACCACAGCCACGGCATCACCACGTCAGCGCCACGTCACGGCCACGTCAGCGCGCACCACTGCCACGTCAGCACACCACGCCACGTCAGCGGCCACGTCAGCAGCCACGTCAGCAGCCACACTTCCACGTCATCAGCCACGTCAGCAGATTACTGCCACGTCGCAGCCACGTCAGCAGCCACGTCACTGCCACGTCAGCACCCGCTGCCACGTCACTGCCACGTCATCAACCACCACTGCCACGTCAGCGCCACCTCAGCGCGACGTCACTGCCACGTCAGCGCACAACTGCCACGTCAGCGGCCACGTCAGCAGCCACCACTGCCACGTCAGCGCCACGTCATCAGCCACGTCAGCGCGACGTCACTGCCACGTCAGCACACCACTGCCACGTCAGCGCACCACTGCCACGTCAGCACCCACCACTGCCACGTCAGCACCACGTCAGCGCCACGTCAGCGCGCACCACTGCCACGTCAGCACACCACTGCCACGTCAGCGCCACGTCAGCAACCACCACTGCCACATCAGCACTGCTGCCACGTCAGCCATACTGCATCTGTTTGCTGATTTTTCTTCATTTTCTCCATTTCTGGACCATTTTCAACAAACAAACAGTCATTCTTAGGTATTTTCAGCCCTCTGATCTCATTTTTGAGCTCCTTTTTGGCTAATTCTACTCCGAGTGTGCAGTTATGAGTAACCCAGAGCTTGCTATCAACATCCCTCTGGTCTTAAATGGCCAGAATTATGTTCTCTGGGCTCAAGCCATGTCTGGCTACCTTCGTGGTCACAAACTCTGGCGAATTGTCACTGGTGATGTCACTGAACCAAAGAAAGGGACAGAAGAACTTGAAGAAAAATTTGTGGATCGTCTTGAAGAGTGGGACAGTAAGAATCAAAAGATCATCTCTGCTTTTCGCAGTACCTCTATTCCATCCATTGGTATGCAGTTTGGCCGTTTTGAAACCGCCAAAGCTGCTTGGGATTTTCTTGCCGACCGCTACACCACTGCTGGTCTCTCTCATCAGTACCAACTTTTAGATCAACTTCACCGCATGCGTCAAGAACCTGGAGAAGCAATTGACATTTTCCACTCCCGGATGCAGGCCTTTTGGGATCAATTGGCCGCTTCAGAACCTACTTGGACCTGTTCTCAGGATGCGGCGAAATTTCTCAGTTACCGAAATCAGCAGCGTCTAATCCATTTTTTGATGGCCTTGGATGATGTATTCGAACCTACACGTGCAATTTTGCTTCATCGCACTCCATTACCGACCTTGGAAAGTGCTGTTTCTGAACTTGTTGCATATGAGACTCGACGCTGTACTCGCCTTCCTCCTTCTACTGAATCTGCTCTTGCAACTCCCTTCTCAGCACCGGCCCACACTGCTATGGCCACTCCTCCTTCTGGGCGTCCATCTCTATCAGGTTGCAAGTTTTGTCATGCGCCGAACCATACTCTGCTTCACTGTCCTATTCGAGTCTGCAAGCACTGTCACAAGCGCGGTCCAGGTCATTTCTTAAATGACTGTCCACGCAATCCAAACCCACAACCTCGACATGATCATTCCAGAGGAAATTCATCTAGGTCTAACAGGTTCAAGCCTCACCATCGTTCTACTACTGCTGCTACTACTGCTGCTGCTACTGAGGACATCTCTCCACCTACCTCTCCCACTTCATCTCTCTCTAATGCCGATCTCACTGCTCTTCTCAAACAGGTCCTCTCTACTTCTGGTAACCCTCCTCCTACTGCTCTCTCCGTCACACCAGGTACTTCCTCTTGGTATTTTGACTCAGCCTGTTGTAATCATATGACATCTGATCACTCTCTTTTCACTACTCAAGTTCATACTTCTCATCTTCCTCCTATTCATACTGCTGATGGCTCTCACATGCATATTAATCACATTGGACAAATCTCTAACTCCAAAGTGTCTCTCCCTGATACTTATTTCATTCCTCAACTCACTTTAAATCTTATTTCTGTGGGACAACTTTGTGAACTTGGTCTTAATGTTACCTTCTCTTCTACTGGTTGTATTGTACAGGATCCAAAGACGGGACAGACGCTTGGGACCGGCCGTAGAGTTGGACGTTTATTTGAATTGATCAACTTCCACACTCCATCCCACCTTACCTCTCCCGCTCACTCCGCTGCTGCCTCAACTCCTCCCTCTTTAACTCGTTGGCATGCTCGCTTAGGACATATTTCCTTCAGTCGTTTACAAAAATTGGCTTCTAGTGGTATTTTGGGCCCTGTAATAAATAAACATGATGATTGTTTATCTTGTCAGCTCGGTAAACAACCTGCTTTACCTTTTTCAAATAGTGATTCTGTTTCTAATGCCCCATTTGACTTAGTTCATTCTGATATTTGGGGTCCCTCTCCTACCACCACCATGGGTGGATCCAAGTATTTTGTTATCTTCATTGATGATTATTCTCGCTTTACTTGGATTTATCTTATGCAGCATCGCTCTGAACTGAAACAGATTTACTATAACTTTGCCCGCATGATTACCACTCAGTTTTCGCGTCCTATTAAAATCTTTCGTGCAGATAATGCTATGGAGTACCGCGACACTGACTTCCTCCAATTTCTTCAACAACAAGGCACCCTTCCTCATCGTTCTTGCCCAGGCACTTCTCAGCAAAATGGTCGCGCCGAACGCAAACATCGTCACATTTTGGACACTGTTCGTTCTCTTCTTCTCTCTTCCTCCTGTCCTGAGCATTTTTGGGGAGAAGCTGCTCTCACCGCCGTTTTCACCATCAACCACATTCCCTCTCCTGTCATTAATAATCAATCTCCCCATGAACGGCTTTATGGTACACCTCCTCACTACAGTACTCTCCGTGTTTTTGGCTGTGCCTGTTTTGTGTTACTTCAACCACATGAACGTACCAAGCTTCAACCTCGTGCCCGTCTCTGCTGCTTCTTGGGTTATGGGATAGAACACAAAGGCTATAGGTGTTGGGATCCTATTTCCAAACGTCTTCGTATTTCCCGTCATGTGGTCTTTTGGGAACACAAACTGTTCTCCTCTCTCTCCAAATTTCATCTCCCTTCCTCATCTACCCTTTCTTTATTTACTAACCCCTCTATTTCTTTATTTCCTGATGATGTTGACACAGGTTCAGATACACCAACTACGGCCCCTCCTGCAGTGCCCGTCCCGCCTGACGATCCTGACAATCTCGTTCCCACTCCTCCTCCAGCTCTTCGCCGTTCTACTCGGGTAAGAGAATTGCCAGTCCATCTTCGTGACTTTCATTGTTTCTCCACTATTCTTTCTCAACATGAGCCTCAATCTTATCGCGAGGCTTGTACTAACCCTCTTTGGCAGCAAGCAATGGATACTGAATTACAGGCTTTACACAAAACTCATACTTGGGACTTGGTTGATCTTCCCCTGGGCAAACATGCCATTGGATGTAAATGGGTTTACAAGATCAAGACTCGCTCTGATGGAGCTATTGAACGCTATAAGGCTCGCCTCGTTGCCAAAGGCTTTACTCAGGAGTATGGAATTGACTATGAAGAGACCTTTGCTCCTGTCGCCCGTCTTACTTCTGTCCGGAGTCTCCTAGCTGTGGCCGCTGTCCGCCAATGGGGATTATTTCAGATGGATGTTAAGAATGCCTTTCTAAATGGTGATCTTCATGAAGAAGTCTACATGCAACCACCTCCTGGGTATGATCATTTACCTAACCAGGTCTGTCACCTCCGTCGCGCCTTGTATGGACTCAAGCAAGCTCCTCGAGCCTGGTTTGCCAAATTCAGTTCTGTTATTGGAGATTTCGGCTTTACATCTAGTCCCTATGACTCCGCTCTTTTTGTTCGTCAGACTGATCATGGCACCATTCTTTTGCTTCTCTATGTTGATGATATGATTATCACTGGTGATGATTCTACTGGCATTTCTACTCTGAAACAGTTTCTTAGCCAGCACTTTGAGATGAAGGATCTTGGTTCCCTTAGCTATTTTTTGGGTCTTGAGATTTCTTCTGATTCTCGGGGATACTATCTTTCTCAGGCCAAGTATGTTTCTGATCTCCTCACCCGTGCTGGTCTTACTGATAGCAAGACTGCTTCAACTCCTCTCGAGCCTAATGTTCGCCTCACTCCTCTAGATGGTACACCTCTCCATGATGCTACCTTGTACCGACAGTTAGTTGGCAGCCTTGTTTATCTCACTGTTACTCGGCCCGATCTTGCCTATGCAGTACATCTTGTCAGTCAGTTTATGTCTGCTCCTCGCTCTTCTCATTATGCAGCTGTTCTCCGGATCCTTCGATATATTAAAGGTACCCTATATCATGGTCTTCATTTTTCTGCCGCCTCTTCCCTTGAGTTGCGTGCCTACTCCGACGCTGACTGGGCCGGTGATCCGACTGACCGCCGTTCTACCACTGGCTACTGTTTCTTTCTTGGCACCTCCCTTATTTCCTGGCGTAGCAAGAAGCAAACTGTCACCGCCCGCTCTAGCACTGAGGCTGAATATCGTGCTCTCGCCGATACTACCCAAGAACTTCTTTGGCTTCGTTGGCTTCTTACTACTATGGGAGTTCCTCTCCCGACAGCTACTGTTCTTTACTGTGACAATCGTAGTGCTCTTCAGATTGCTCATAATGATGTATTTCACGAACGCACTAAACATATTGAAATTGATTGTCATTTCATTCGTCAGCACATTACCAGTGGCACTGTGCGTCTCCTCTCCGTCTCTTCCACAGATCAGCTTGCAGACATCTTCACCAAATCTCATCCTCCAGGACGCCATCTCGATTTAGTTTCCAAACTCAAGTTGGTCTCTACAAACCCTACTTGAGTTTGAGGGGGGGTGTTACCGTGTATGTGTATTGTAACTGTATAAAGTATAGCGTAGGCCCCTGTATTGTATAGCTATACCTAGGATTATTCCTAGCCTAAACTCTATATATAGGTCCCTCATGTACATGAAATATATACAATCAATAGCAAGGGTTTTAACCCTCTTTTTCCCTTCTCTCCTTCTGTGTTCCATCGCAACACTAAGGAAGGAAACAATAGTGGAAGAGAAATAATGTCAAACCTGGGGGTAAGAATGTCATTATGTGACATAAATTATTGAGCGGGTTTGCAAGGAGTCATTTGGGGAGCGCAATTACAATATTTGACTTTTCAAAATAAATAAATATTTTAAGAAAAAAAAATTGCAAAAATTGTTACTTCCGTATGTGACATTTACCATGTTTCCTTTACTTTTTATCTAGCATGACAGGATCAATGTTGTCACCATACATTTTCTTTTTTTCCTTATAAACCTAGAAACATACTAACAATCATAAACATTAAGAACCCCCGTCTGATCGTGGAGATTTCTTAGGAAAAGAAAAGAAAAATAAATAAAAAATTTCACTCCTTTACAAGTTTTCTCAACAACCAAACGAAGAATAAAAGGAGTGTAGTTTCTGTGTAGAATGTTTAATTGGTAATTTGCTTTCAATACAAATGTGGATAAAGTTGTACAAATTGAGTGGCTACCTAATTCATTTGAGAATTTGATCGACTAATAAACAAAACTCTAAAAATCGAAACAAAGCAGTGATGGTTGTGTCACCCAAGAACCCACGCAGCGAATTTTCAACACAAGGGACCACTACTTTATTCAAAAAGAAACTGCTTCTAGTCTTCTTGTCCTGATCTCTTGTTTGATAGTCTTCTTGTCCTGATCTCTTGTTTGTGTTGTATTCTGCCTTTTCCTTTGATTAGTGAAGTTCTTATCTTTCACCCAAAAAAAAAAAAAAAAGGAAGCAGCTCAATTCAGTAGGATGTGAAGACTTTGATGCATGTTTGCCGTGCTGCTACCGGCTCGTGTTCTGTGCAATGAAGTTGACCAGGCAAAAAGTTTAAGATAACAACTTTGCGATGCAAGTTCACTCATACTAACCCGTTCGAAGACTAACGTAGTTGCCATGCCTAGCTTGCTAATTAAGCAGTCATCGCCCTCCTTATAATCTTTTCCCCCATACACATGCACTTGGGAGGAGTTGAAATTTCAACCTCTCCTAAATCCTCTTCCTTGAAAGACAGAGATGTGCCATTTGAGCTACAGCCCAATGGCCGAGACAGATAATAATAAAAATAAAAAATAAATACTTCGACTTTAGGCACTGCTTTGAAATTGTTAAAATCTATTGTGGGTTGGTTCCTGCTATGATGCTTCTAAGATGTATGAATCTCCACAGGTCGACGGCTAGAGAATGAATTTAGGCAATGCCCAATCACTATGGAATTTCGCAGCCATTCATAGTAGTATTGATCAATGAATTCATGCCATTATATAACACCAAAAATTGATTAGAACAATCATGTAAAAGCTGAAAAAGAGAGAAAATAATCTTAGGCCACATGTAAAAGCTGAAAAAGAAAGAAAATAATCTTTGGCCGCACTGCGATCTTACTAATCATCCAGTTGTTATCTATAATTATTGGCTTGATCCTTCCCCCCGGGCCAAAAAAAAAATCTGTCAAGAATCAACATAATTATCCATCAGACAAATAACAAGGTCAAGGTCAAGGTCAAGGTCAAGGTCATCTACGGCTATAATGCAACTCTTTTCATCCTTGGGACCAAGTTTTATTGTCATGAACTTTCTCTGAGTCTGATGTAGAACTTGTGGGAGACGCGTAGTTGGAATGGATGGATTGATAATCCAAGCAAATTTCATGGCATAATTTTAAACAGCTAGGTAATCAATCATGGATTCATTGCCCACAGAGTAAATCTTCAATGTAACTGTGACACTGTCACGTGATGTCACAAGCTAATGAAAGTGAAGTAAAATGGGATTGTATGGCCAAAAAGTATTTTGACAATCCCACTTTACTTTACTTTCATTAACCAGTGATTCTACATCAGTCGTATCACAGTTACATAGAAGTTTTTCTCTTGCCCACAAGCTTTTAAATTTTAAAAATAAAAAAGTAATACTTCCTCCGTCCCATAAAAATAAGTCATGTTTGACAAAACACAAAGTTTTCAATCCGTAGAGGATTTTTACCATTTTCACTATTTTTTTTTTTTTTTTTTTTGGTTATTTTGTGTTCTTAATAGGAATGTAATTGATGACTAATTCACTAATCCTTTTTTTTTATATTTTTGAAAGTGTTTCCCTTCCATTTCTTTGTGGGTCCAATGGTCTCTTAATAAACTTTCCAGTTAAAAGTTTTGGCTTTTTTCATTGTTTTTCAATACGTTTCTTGCTACATAAAGGTCACCTTCAGCATCGAGTCTGTGGAAATTTTTGGTGGATATGAACAGAGCTAATAGAAGTAAAAGCATCTTCACAACTAAAAAATTAAAGAAAAATGCAGAATGGCAAAGTAAGCTGCAATAGGTATGCCTAAAACAAGTTTATCAGAAAAATTTCCATAAACAATTTCTATCCGACAGTCGACTGTTATGTCCTGCATGTTTTCTACGAGCATCACTAGCTTAAAATTGATGTTTTGTACAAAGGGAATTAATAAATTGGAGAATGCCAATGCTTTTCCAAAGTTGGTATACCAAAATGAAATCCAGGGGAAGATAGGTCCTGAAGCTAAGGCTCTCTGTTGGTTACCAATATGGATATTGCCTCTCAAAAACAAGTAATACATGTCCTAATATTAACCAAATGATAAATAAATCTTCCGTTGAGAAGCCTGACTAGGACCCTTCTAGGCCAAATTTCACATTCCTACTATTTCAGCTAAAGATTTAAGAGTGTTATCCATGGCCTGGACAAATTGTATGACGTTTGGGGTAGCTATATGGATATTGCCAATGCTTTTCCATAAACAAGTAATATATGTCCTAATATTAACCAAATGATGCACCAAGTGTTAATTTTTTTTAAAAAAAATTTTGCAGGGGCCATGGCCCCTCCTAGTCCCCATGTAGTTCTGCTCTGTAGCAAAACCCATTATAGTCGTCGTCAGAAACCACCGACCACGAAGGTTATATCTGAACTCAAATCAAGATGGAGGCTCGCCGTGAAGCCGAGTCCCAATCTACACTCGTGAGCTTTTTCAAATCGATGATCCTATCCTACGCATCTAGGCTCAAATCAAGCTAATCATCTTCCACTCTTTTACCTAACGCTTACGGCAACCTCTTCCTCAATACCTTCCCCACTGGCCATACCTTACCCACTGACCACGGCATCTGTTCCATCACCATCACTAAACTTAGCACTAAGTGTTAATTTTTTTTTAAAATTTTACAGGGGCCATTGCCTCTCCTGGTCCCCATGTAGTTCCGCCCCTAGGTTTGTTGGAGAGGTTGAGGAGCTCATCATTTGAGGTAGAGCACTAATACCACTATTTCTAAGGAAGGAAACAACAGCGGAAGAGAAATAATGTCAAACTTGGGGGTAAGAATGTCATTATGTGACATAAATTATTGAGCGGGTTTGCAAGGAGTCATTTGGGGAGCGCAAATAGAATATTTGACTTTTCAAAATAAATAAACATTTTAAGACAAAAAAATTGCAAAAATTGTTACTTCCGTATGTAACATTTACCATGTTTCCTTTACTTTTTATCTAGCATGACAGGATCAATATTGTCACCATACATTTTCTTTTTTTCCTTATAAACCTAGAAACATACTAACAACCATAAACATTAAGAACCCCCGTTTGATCGTGGAGATTTCTTAGGAAAAGAAAAGAAAAATAAATAAAAATTTTCACTCCTTTACTAGTTTTCTCGACAACCAAACGAAGAATAAAACGAGTGCAGTTTCTGTGTAGAATCTTTAATTGGTAATTTTCTTTCAATACAAATGTGGGTAAAGTTGTACAAATTGAGTGACTATCTAATTCATTTGAGAATTTGATCGACAAATAAACAAAACTCTAAAAATCGAAACAAAGCAGTGATGGTTGTTTCACCCAAGAACCCACGCAAGGAATTTTCAACACAAGGGACCACTACTTTATTCAAAAAGAAACTGCTTCTAGTCTTCTTGTCCTGATCTCTTGTTTGATAGTCTTCTTGTCCTGATCTCTTGTTTGTGTTGTATTCTGCCTTTTCCTTTGATTAGTGAAGTTCTTATCTTTCACCCAAAAAAAAAAAAAAGGAAGCAGCTCAATTCAGTAGGATGTGAAGACTTTGATGCATGTTTGCCGTGCTGCTACCGGCTCGTGTTCTGTGCAATGAAGTTGACCAGGCAAAAAGTTTAAGATAACAACTTTGCGATGCAAGTTCACTCATACTAACCCGTTCGAAGACTAACGTAGTTGCCATGCCTAGCTCGCTCATTAAGCAGTCATCGCCCTCCTTATAATCTTTTCCCCCATACACATGCACTTGGGAGGAGTTGAAATTTCAACCTCTCCTAAATCCTCTTCCTTGAAAGACAGAGATGTGCCATTTGAGTTACAGTCCATTGGCCGAGACAGATAATAATAAAAATAAAAAATAAATACTTCGACTTTAGGCACTGCTTTGAAATTGTTAAAATCTATTGTGGGTTGGTTCCTGTTATGATGCTTCTAAGATGTATGAATCTCCACAGGTCGACAGCTAGAGAATGAATTTAGGCAATGCCCAATCACTATGGAATTTCGCAGCCATTCATAGTAGTATTGATCAATGAATTCAAGCCATTATATAACACCAAAAATTGATTAGAACAATCATGTAAAAGCTGAAAAAGAGAGAAAATAATCTTAGGCCACATGTAAAAGCTGAAAAAGAAAGAAAATAATCTTAGGCCGCACTACGATCTTACTAATCATCCAGTTGTTATCTATAATTATTGGCTTGATCCTTCCCCCCGGGCAAAAAAAAAAAAAATCTGTCAAGAATCAACATAATTATCCATCAGACAAATAACAAGTCAAGGTCAAAGGTCATCTACGGCTATAATGCAACTCTTTTCATCCTTGGGACAAAGTCTTATTGTCACGAACTTTCTCTGAGTCTGATGTAGAACTTGTGGGAGACGCGTAGTTGGAATGGATGGATTGACAATCCAAGAGGATTTCATGGCATAATTTTAAACAGCTGAGGTAATCAATCATGGATTCATTGCCCACAGAGTAAGTCTTTAGTGTAACTGTGACACACTCACATGGTGTCACGAGTCAATGGGAGTGAAGTAAAGTAAGATTGTGGGGGCAAGAAATACTATAATAATCTCACTTTCCTTTACTATAATTAGCCTATGATATCACATTAGCCATATCACAGTTACATAGAAGTTCTTTTCTTGCCCACGACCTTTTAAATTTTAAAAATAAAAAAGTAATACTCTCTCCGTGAGATAGGCCATGTTCGACAAAACACGCAATTTAAAAAAAAATCATTATTTCATTGACTTTTCATTTATTAAACTTTATTTTTTCAAAAGTATCATCTCCTATTTTTTATTGGGTTCTGTATTGAAAGTAACTATTAAAATAACAAGGGATAGTATAAGAAATTCAAAAAAAAATATGATTTGACTTTTCAAAATGAACTAACATTTTAAGATAAGAAAAGTTGCAAAAATTGCCCATCTTTGTTTTCAATCGTTTTGAGGGATTTTGAGCCCCTACCTTTTGTAGGCAAAATCTTCTTTAATTCATTTTGAGTCAACTTCCAAAGTTTTCAGTCCGTATAGGATTTTTACCATTTTCGCTAATTTTTTTTATTTTTTTGGTTAGTTTGTGTTCTTAATAGGAATGTAATTGATGACTTATCCTTTTTATTAATATTTTTAGAAAGTGTTTCCCTTCCATTTCTTTGTGGGTCCAATGGTCTATTAATAAATTCTAGGATTTTCTTTCCAGTTGAAAGCTTTGGCTTCAATCATTGTTTTTCTACACGTTTCTTGCTATATTAAAGCCACCTTAAGCAACGCGTCTTTGTGGAAATTTTTGGCGGATATATACGGAGCTTGATATTATTTTTGTAGGCGATGCATCGGTTGTGCTTGACCCCATTTGTGATGATTCTTTGATATCTCCGTGGCTGATAACTCCTCTAGTTCTTGAAGCTAGGCGTTTACTTTGTAATTTTAATATGTCGGTTATTAGATCTGTTCCTAGACTCGCTAATCAAGCGGCTCATGAACTTGCCCATTGGGCAGCCTTTTGTAATCGATTTGGCTCAATCCCAATCTCGGACTTACCTCGCTCTATTTTGTTGGAGGAAGTCGGGTTTGGTAATTAATCCAAGTCTCTTTATTTTCTATATATTCCCATTTGCTTATCAAAAGAAATATAGAAGTAAAAATATCTTCACAGCTTAAAATTAAATAAAAATGCAGAATGCAAAAGTAAGCTGCAATAGGTATGCCCAACACAAGTTTATCAGAAAATTTTCCACAAACAATTTCTATCCAACAGTCGCTGTTATCTCCTGCATGTTTTCTATGAGCATCACTAACTTAAAATTTGATATTTTGTACAAAGGGAATCGATAAATTGGAGAATGCCAATGCTTTCCCAAAGTTGATACACCAAAATGAAATCCAGGGAAAGACAGGTCCTGAAGCTAAGGTTCTTTCTGTTGGTTACCAATATGGATATTGCCCCTCAAAAGCAAGTAATGTCCTAATGTTAACCAAATGATGCCTAAATCTTCGGTTGAGAAGCCTGACTAGAACCCTTCTAGGCCAAATTTCACATTCCTACTATTTTAGGTAAAGATTTAAGAGTGTTATCCATGGCCTGTACAAATTGTATGACGTTTGGGGTAGGGGATTGTTCATAAGTATGAGTGGAGATTGAGAAAGAATCCATGCCCTATGAACAAAAACGAGAAATCAGTTTTCAATTGATCATTTTTGTAGCCCAAAAAAAGCAGATTAGAAAGGAAGAGGTGGGATGTCAATAGAGGCATGATCAGAGTAACTTGAACGAAGGCTTTTAATAATTATGTGCCACCAAATATGTCATGAATTAAGGTATGCATCATCAGTCAATTCTTCAGAAAACGACTTCATCTATAATTCTATTATCTGCAAACACCAAACACAACCCAAGAAAGAATATGGTTAAACTTGAATCCGGGAAATGGAGCCAAAATATAAAGCCATAGTTGGCTAAAACAATCTTCAAAACTGGGTATCACTCGCGTGCTTCATTGCAGGAAGTGGGTTTTATATTACTGTTTTGCTCAGGTTTACTTGGACCAGAATCTGTAATGCCGAGTTACTTTGCCAGGAATCAAAGAAACTGTTGCTGCCACTGTTTGTAGATAGCGTGGCTAGTCTCTATCGTCTTAGAATACATAGATACCATTCTAAAATTCATATGATTCGACTGAGAGCATAGCTAGAAAATCAAACTCACAATCATGCGCACGCACAAAAATAGATGCACCCACGCGTGAGCTAAAAGCAAATGCTTGGTGTAGACAATGGACTTTATTTCAGATGCCAGTGGTTCTCAGGCTATGTGCCTTGATTCAAATTTTGCCCTTAAATTTAGGGTTCCAGTTTTGAAGCTGTTATAGGCTGCATGTTGCGGGAATTGAAAAGTAGAGGATAAAAAGTTTCAACTTGATACAAAAGACACTACTGAACATTATAACTATAACCAGAGCTGACAGACTTACAGTTGAACATAAAAGACCTGTATTCACAACTTCATCCGCTGAATGGTATGGATATTTACAGGAGACACTAGCGACCCAACTAACCCAACTAAAAAGAAAAAGGAAATTAAAAAGAAAAAAGGGAAAAGACGACTAATACATGCCCTACTTCATTTTCACATTATTGTTTGACATGGATTTCAAGCAGATTGCTTCTAACCATGCAAATCAATGAAATGAGAAAAGATTCGGGTTTCACAACTGGAACCACCAAACCCCTAAACTAACTGAAAAGCACAATACCAAAAAGCGGACAAACTCTACTAAGACCAAACTGAAAAAAAAAGTGAGAAGTTTTCTTACACCCAGCTAGGATACGATTTTCCTGGCTCAGATGGGCCACCAATGTTGCTAGTTGATCCAACACCAATACCACCTCTAAGCATTGCCATAAGGCCACCTCCATGCACCCTGCCTTCTGGAAGTGAAAAAAGAACTGCACCAGATTGTCCAACCAAAAAGTTGTTCACGGCTGGAATATGCATGGGAACCATTTGATGTCCAAATCCTGTAGAATCAGTACCACCCCAACCTGCCAAGTTCTGTCCAATGCCTGCAGTCTTCGTCCCATCAGCATGTCTCTTCTCAAAAGTAACAACTTCTTTTATCTTCTCGGATGTGCTAGATTCTGGGCCCTGCAGAGTAGGACCAAGAGTGTCGACACCATGAACCCGCTTGTCTTCCACCTGGCCAATGTGAGCAGCGCAAAAGCCAGAATTACCCCTAGCAAGCCTATCACAAGAACCCGCAGCTTGGCCACCAATCTCTGAACCCAATTGGCCCCAGGAGCACTGTTTCCCTCCACCATGTGCCTTGCAATAATCAGTGCTACCTTGTGCACTCTTCCCGCACCCTTCATGTTTGCACCTTTTCCCCCCACCATGACGAACACAGAAATTTGTCCTCCCCCTTGCACTCTTGGTGCATCCAGCTGTGGCACATCTCTTGCCCCCACCATGACGAACACAAAATAAGGTACCACCATGCACACTCTTTGGGCAGACCCCACCCCCTTCATATGAACACCTCTTTCCCCCGCCATGGCCCTTGCAAAATGGTGTGCTCCCTTCAGCACCCTTTGTGCATCCTAGGGCCGTGCACCTTTTCCCGCCACCATGCGCCTTACAAAACATTGTGCTCCCTTGAGCACCTTTTGTGCATCCAGTCCGCTGGCAACGTCGGCCACCTCCGTGAGAGATGCAGAGGCCAGAGAGGCCCTCTGCACTCTTACTGCAATTTTCCATCTGGCACCTCTTGCCACCCCCATGCCTGATGCACAAACCAGACTTTCCTCTGGCGGCACGGGTACAATCCTCATGACTGCATCGCCTACCACCACCATGGGAAATACAGAAGTCAGTGCTGCCTTCAGCACTTTTTGTGCACCCAAGACGCTGGCATCGCCGGCCACCCCCATGGGCCTTGCAGAACACTGTCTTGCCTTCGGCTCCCTTCTGACATCCATCTTTCTGACACCTTCGGCCACCACCATGGGAGATACAACGGCCCGAAGCACCTCTTGCTCCCCTTCCACATCCCAATACCAGACAGGTTCTCAAACTGGTGTTGCGTTGCAGTTGCTGATGAGTAATCCCAGAAGCACAGACTGACCCTTCTGGCACGGCTAACATGGTTGATGATAGGTTTGGAATGATTAGAGATGGATTAATATGGTTGGGGACAAGGTCAAAAGCAGAGGCAGCCTGTGTATTGTGCACAGTATTCAATGGAGGCAAAAGTTGCTTTGATCTCCATCGAGCTGATGTCGATCCTTCATCTACAAGTTGAACAGTGCTAGCTATGACTGGCATCTCTGAGTTGTTTTCAAATGGAGTTGAACCGGATGTAAAGTTGGTGATATCAGATTTAATAGGCCCAATTGACAGACTCAGCTGAAGGTCATCAAGCTTGGGTCTTTCCACTTCCAGTGCCTTAGGAGTCACATTGGAAAATTTCTTCGCATTTGGTGACCACTTATTTCCAAGATGGAGGTGGAAATCCAGATCAAGATCCATTGAAGACCCATCCCCTATTTCTTTTGCTGAGGATATAGCAGTACAAGCAGCTGCAGAACTCCCCTTCCTGTCTTGGGTACTTGCTGAACAACCTAACCCAAGAACCAGAGAAAAGCCATCCTGCAGCACCTTGGATCCATCGATGACACTGCATTTCTTGGTTCCCTTCAACTTAGAAAAGCAAGAGGTTGAAGCGCCAGGTGAATCAAGTCGTAAGACTGTGTCTCTGAAAAAACTAAATCCATCATCATCAAGTTTACCCAGACTCTTGGAAGCACTAAAGTTAGAATCGGCTGTAAATTTCTGCAGGGTGTCGTCCATGTAAGCTAAACAGAGACACAACTAGTATATCCAATTAACTTCCAGGATTGAAAACAGAGAAAGAGAACTTGCTTCAAGTGTGTTCAGAAAAAAATAAATCCACCCCCACTGACAAATCCAGAAGTATCACAGCGATCCATTTTTTGGAAACCTTTAAAATAACCTGTGAATCTCATATCCTTCGAAGAAACATTCTGGCAGTTGGTCCTCCTGTTCAGAACAAGTTAAATACATTAGAAGGTGATAGTATGCTAGAAAGAAGATAACACAATCTGTCTTTGATCCAAAAATGTTCAAGAACAGAACACAACTCAACGAAAACCAGATTGCTTTCTACCATTGTGTACCACTACAAATTGCCTAATTTTTTGGCCTGTGAACTTTTTTGGCTTTGTTTAGTTTATTGGTTAAGTGTCACCTCCCCATTCATCTCAAGATATAGCTACTTTCCTCTGCATCTGATTCCTATTTTATGCGGAATTTTCGTAATTAAGCTTTTCATTGAAATATTAGGATGTTGATTTTTAATGTCATTCCAATTCAATCCTCCAATGTAAAATATTCGAAGGTAATTAGCTTCCAATTAGCTCATTATGTCCAAAAATACCAAAGCAGCATGACCCAAAAATGGAAACTTGGAGAAACAGACTAATAACTCATAATTATATCATAAGATCATGATATTTATTCCTCATCTGACAATATGTTTGTGTGTGTGTGTGTGTGTAGATCCTAATATGGTATTCGAACAGTGAAATGAAACAATATTTCAGTGAGGAGGAAAGAATGAGTGAATTGGTCCTAAAAAGAGGTTCAGTGCAAAAAGAAACTCATTCATCAGGCAACCATAAAGGAAAAATAACAAAAAAGAAAAACCCTACAGAATGGAACAGAACTCACAGGCAGCCAACTAGTCGTGCCATGTTATCAAGTAGGAAATCACCTTGGTGCTACCATATATGTTTATAAATGGCATATAAAGAACAAATAGAAGTAGAAGACTAATAGATCTTATTTAAAGATAAACTCAAATTTGGACTCAACTGCCCCTGAACACCAAGAATCACAAATCAACTATCTAGGATAACGTACTAAACGATCCCTTAAATCCCCAAAAGACAAGAGAAGGCGCCTCGGAGTATATCTATCATAATATTTAATTTGTATCTTCACCAAATTAACAAGCCAAATTGAATAAACATAGAACATTAGAAATTGAATACCCATAGACCACCAGAAATTGAATACACGTGAACCAGCCACTAGAAACTGCATCCAAACCCATTAATACCCTGGAATGTTTCCAATTTGATTTGAATTTCTACCTACTCTCCATCCAAGATATGGCCCACCTACTGAACAATAAGGAATGGGAAATTATAGTAACAATATCATAAAATCAGAAATTCATTAATGCCTCAAAAATTTGAACAACCTATAATTATAATTATCAGAAATGGTGTCAACGACTAGTAACAAAATCAGAAGACATGAAATGATTTCTTATCCAACTTTTGGAAAAGAATATTTATCTATGGATTGTAAAGATGGTATTGAGCAGAAAAATGAAACACACAGCCTTAGGTAGGGAATTGGAGGGAGGAATAATTGAATTGGGCTTCCTACACCATCTGGTGCAAAAAGAAATATATCCAATGGGGAAACCACAAAGATAGAGTAACCTAAAGAAATGAAACTAATAGGCAGTCAGCCAATCATGCCAGTTAATTCGGTTGCAAATTATTTCTAATGCTAGTAAACTATGATTTAGTCCCAATCCTATAATGTGCATATCGGGTAAATTTTAGTAGAGAATCCCAATGATTCTAAATTTTAATGCCATAAATTTCCTACCCCGAAAAAAATGGTACTGCCCTAAAAGACCATAGATGTTTATAGGAGGGTTGTAGAGAATAAATAAAAGTATAAGATCAAAGGGTCTTAACTTGTAAGGATAATAGATTAAAGAATCCCCCACAAAAATTAAACATTTGAAGAAGGCAACTAATAAACCATTGAGAAGTATGTATAATACTGCTTAGGCATCATATGCTTCCAATCCAAAAAGAAGAAAAAGAAAAAGAATTTCTCAACTCAAAATGCTCAGGCAGGAAATAGAGTTTTTTCCTCACATAAGATAAGTAATATAAATTCTTGACAATTTATTAGAAACATAGTGGGGATGATTGTACCAAGGAGAGAAAATAATTCCCAAAAAGAAACATCAAGGTATAAGCACCTCTATTTGCTAAAGATGAGGAGAATATTACAAAGGTGGGAAAATAATCCCAGACAAGACACGCCAAAGTGGGTGCACCTCTCTTTGCTAAAAAAAAGATGGGATATTCTACAAAGAGGGAAAAAGAATTCCCCAACAATAAATGCCAAGGAAACACCTACCTCGGAGTTGGCTGCTCCAGAAAAGAAGGAATCACAAATTACCTAATTAAAAAATAATAAATTAAAAAAAAAAAAAAATCCTGACAAGAAACGACAAGGGAAAAATAATCTCCGACAAGAAACGCCAAAATAAATAAATAAAAATTCAACCTCAGGGTCAGCTGCTCCAGACAATATGTAATTACAAATTACCCAAGGAAAAAAGAATCCCCAACAAGAAACACAAAGGAAAATTCAACCTCGGAGTCAACTGCTCCCGACAATGTGGAATTACAAACTACCCATAAAGGATGACAGGACTAAATGATTTCTTAGATCCATAGAAGGCAACATAAAGTGGCTTAGAGTAATATCTATCACCAAAATTTATCTACACTTATCTTCAATATCTTAAAGAAACACCACCATTAATAGAATACACGTGGACCATCGGAAACTGCAACTAAACCTATCAATATCGGGAAAAATTTTGGCCCACTCTCTGTCCAATAAATGCTTGCGTCATGCTTTTTCTGGAACAGGGCCGGGACATTATAAGGCCACACGTAGCAACAAAGGTAATTCTTGCTCTCAACTTATTCTACTTTATTTTTATCTTTTTACACGTGCAATCAAAATACTTCAATTTCAAGATTCCTTAAAAACTACAATCAATGAACAAAAACTCAAAAAGCATGCAGTCCATCTAATAGTGCAGATAATATTGCACTTGCATTCAACTGCCAACCCATTGCAATTCAATAAATTTCAGATTAAAAAAAAAAAAAAAAAAAAGGAAAAATATAAACAAAAGTCATATGACAGTGAAAAAATATAAAAAAGTTTGGCAACGATTGTCAAAATCAAGCAATAAAAACCTTTTTCTTAATTAATTTTCCTATTTGTGCATAGATTTTATTCATTCTACGACAAGATGACAACAAACAAACAATGACGTCACCGCCGCCTTCAAGTACTATTCGACACTGTTAAAAGTATTGTTAAAAATCCCCCAAACCACGACAAGCAACCAAAAATTCTAAACTGCATGAATGATTAAGAACAAAAACTCATTTTAGGTCCATTTCTGTACACAAGCTCTCAAATTTTATATCAATTATAGGAAATAAATGAGGGCAACGAAAGAAAAAGGTAGAAAAAGAAGGCATTTAGCAATTTTGACCCTTTGCTCTCACGTTTTGCAAGAACCAGACAGAGCATGAATAAAAATTTTCATCAAGACCGGATTTGCTTAATACATTATGTAAACTAGAATAAATCCACGACATGAATTTTTGAGCCAAAATATAAAACCACGACTTGAATCTAATAAAGCACAATACATTTTTTTGTGCGAAAACATATCCATATCTCATTGATTAATTCAAAACTGCCAAATGAGAGAGGATCAACGACATGCATTCTTTCCAGGCAAAGAAAAACAAATAAATAAATAAACAACATGCAAACCAAAAAACATCAATTCAAAAAACAGCATACTAAAAATCTGAACATCAGTAATTGAGAACAAATGGAACAGTAATATCTGTGTATGTATAATGATCAAAACCACAAATTTTCTAAAAAATCAACTCAAAAACAATAGTAACAGCTTAACATGCAATAGAAAAAAATTCAAATAAGCTATTTTTCCATACATACCTTAATCTGCGTTTTGATGCTGAAAAAACATAAGAAAATATAAGAAAAAGAATTGAAATTTTCTATGACATCAACTCAAAAACAATAGCAACCGAGTAGACATGAAACAGTAAAACATTCAAATCAAAGATTTCGCCAAATATACCTTCGTGCAGACACACACACACACACACATGTATATATATAATGTATGCTGATATTCAAAGACAAGCGAACATGAATCTCGACATAATCAGCTAAAATGAAGCATTTCTGGCACAATCAACTAAGAAAATTGAGCTTTACATTCATCTGTGTTCGGTTCCCGAGAAAACGTAGGAAAAGTAAAGAAAAATTTGAAATTTCGAATCATAAATCTTTCATTTCAACTAAAAAAAACGTCTCCACTCACCTGAACCTAATACAACTATTAGGCATAAATTGAGTTGAGATTTTTTTTCTCCCCCTTTTTCCAGGAAAAACTAAAACAACATAAATCGTTTTTAAGATTCAAAATTTTCTTTTCTTTTCTCACGTTTTATCGGGAACCAAACAGAGAGTTGAGGCGTAGGATTTAGATCGTACAGAAGATAGGGAGAAATTTCGGAAGTTTAGAGAGAGAAAGTACCTGCAAAAGAGGTGGTTGGGGAAAGGCTACAGCAGCTTCGAAAACGTCGTCGTTAGTGATAAGGGGAGCCTAGGGTTTCGAGTGCCGGCGAGGAGGGGGAAGAGAGAGAAGGCCTTATATAAGATGGGACCTCGCGCGCATGTTAAGAACGTGGCGCATGTTAGAGCCCGCCAAGGGTTTAAGAACTAAGCCGGGTATGTGGCCATTAGGGCGTGGAAATCAGGAGGTAAACTTCCACGCGGCCGGTATGGAATGCTGCTGCTACAATTTCCTCTCTCTTTTAAGCCCTTTTTTTTGTTTTTGTTTTTGTTTGGGGATTTTGGCCACAAGTCTATATAATTGGACTTGCGCAACCATAAGTTTACAATAAAATCTTATTGAGTAATAAGTCCACATTCATATTTCATTGACAAAATTACCCTCCATATAATTGGACTTGTGCAACCATAAGTTCACAATAAAATCTTATTGAGTAATAAGTCCACATTCATATTTCATTGACAAAATTGCCCTCTTATTGAAACCACTAACAGATCTCTAAATCACATTTTCTCTCTCTTAACCATCCGCTACAATTTCCTCTCTCTTTTGATCCTTTTCTTTTGTGAACTTATGGTTGCACAAGTCCAATTATATAGAGTTATAGCCAAAGTCCCTTTGTTTGAGGACTCTGCCCACAGGTCCATATAATTAGACTTGTGCAATCATAAGTCTACAATAAAATCTTATTGAGTAATAAGTCTACATTCACATTTCATTGACAAAATTGCCCTCTTACTGAAACCACTAACAGATCTCTAAATTAAATCACATTTTCTCTCTCTTAACCATCCAAAGACCCCTCCACACTAACACCACCGCTACCATCCCCACATTAACAAAACCATAGTGGCAAGAGCCTTTACGATTAATTCATATAAGTTTATGAACCTTCTGGTGCCTTATTCCCCTTGACCCCTTAATATGACCTCCTCTTCCCATTGTTCTTTCTTTATCTTTTTAATAATATAATATTTATTCTTTATGAAAATTATCGATTAAAAAAATATCAAGAATTGGTATTGACTCTTGATTTACTCAATAGGTTATAGTTGCCATGTTGAAGCCTTCATCGTTGATAAAATAATATGAAAAAAAAAAATTCTTATTACAAAACAAATTATTCATTCATATAAACGCAAAACGTGTGCTAACACATTACTAGAACATAAAGCAAAACTCCAAACTGAAAAGGTGGCTACACATGGTTTTTGAAAATAATTTCATGTAACTGTTAAAATAACACTTTATTTGTTTCAAAATCCATAATTTTTCAAACCACTAATATGAAATCTAATTGTTTCATTCATAATTTAGCTATTAAATTTACTTATAAAACAATTATTTAAATTTAAAATTTACTAAAAATAATTTAATTTAAAATTTTCTAAAACAGTTACATGTAACTATTTTTAAATAGGTACACTTAACCAATGTAACTGTTTTTTTTTTTTTTTTAAACAAAATTTTATATTCATCATAAGTCTTGTTTTGAAGGTCTCAATAAATAGATTTTAAAAATATAATTTTTATTAAAAACTAATGTGTAGATTAAAAGTTATGCTATTTTTGTTGGGTTTTGTTTTCTGTCCTAGCAAGGGCTTCCCATTTCCCATGGACTGCATCCACTAGCAAGACCGAGGGAAGTAAAGCATGAGCAGGAATAGACCCAAACCGATTTATATCTATTTATTTTTATTTAATTAGTAAATGAAAACATAATTGGTTTTTTTTTTTCCTTTTTACAATATAAAAACATCATATCAGGACTCAAACTAAGAACTTCCCCTGAAAAAGAAAAAAAAAAGGTACTATTAAACCATAAGACCATTGGCAAAAATGTTTAGTAAAACTCTTTTAGATGTAGTAAACGTAGTCCTAGCCTTTAACTGTTTTCATGATACAGGTTTCAAAGAAAACATGTGAGTTATATATCACAATGGGAAAGGAAGAATATTATGGAAAAATAAATGCTCTTCTTTTTAACATTTTCTCTTCTTCTGTTTTTTTATTGTTTTTGAAAAAATATATGTTTTTGTTATTGGGGGTGTTGATCGATATACTGACTCCACATTAACTGTTCCAGTAAAACGTTGGAGAGAATGAAACCATAAATCTGTTATTGTGAATATGAGAAATGTCAATTGCAATTGCGATTATTCAACTGTCGTAGTTGTGATTAGCATATCTTACGTGAGAGGGTCATAAAAGTTTTGAGTTCGAATCATTTAATGAATTATAAGATGTTCTTTTATTATAAACAAAATAAAATAAAATAAATATAAATATATAAATAAAATGAGTGCATTGCACACATCAATCACAACACAATGATCATACCCACGTGATTGTGATTAGCATCACCTTAGTGAATAATGGATTCCATCGAGGGGACTTGGTGCATGTCATTACGTATATGGTTGAGGGCATTTTGGTAATATGATAGTTCTAGCTCTTTTTCATTGTCAATTCGGGGTAGTTGTAACTTGTAACGGCTGTAGCCACTAATATTTACAGCGGATAAGGACATAACCGCTCGTGTTATTTTGAAATTTTAATCTCGTGGCGAAGCGATGGAGAGCACAGTGAAAAACCGGGAGTGCCACGCCAGCAATGACGTGAGGTTTCCCACGTAGGCAGCGGCTCGTCACCGCTCATGGTGCGCCGACAGCCAGACCCACGTGGAGATATCTTATATGTTGGTGATACCTTTCCAAGGTGGGTATTTCGGTCCCGAAACCGCCGGGTCCCAATCCTCTACGTTAGTTTCCACCATTTGTGTCAAATTTTTCCATAATCTAATCTATATTAATTATATTCCAGACAAACACAACCTATTTAATGATACAATAAATATTTACCTCTTTAATGATACAATAAATATTTACACTTTTGAAGGGTGCAAAATCAGTTCTCAAAAAGATATTTAGGAAAAAGGGAGGGTGCAAATGTTTTTTTTTACTTTAATTGGCTTAAAGGGAATAGAATTGGTGGGGTGATACCCTTGTCACCAAAGTTTTGTGAAAGCATAATCAATTGTAGCCATATAAACATTCTATTAAGCATCCCTTTTTGAAAAAAATTAATGATTAGGGTTTTTTTTTTTTTTTTTTTTTTTTTTTTTTTTTTTGGTCCAAATGAGAGGTATCCCAAGTTATTAAGCCCAGACTAATTCCTATGATACACAAACCACCTGCAAGCCCACATATTTGACAATGAGGGAGCAGAGACTTGTACTCGGGACCAACAGTTCTTGAGCCATGATCATTTGCTATTTGTGCTACCCTTGCATATTATGATTAAGGTATTTCAAACCTTACTCCTATTAAAGTTTTGACCCTAACTAATTTTTTAATGGTACGTATGAAATGTACCCTATTTGCACTGGTAACAATAACTGCGAGAAGTCGAAATGATAACTTTTGGAGAGCAAGTTAAGGGTTTGACCGCTCAACCAACCCCATAGGAATTAATTAAGCACATTATATTTTAAAATTTTGAAAAATTTTACTCTGTGTATATTGCTACGATTGGTTGTCATTAAAGTTATTGGTAGTAATATTGTTACCTCATTGAAAGGAATAATTCTGCAATTTGCAAATCAAATATGAGTACTCCATTTACAATATGTCCAATTTGGACAGTTCTTGCCGGTCTAGTTTAGTTCATTTATTAAAATGGTACTGATAAAGAACCAAACCGGCTAAGACGTTAGGTCACCAATTCACAAGTCGAACCAATCTAACTTTGTTATGCTCACCCGTTGGACACATCGATTGATATTAGCACCCCATGTTTTCTTTCAAATTCAACCCAAAACGACATGATTTTTGTTTAATTTCAAGCCTGCTATGCCACATCAGCTATAAGGGGCAGAGTTAGGATTTTTCTCTTTGGGGGCCATGGTTCATAAATTGTATGCAACGTTTACTATAATTACAAAGCATATATGTAAGCTTATTACTTTATGAGTGAAGTAGCGAAAACCACTCATGTTATAATATGCATATTTTCCCATCTTGCTCCATACAATACACAAGAATTGAAGACATTGATTCGATTTAAAAGGGGGGGAGGCATAGCTCCTGTCAGCCCCCCTCCCTCCGCCCTTGTCAACCAATATGTGTAACTAACGTAATCAATAAGTCTATCATTTTTCTTTTGATAACTATGGTCACACTTATTTTATTTATTTTTTATTACCAATAGGGTGTTCATATTTAAAACCCTTAACTAGATTAATATTTGGAACATGGGTAAAGGCAACTCCCTATTCATCTCGGTCAACTCCCAAAGATGAATCTCACTGATGCCCCAACTCAAGAGTTAGGAGAGTCATAAGTCAAATTTAATATATTTCATTTCCGGAGACATTTTTATTTATTTATTTATTTTCATTATGGTGCTACATTCATGAATAATATATGTGGCATTCATATTTCAAAATAAAAATATATTTTTTAAATTAATTACAATAAAACCACATACGCCATCGGCTGTCAACCACCATCGGTGGATCCAACCGATAATTTTAATATTTTTTTTAAAATATAAAAACTAATTAATATGAGGACAAGATTTAATAAATAAAAACAAAAAACCAAAACCAATTGTAACCGTCTTCACGTGGGTCCATTTGCCAAGAAAAAAAAGTGGGCCCCAAAAGTCAATAGCGTTTCTTAATTACATGCAAAATGATAACGTCACCCGTGGGGCCATACATTGGTTAGTGGTTGCAGTTGTAACGTAAGGACCAAAAGCTGAGCAGTGGGGCCCACCTTGATTTTCTGTACAAAAAGTGATGCCACGTGGATTTAACAGGGAGCCTGCGCACCACACGAGTCTCCAAGGCCAACCCCAGTGGGCTGCACCTGTACCTATCGCCACATATAAGCCCGACACGTGTGCATGCGTTGCCTTCCACCCCGATGTAGTTATCAGAACTGGACCGGGCCGGCCGACTAGACCAAAAAACTAGTAAACCGGCCAGTGTGTACTGGCGATTTGAACCGATTCTATAATCTATATCGTTTGTTTCGAGGGGTATTGCATAAATTTCTAGTCATACGTGGTCTTTTGTTTTGTTTTATTTTGTTTTTTAATGAACGGCCTAGGATGTTTCATTAATAAAATTACTGTTACAAATCAGAGAAAAATTGGTCTCTTATAAACTCTGAAACTTTTTTAATCCAAACACATAAATCTTCAATATGCTTAGCATGCCTTGCAAGGTTATGGGCTACCGCATTGCTTTCGAGACGAATGTGAGAGAAAGCCTTACAAGGTTATGGGCCACCGCATTGCTTTCGAGACGAATGTGAGAGAAAGTAATCGCACCAAAAGATTGGGCTGCCTCACTTTGGATGTCCTCGATTAAAAGTCTTAAGGGAGTTAGCCTAAGCTCAAATGAGTTAATAGCATTAACAATCTCCACATTGTCCCCTTGCACCTCCACTGACCGTAGTCCCAAATCACGGGCCAAAAAGTTCATATACATGATTTTGTCACAAAATGTTGTACATGATTTTGTTACCTGTGAAGATCAAAATTTGATTTTTTTTCTAAAAATTATATAATGTCATATTTTATTGAAAAAAATTCCTTAATCTTCATTGATGTACATGAGCTTGTTTTAATATATTTTGTTTCAATTAAATTTATGTTAATATGGTAGACTTAACATGATGAATATGATGATGTGATGCGTATCTTGAATTATATGGTCGATTGAAATACGAGAGAGTTAATGGGAAAATAGATAGAAGCCTAATCATCTATACTACCTATAAAAAGCTTAATATGAGAAAAACTTTTGATTGACTAATATACCCTTATTTTAAATTTTAAATGCACAACTATCCTTCTGCATATAGAAAATATAAGAATATAAAACACATACATAAATAGGAATTCTAAGGAAACTATAATTCGTATAAATAAAACCCTAAACCCTAACATATATCATCTCTTTATTAACAGCGGCATTCTAAATTCTACTTTTTTCTCTATTAACAGTAGAAAATAACACCACGCTCTTCTTTATTTTCTTCTGGCGATTCGAAACTTGGAGAAGTTGGCCTTAACTGATGCACAATTGAGGCTATTGCCACCGGTGGAAGTGTCTTAGGATGACAAGCTAGTGGAGAACGATGCTTTGGTATTGGATCGATTTCTTGACATTCTTCAGGATTTGCATGGGAGGATCTCAAAGAAACTGTAATGGGTTGATTGCCCACTTGAGAATTTCTGGTGTTTTATGACAAAGCCCATGATGCAAATTATATGGAAATTATAGAAAACTGATTGAAGACTCATTTCAATTTCATTGAAGTTTTTTTTGCCTTTTTAGTGTTTTGTGAGATTAGATTGGGTTCCAAGAAAAAAAGGGGGGGGGGGGGGGGGGGGGAGGAAGGTCTAGTTTTAATAGTTCTATTATTGTTTATATATTTTGATACTATTTTATTTTATTTTTTCATGTTTACGAAGTTTTCATTTATCTTTGACTGCATTTTTAATCCTTCACTTTTTTGGTTTTAAAAATATTATTCTCATCAAATTTAAACCTAACTATTTAACAAAAGTAGGGACAATTTTGCTCCCCTTTCACCGAAGTAATAGAAACCCCAAATCCACCAAATCTGAAGTTTTCATCAATCTTTGACTGCATTTTTAATCCTTCACTTTTTTGTTTATATGCTTTTCCCATTTTCTTTTATGGTTTTCATTATTTTTTATGTCAATCATTTTTATTATTGATTATAATTTGATAATACCAATTGTGTAGTATCTTTTATTTTCTAAATTTTTCAACTGAAAGTGCATATTGATTAAAATATTTTATCTAAAGTTACTATCTGCATACAATTAAACTTCTTATTGATATCCTTAGTTTGAGATAGATAAAAATGTCTACATGTGAGTTTTAGATAAATATAATCTATACGTTTTAATAATAATAATTCTTATTTTTTACTAAACAATAAAATCATAAAACAAATAAAAACACACCAAAATCTTAAAACAAATAAAAACAAAATAGATATAGGTTTGAAACCAATTTGAAATATCAGTTCCTACCCTTACCATGACTTCTAGCCATGCAAGAAAGCACCACGTATATAACACCAAATAAAAACCCTCCATTGGTTCTTGTTCTTTTACTTTTGTATAATATATTTGTTTTCTTTCACAAGATGTTTGATGGGTACGTTGAAGTTGGAACTATTCTTTTACAATTTTTTTTTTTTTATACACCATACTCACATGAATATATATCTTTTATTATCAAGTGCACCCGATGCAAGTTGCATTAAGTGCACTCCAAAACTCTTACCTGCAACTTGTATTTGGCCAAAACAACCGTTGGATTAAATTTCAATCATATGTTGGTCATGCATGCAAAAAATCAAGTTGATCAAATATTGAAAACTATTTCATTCGAAATGTTTATAAATGAGCGATTGCTATTGATTAAAAAATAAACATTTTAAATCGAATAGCAATCAATCTCAGATCAACTTGATTTTTTCCATAAAACACTTACATGAGAACGCTATCTAATCCAATGGTTGGATTCACAAAATGAAAATCACTAGAGTTTTGTAGTGCACTGATATTAAAGGACTACACACACACACACACACACACACTCTTGACCTTTAGTTTTGATGGATGATCATGATACAATTTTATGTATTTTTATTGATTCTTCATGCCTATTAATGCTTTTTTTTTTTTTTTTTTTGGGTAAGTGAGATATGTATATTAATGTTAATAATTCAAATACCAAGATATCGCAAGATTTTATGTTAAAGATTTTTTATAAATAAATTATTTTTATGTTGATTTTTTAAAAAAATTTTATGTTGATTTTTTAAAGAAATATTTTCCTACGCAAAATATTTACGTGCAACGCACGTGTGCTATAATTAGTGATAATAGGTGGGTGGGTGGGTGGGTGGGTTTTGGCCCTGGGGGGGGGGGGGGATCTTACCAATTGGTTGATTTCAATTTGTAAAAAGTTGGTATATTTTATTTGAGACATATTAGCAGGTTGAAATTATAACTGATGGTAGTTGAATCCATTTGAAATCACGGCTTCCAAATTCCAATAATAAGTTACTTGTATCAACTAGATGTAAGCACACGTGCATTGCACGTGGTTATTTTTCAATAATATGAAATATAAATGAAAGAATAATTTTTAAAGAATTAAATATTAATATCGGTTTGGTTAGATTTTTACTTCTAATGAAACTTATAGTGAGTGAGTAGTATAACTAATTTGAAAAATTTTAAGTTAGTCACAAATAAATTTAGAATATAATAATTCCCAATAATATATAGTAACACAATATTATATTGATTAACCATAAAATTTCAACAATTTGAAATGAAAATTTAAATAAAAAAAAAATTAATCATTATTGAAGATATATGCTGTCACCAATTTACAAAAATGCTGTTACTTAATAAGTTGAAGGTATTATATTTTGGTAATTGATGAGTTTGAGTAAAATAAAATAAAATAAGTAAGCTATTTGCACAAATCAGAGTAACATTGATGAATTTCGTAAGTATATCATAATCATGAAATGATCATCATACATGTTATGGAGAAAAACAATGAATTCAAACTTACCAAATTCTAACCTCTAACGATTGAAAACCAATAAATCTTGCTATTTCCTTTAAAGTTTTGATGGAGAAACATCCATTTACAATGAAAAAGTTAAAGAATGACCTTGCATAGAACTCTAATGAAATACAAAAAGAAATGTTTCCTAATAAGTTAACTACAAGAGTATAAATGTCTCCTATATAAACTTTACAATAATAGTAGTTGTCATCTATTCAACTATGTACAATCTATACTACTTATAAAAAGTTGAATGTAAGAAAAACTTTTGATTGACTAACATATCCTTATTTTAAATTTTAAATACACAATTACCCTTCTGCACATTTTTAATTTTATTGTAATTGAATAAATAAAAACTACTATTGTAGTAAAGTTTATATAGGAGACATCTATAATCTTGTAGTTAACTTATATAGGAAATATTTCTCTTTGTATTTCATTAGAGTTCTATGTAGGATCATTCTTTACCTTTTTTTTTATTGTGAATGGATGTTTTTCCATCAAAACTTTAAAGGAAATAGCAAGATTTATTGGTTTTCAATCATTAGATGTTAGAATTTGGTAAACTTGAATTTATTGTTTTTCTCCATAAGATGTATGATGATCATTTTATGATTATGATATACTTACGAAATTTATCAATGTTTATTTTGATTTGTACAAATAGCTTGCTTATTTTATTTTATTTTATTTTACTCAAACTCATCAATTACCAAAATATAATACCTTCAACTTATTAAGCAATGATGGCATTTTTGTAAATTAGTGACAACACATATCTTCAATAATGATTAATTTTTTTTTTCTATTTAAATTTTCATTTCAAATTGTTGAAGTTTTATGGTTAATCAATATAACATTGTGTTACTATATATTATTGGGAATTATTATATTCTAAATTTATTTGTGACTAACTTAAATTTTTTCAAATTAGTTATACTTCTCACTATAAGTTTCATTAAAAGTAAAAATCTAACCAAACTGATATTAATATCTAATTCTTTAAAAATTATTCTTTCATTTATATTTCATATTATTGAAAAAAAACCACGTGCAACACACGTGTGCCTACATTTAGTAAGATTAAAAGGGTGCAAAAGAAGGGTAGTTGTGTATTTAAAATTTAAATAAGGATATATTAGTCAATCAAAAGTTTTTCTCACATTCAGCTTTTTATAGGTAGTATAGATAACATTGCTTGTGGAATCAAGATCATCCTATTTTGGTGTCTTGAAAAAGGAATTATAAATAAAATTTTCCATTTTTCTCTATAAAAAATATAGTGTTGTAGTAGAGTATGGTTATAATGATAGCTACGGAATAATTATCATATTAAAATATTAGAAATGAAGAGAGAAATTTATTACTCCCTTTGTCCCACAAAGATAGGCTAGGTTTGATAAATCACGGAGTTTAAGAAAGGGTCATCATTGCATTGACTTGTATTAATTAAATTTCATCTTTCCAAAAATACCCTCAATTTTTTTGTATTGGGTTTTGTGTTAAAAGTTATCATTGAAATAACAAAGGGTATTGTAGAAAACTTATAAAAATAATGATTTGACTTTTCAAAGTGGACAAACATTTTGGGACAAAAAAAGTTACAAAAATGGCCTATCTTAATGAGACAAAGGGAGTACTTTTTATTTTCATGATTACAAAAAACTAATGACTAATTGTCATGCAAATATTTTTCTAAGTTGAAAATTAATAAAATTTCTTTTTGGCTTTGATTTAGGGGGAAAAAAAAAAATTTCTAGTTAAGCAATGAATGAATCCAATGTGATTACCTAAAAATGAATGGGGACTTTGGCCACAAGTCCATAAAGTTGGACTTGTGCAGCCATAAGTCTATCATAAAATCTTATTTAACCAAAGGTCTCTCTTAGATATTTTCAGACGATATTACCCCTTCATATTATGTAGCAAAAGGTTCCTCTTAAAAAGTTACATATAATCAATATAACTGGTTTTTATTTATTTATTAATTTTTTTTATACATAATTTTATATTCATCATGAGTCTTTTCCCTAATTTTTTCCCAAAAAAAAAAAAAAAAATCAATTAAATCTGGGCAAACATCTACTTGTAATTGAAGTATATACTGAACCTACAGAAAAATAGTTACATGAAAACAATTAGTTTTAAGTCAATTGTGGCTGAATTTTAGTCACAAAATATTTAAATCTTACAAACTTTTAGTTTCAAACACATCAATTTAATTGATTCAATAGATACATCTAACAAATTTAATAATTTTATATGAGAAATTGTACAAAATTGAACCCACATTAAAATAGTTACATGTTTATTTATTTTAAAACCGATACATGTAAGTATGTAATCAATATAACTATTTTTTTTTATACATAATTTTATTTTCATCATGGGTCTTGTTTCGAAAGGCTCGACGAATAGATTTCAAATATATAAATTTTATTGGAAATCGATAGTTAGATCGAAAATTATGTCATTTTAAAATTTGAAAACAAAAAATTACACTTAAGGGTAAACTTGACTTTATGCATTTACCACGGTTACAAAAGTAAACTCATTTTACTTAAAAGTAAACTTATGGTTGCATAAGTTTGGTTGCATAAGTTTGCTGCATAGACTTATGCCTCTATAAATCCTATAAAAATAGATTTTTTGCTAATTTCATCTAACGTACGTAATTATGTCGCATGCCATAATGTCAATTGTCAAGCAATGCTTGTATTTATTTATTTATTTGCTAAACGTGAGTATTCGAAGCCCAATCCTATTGAGAGTTGGTTCTAAATTAGTCTCATGTAATGCATAATTCATCTAAATTCTCACACATATATTTGACTCTACACTGCTAGTGGTATTTTGTAAATATGAAATCAAGAATTGGAAAAATTGAAACCTGGAAGAAAATTTGCAACTGTCATATATTTGATTAAAAAAATCAGAAAATTCGATGCATTTGGTAAATTCAGATCGAAAATTGAACCCCCCAACCCCCCAAAAAAAAAAAAAGATCGCAAATTGAAAAATATGGAAAACGCTTGGCTATCTTAAGGGGCTTGTAACAAAATTAATAACTTGGACAATAGACAGATTATGCTTTGGGCCAAAAATGTAAGAGGAAAAATACACCTAATCAGGAATCAAAATTTTGCATCCGATATTAGGAAAAGTAGATGACATCAATAAATATCAGTGGACCAACCAAAAAGGAAAAATAAATAAATAAATAAATAAATTCAGTGGTGGCCTCCAAAAGGTAAGGAGGAGAATTTGACAAAAATACTGAACTTCCGCTTTTGGGTAAGCAAAAGAATCATTCTCTCCCAATATTTTTGTTTTTAGATCTACTTGTTAGGGAAAGATAAGATTTTTCCCATGAAATATTAGTAGTGATCTTAAATAAACGAAATAAAGAAGCATGAGTAGCCTCTTGCATTTTAGCCATTTAGAAGAGGTAGTAGCGTGGGCATGTAACTAAACAGTGCATTAAGATGGATGGTTATTACGTTGCTTGATAAAGGCTACCAGAGAAGTTGGGTTTCCCTAGTTCCATGGTGGGCTCTCAAGTAGAGAGGATGAGACGGGACCCCATCTACCATGGATGGGTAGTAGCCCGTTCTCAAGGATAAGGGGACATAATTTTTTATGCAATTAGTTTCATAAGACATAATGTTATTTAAAAAAAAATGTAAGAAAAAAATAATAAACATAATAATAAGATCATTGGATCATATTAAATCCAAAAACTAAATAATTATGTAAGAAAATTGTCATCTGATTGGACTATCCAAACTCTTTTTTGAAACTATGAGAGCAAGAAATCATATTATCTTGTAAGTTTTATTATTTTTATTTTTATTTTGGGTCTAAATTATCTTGCAAGTTTTTTTTTAATTATTTTTTTAGGTGGTGGTTTTGTTTTGTTTTGATTTATTTCCTTGGATGGGTAATAGTTATTTTGCTTGTAATAAAAGGCCAGTGAAACTTTAAGACCTTATCTAAGAGAATCTTCCATATTATCTTGCTAAGTTAAATGTATGTCACCCTTCTTTTAAATTTTTATTAATGATAGGTCCATTATGGGAATAGTAAAACAAAATTGGGAAAGAGAACTTTTGTATTTTTTAGTGTCTTGGACAAATGCTTTGTGTATAGCGAGTGACCTTGGTGTCAAATTAAGACAACATTTTGATCAGACGTACCTACCCTTTTTTTCATTTTTTTTTCTTTTGGGGGGGTATTTTTGGGCTCACCTGCTCCAAGGTTAGAAGTCGCACCATTTCTAATTTGGCCCTGTATATGCCCAAGGTACATTGAATCTTTCATATTATAAAACCATCCCCTCTCTCTCTCTCATAAAAAAAGCCAAAATTTGTTTTGGAAGTCATAACCAAAACGTCATTGTACTTTATCATATATACTTTCTTATGCAGCAAGCAGAATAATAATAAAACCAATCCCAACAATCAATCACACAAAAAAAAGAAGGCCAATAATTGTATGACATGATCACTTAGCTTTTTGTCATGATAGACCAACTGGTTACCATAAGATTAAAAAAATAGTAAATATCTTTCTCTACCTTTAATGAGTTTTTATGGTCATGATTTATGCCTTTTGTTATGACGGGTATGTTAGATGTGCCCTATAAAGAATATTAGATTTATCAAGAAGGAAATAAAGTTGTTGATATCTCGATTAATTTAGATCATAGAATTAAATCAATCGGATTTAGGATTTTAATTACCTTAGAGAGAAAATTTAGAATTTTTTTGGAAGATTTGATTGATAGCTCTAGTTTTCGTTGGTGTTGCTATTTTTCTATTTCACCTTCACCAAAAAAAAAAGAAAAAAAAGAAAAAAAAAAGGAATATCAAGTGATTAGATAAAATGCTTATATTCATAAACAAGAGGGATTTCGATTTGGTGTATTTAGTCACTTTAAATGCACCGTAAAATTACCGTGCAATGAGCGACATGTAGAGAGAGTTGAGATTGGAGGGTTGAGTTTGGTTGGGCATAAAATGGTTGTCTCCAATCTCAACTCTTTCTACGTGTCGCTCATCGCACGATAACTTCACTGTGCATTTAAAATAACTAAATGCACCAAATCCACTTCCAAAGAGGAGGGATATCAACACCAACGAAAAGGATTAGATTACAAGAACTCTCACCTCTCGTCTTATCATTAAACTCCAGTGAATATGAAGCAAAGCAAAAATGGTTTAACATAATAATGAGACTGTATGAGATCATCATGTAAAAATTATATAGAAAATTTGTGTCCCTAATCCTGGCTCTATATATATTCCAAGGCCCTTTTTCTATAAAGACACCGCACAACATACGTGGAGTAGTCCTACCCTTTTGGCACCCAATAGGAGGGAGTCTATGCTTTGGTCGAGTAAATTAATCAAGATGATTGTCCGTATAAAATATAACCAGTGGATGCTTGACAACAAGATGTGATTCTTCTAGCCTACTAGGAAACTACACTGGACCATGCTTCATGGGTTTGGCTTCGATCCAATGAAGCCTTGGCCAACATCAATATGGGCCACCCCAGAATAGGATCAGTCCTCAAACTGGGTCGGCTCATTACTGCTTCGTAAAAGCTGGGTGGGCCTTTATTGACATCCAAAAACTTGCTTTGTACCTCCTAAAGTCCCTAACCCTTGTGGTATCTCAAGGTTTTATGAAAAATATAAAAGGTTTTATGAAAATTGGTCGCATTTTTATTTTATCTTTTGGTTCAAGAAAATTGGTCACATTGTTCATTAGAAAATATCATTTTGAATAACTTTGTATAAGAAAGTTTTCAAAATGATATTTTCTAAAAGACAACGCAGCTAGTTTTTATAAGAACTTTTTATGTTTTTCATAAACCTTAAAAAATATAAGGAGTTAGAGGTGCTAAGCAAGTTTTGGTGTGCCAGGCCCCCAAAAGCTGGAGCTGACGGATCCAGCATAACTGAACTACCTAGTCCAGTCCCAGCCTAACCCAACCCTCTATATATCTAGAGTAAGCATCGGTCTCTTGAACCCAATGCACCACCCAGACCCAGCCCATTATAACTTTTTTTATTTTTAATTTTAGTCTTTTTTTTGGGCGGAAAGGGTTAATCATAGTAGAAAAGCAGAGAGGACCATTGAAGACCACTACGTACACAAAAGGAGGAAGAATGAATCGCACAGATACTGGGATATAATCTCTTCAAGCACCAAAGCTACCACTGAGAAACCCATCCATAGACTAGGTGGGCACACAACTTTATTTTTCTAGTCCAGCAGTGGGTGTACAAATTAACATTCTGGGCTATATGTTACGAAGATAAAATTTTCCAAGATATGCCAAAAGATTCTTTGACTTCTAAGGCAAAATAGATATGGGCCATCCTTGGCCTAGTGATATACTGGTATTTGTCCACTCTTACGTGGGGGAGGTCATAGGTTCCAGACTTTGAGCCTTCAAAGGAAGGATTACTCCTATTGTGTAGCCTGGACTCTACTCTAAACAAAAGAAAAAGGAAGAAGAAAGGGCCCTTTAGAATTCGGCTTGAGAATCCACTAGCTAGTAGCTTTGAATCTAGCTAGCCTTACGTCCAAGGAAGAGAAATTTAAAGTTTGGGTCCAATGCTAACGAGTGCTGGTGGTATATGCGAATGCAATGAATTCATAATCAATGGTTGGTGTGCGGATGTGCGTGGTTACCGGACAACATACACAAATACATTCAATTCATAATCCATTGTTAGTAAGACAAAAATAGATGCTCTTATAAAAATTTAAATTAATCTATGATTACAATACAATACCAAGAGACGTACTTTACCACCCAAGCTAGGAGCCTGAAATACATTTTCAAAACCCAAAACTTTAGCATATTTATTATCATAATTTCCAGGGCCGGCCCTTTAATTTATCAATGTGGTTGCTTAGGGCACCACTTTTTTGGGTGAAAAAAAGGGCCCAACATCAAATGTAGTAACTGGTATTGGGTTAGCCCAAAAGAAAAAAAAAATGTAAGGGCCCAAGTCCAGCAGCCCAAAGAGTTTAAGATCCAAACAAAAATTAAAAGGGGGAATCTCAGATTTAAAAAGGGGGAATCTCAGATCTACAAAAGTCAAACGTAAAAAAAAAGCGTGTCTTCTCTCAGCCTCAATCCCTCACTCCCCTTTTACCCTTTATGGCTTACCTTAGAAGTCAGACCTCTCTCCCAGTCTCCCTTTACAGCTTCTCTACCTCTCACGCCTCTCTCTTTCTCGCTTCTGTCTCTAAGGTATTATTTCGTATTAAATTTCTTTGTCTTTCACTCAATCACTTTTAAATCTTCTTTCTTTCTTTCTTCTTCTTCTTTTTTTTTTTTTTTTTTTTTTTGTTGAATGCTTTGTTTGTACTGTTGCAGTTGGACATGAAATTTATTTTATTTTATTTTATTTTATTAAATGCTTTGTTTGTACCGTTTGGTTATTGAGAAAACATAGGAAAAAGAAAGAAAATTACCAAATTTAATTTTTTTTTGGGTGCGTGAATAAATATAAGGGGCCTCATTTTTTGAGTTCAGATGGGGCCTCCAAAAAGTCAGGGCCGGCCCTGATAATTTCCCCACCCATTGCACCTTCATTACAGCACCATTCAAGCTTCATTCCAAGTGGGGAAATGGTCTATAGTACGGAGAACAAAAGTACCTTGACTTTGGAAAAGAAGCCCACTATTATTAATTGGATAAGTTCATTTGTAATGGCCTAGTGGGTTACACAAATTCCATGCTACAGTACCCCCACTTTTAAAAGGCACCTTCACTTCTGGCCCAAAAAGAATGTCAAAGTCTACCTATTCAAATTTTTATTTCTGGAACATATCCGTACAATTTATGAATGAAAAGGACATGACTCTTCATTCAGACTCATCATAGCTAGGAAAAGACTAATTCATACACTGCTTTTAATGGAGGCGCTGTACCCACTTTGATCATCATAGTACTTTGACCAAAGCATTACACCACCATACTTTCTTGACATCTTTATCACCGGAAGGATCTGAGAAGTGAGCACGTTGGCCGGAATAAACCCGCTTCCGGCCGCCGCCGGAGCAGCGGGTAAACCCAAAAATATTCTCCCAGCATTTATCGATGTAGTCCACCGGTTCCAAGAATTTATAAGGTTAGTGATGTTACCGGAACTATATTGGCAAGGGGCATTATTATAGAATTGAACCCAAACATAGTCGAAAAGGCCTGTATTGAGTGCAGCCCCTTGAAACCTATCAGGAAATGGGCATTGTGGTGCAGCTGTGAGGTACACCTTTCTGCCCCTCTTGCTATAATCGGATAAATAACGAGCAAGATCTTCCCAATATTGGGTTGATCCAAGCTCTATGTCGAAATCTATGCCGTCCAATATGGCGTCCCCTAAGGGGCGTGACGATGATGTTCCGCCCAAAAAGTTGTTCCATAGATAATCTGCGACGTTTTTTGCATCCTGGGGAGAAGCTAGAGAGTAGCTTCCAATGCCACCTCCTATAGAGAGCATCACCTTAATGCCTAGCTTTTGACAACTCCTTACGCCGTCGCTGACAATGGTGCATCCATTGGTTGATGGGTTGCAATGACCGGCAAGGTTGATTGAAGGGGTTTGGCCATTGCCAAATTGGTTGAGGAAGGCTATGTTCACGTAGGCATAATTTCCGGTGGCACATGTGGCGGCTAGGGTTCCCTCGTTGCCATTTTGACCCCAATAGATGGCGATACCGCCGCCGCAAGAGGCGTCGACTAGTGCCATGATGAAGAGGGGGAGGAGTAGAGATGTGGGTTTAGGTTTTGTAGCCATTTTTTTCCTTCTTTTTTTTCTGCTAGCATATGCCAATGTGAAGTGGTTTTTGTGGTTCGATAATGTCGAGGGGATGCCTCCTCTTTATAGAATTTGAACTCTTGGAATGGCATGACTTTTTCTCAATACTCCCAACGGCTGCCAAAAAAAAAAAATAAAATAAAATAAAAAACCAAAAGTTTAAAATAAAATAAAAATGTCCATGATCGAGTTAGCAAAGTTGACCGGCGTATAGGGACCGTGTGTTTCACGAGTGTGGTGGCTAATATTTCACTAGGTTCAGTTGGATACTCAATTTTCAAGTATTCGCCATAACAGCCGCAATACTTTGTGGGGCGTCACCTTAATTACATGAAGATAGGGTTGACCCGACCACACAGCTAGTAGTCTTGCCTAACCCTATTACAATTTAATCATACTACATTAACTTCTCATATATTCATGTCGGCATGAGGACAAATGTGGAAATTGATTGTAATATCTCTAATGTTAATTAAATCCGGTAGCATATGTGATGCACAAATTACATCCTAATTATCCTTATCATAATGCAGGAGAAAAAAAAAGGGTTGAGTGCCCATTTTATAAAGATACATAGATATTAAATCCGCACCTCAGATTAGTTTAGGGTTTTATTTTTTATTTTCTTTTGAAAAAAGATAATTTAGCAGTAGGCTAGAGAAGGAAATCCACCATCCACTCTAAAAGGTTAACTCGACCGACAACTAATAAGGTTAAATTTCAAATCCCTACTCTCCTCTTTTTATTATTATTATTATTATTATTTTTAAGGAGGGAAAGGGATACCACATGCGTTACAAGATTCGTCGCCATACACCTTTATTGGGAAATTAATAACTTGTATTGTCAATTTATATTTGTATATAAGAATTTGAGCTAGCTAGAAGTGTCATTTACTCTTTTCTTTCTTTTTTTTTTTTCTAATGACGTCATAGTAACCACATTAATATATAAATTTTTCGATATCCCTTTGTAATTACGTGCCACTTTAATAGCCATATCATTGGGAAAAAAGGTAAGAAAAAAATTTGGGGATGAATGGCTTTTTCTGAATAAGTCAAGTTACCAAAATATAATTGAGTTAGGTTGTAGGCTCAAGTTGCCGGCCATAAGGTCAAGACGGTTATGGCATGTTCACGATCTTTTGGGTCAATTTGATTTTTTTTTTCTTAAACAAACCCTTCAATGATTGAAGAGAATGGTTCACAACAAGTGGGTAGATGACATATTTGACTAAACCCTCCCATCATTAAAGACTAAAGAGGATCTCTTTCCTTGGTGATCGACCCATGCGAGTTGAAATTCTAACGTTCATATCCAAATTTTTCTATTTGGTCTCATCTTTTAAATTTCATTGACTTTTCAGAAATTTTGAACAATGATTTTTTGGCCAAATTTTATTTACCAAATATGTTTAAAAAAAAATAATATTCCATCTGTATCCCAATTCCATTCGTTTAATACCCCTTTGGTGTCATTGACATAAGAGATGTCCTTTTTAGTCTATCTGTTTCTATTTCTATATATGGAAAGTTTAAAAATCATCATATAATAATTTATAAATTGTAATAGAAAAGAAAAAGAGAGGTTTGTGATGATTTTTAAATCTTTTCTACTAGGTAATCTAGTATCCTTATGCATGAAGATATATTGAAGTGATTGAAAATTTTACTTCCCTCTTAATCTTATCCAATGTATGTTGTGCACAAATGTTCTGGTATGTGTTAATCATGCATAAGCGCGCCATTATTTATGTTGGTCCCACTAAGTAGAATACTAATAGAGTAAACTGGGACATGAGAGGGGTAGCTAGATTGGATATGGCCAATATCCAATGTTGGGCTGAAAGTGGACACCATGTTAATATGTTACAGAAAATCAGAACTTTGCCAAACATTGCAAATAGGTAAGATCGAGATTAATTTGGGTGAATACTGCACATGGGGTTGACAAACATTAGGCCAGATTTGAGTGAGTACGGTGGATAACTTTAGTAAGAGATCAAAGCAAAATCTCACTTTCTACAACATAATACATACATCACATGGCCTTTGGCCTCAATCTAACAAAAAATAAAAATAAAAAAATGTAATTCCGTAAGCAAGAACTTCTATAAATTTGGAGGAACGTCCATGGCTCCTACCAGCCCCTCCCTCCCTCAAACCACCAGGAGCCATAGCCCCTCCCTCACTCTGGACACTGCTCTTTATGGCTGAACTATACCCATTGTCATACTGTTTACTCCAAAGCATGACCCCTCCATAGTTATCAGAATTCTTAATAAATGGAAGAACCTGAGAAATTAGCACATCTGCAGGAATATACCCACCACTCGGAGCTGCCTCAGGCGTCGCAGGCAGTCCCAAGAAAACCTGGCTGGATTGAACCGTGGTCCATTGGTTCCATGAATTTAACAAGTCATTTGCATTGTGGTCATATTGACATCCAGGGTTGTTGTAAAATTGAACCCACACATAGTCAAGAAAGCCAGAATTAATAGCACTGCCTATATAAGCATCTGGGAATGGACATTGTGGAGCGGCGGACAAGTACACCTTTTTTTGCTGGCTATACCCTGAAAGCGCCTTGGCTAGCCCATCCCAATATTGGTTCGAACCAACCTCTATGTCAAAATCAATGCCATCCAAAATGGCCGGCCCTAGAGGGCGTGAACTCGACTGGCCGCCAAGGAAGTGGTTCCAAAGATACTCCGCAACTTGCTTTGCATCATCAGCTGAAGAAAGTGAGTAGCTTCCAGCAGCACCTCCAATTGAAAGGAGCACTTTTATGCCTTGGCTTTGGCATGATTTTATATCGGTGCTCAAATTGGTGCAACCATTGGAAGTTAAGTTGCAATGGCCGGCTAGGTCCAGCACACGGGTCTGGCCATTGCCGAATGTAGTTAGGAAAGCTATGTTCACAAATTGATAGTTCCCTGTGGCACAAGTATCTGCCAACGTGCCTTCGGCGGTGCCTTGGCCCCAGTAGATGGCAATTCCACCGCCTTGAGAGATCTTAATTAGTGCCATGATTAAAATGGAACAGAGTAGAGGGGTGGTTTTTGGTTTTCTAGCCATTTTTTTTTTTGTTTTGCTAGTGTGGAAGAAGTGTACGTGTTGTGGCCTAGTGGGGTTCCATGATGTCAACGGGATGGTTTTCTTTATATAGAGTAGGGGGTTGCCTGCCTTTCTCAATTCAAAACACCTAAAAGCCCATGAGTAAGACAATTTGGCCGGCCAGCAGGCCAGGTCCAGGGAGGCAGAGACCTTTTCTTGTGGGTATAGCTGTGAATAACCCAGTTCGCTGGCAGCTGGCTTAACTTATTTTCAACTTCAGCTCTTCAAAATTTTCCCTCCTTTTCTTTTCTTTTTAAATGCAGATTTGGAATGTAAAGATCATTGTAACTTAGTGGCATTTTATCTTACTTCATACTTCTCTTTCGGATTCAAGCTTGTCATTATTAAGGGGGGGATTAGGGATTAGAATAGGTTCTACTGATTATTAGATTAAAAAAAAAAAAAAAAAAAAAACCCAATTGTTTGATTGAGGGAGTGGGGTCCAATTGTAATTTAATAATAATTTTTTTTTTTTTTTTTTTTTTTTTTTTTACATATAATGTCGCTATTCTCATCAATAACCTGATGTGGTGGGGTGATATAGTAAATATCATATAAATAATGAAATAGCATGTCATATCTTTTGTCACGACATAATACAGAGAAATGAATAAAATGATCAACATGTCATGCCATCTGTCACAAAAATACAACTCGATCATATGACGTTCATTTTATTAACATGAATTTTATATGGCATACCACATCGGTCACTATTTTGGACATTATGTTGCCATATAGGAAAAGTAGTGGAGTGGCTCCATAGTTAGGATTAATAGTGTTATTTGATTGATCGATTTGAAGAGGTCGAGTTTCAGCATGCGTTTGAGCAAGCTAATCATGTTGCAGTTTGTGTTGCCAATCTAAGCCATTATGTGAATGAATCTTATATTTAGTTTGATAATATTCCTATACATCTTTGGTCAATTTGCATGTATGAATGATACATATGATGTTTTTTCCTTGTACCTGTAATTTTCATTGATAAAATTTCATCTTCTTAGCTAAAATAAATAAATAAATAATGGTGGAGTGATAAAATGGAAAGTATTAAAAAAAATTTAATATCAGTTTGTTTTTCGATTGCTGTGCCAACTGTCAAGTGTATAAAAATTATGATAATAAAGTAATGAAGTCGTTGTAATTTTAATTTTAAAAGAATAATCACTCGAAACAGGAGAACTAAGATAATGACCCATCTTGGCAAGATTGTTAGTACACGTGTTGCCTTCTCTGAAGTGCCATCCTTCATGGGGCGGCACTATATTTTATCAAGAGGTTGACCCAATCACGTTATTGTCTGGACGGCCGACACTTATTTTAGTGGGTATTAGGACCCCCTTTTATTTTATGAGGGATGCTACGGTCAGCCGCGAAGGGCGGACCGTCGCGCTCCCATTGGTGCGTGCATGACACGCACCATGGGTCCTACATGTGCGTGTTATGCACGCACCAATGGGAGCGCGACGGTCCGCCCTCCGCGGCTGACCGTAGCATCCTCCTTATTTTATTTTATTTGTGTGTGTGTACAATTCAAATCTTTAACTTACCATATTTCTATCTTTTTACCCTTTCTTTTCTCGTCACTCGATTAACCCTAATGGCTTGGGTATTGGGAACTTACGTTATGTTTGAATAAAGAATTTTTACATGAAATTTACTTCTGAGATAAAATTTGTAAAATTTTTGTAAGGATTCTGTCCATCTCATACTTATAAAAATTTTACAAATTCCATCTTAAAAGCAAATTCGATCTAAAAATTCTTTATTCAAACATAGCATTAATGATTCTGAAAGTCTAAATTGTGAGTTTGGAATCGGTGCAAGAACTCAGCATCGTGCTGGTTTAAATGAGAGTTATTAGATGAGTGTTTTGATAACTTAGATTAAAATATAATAAAATTGCAACTAAAATGATCAAAATGATCTCAATAGATAACTTAACAACCTTTTTGTATTTTAAGCTAAGCTAGCCATTAAAAAGTTCATCCAATTGTTCCCATTAACTTAGCATGGATCCAAACTCATGAATTTTCCCATATGATAAGTTATTCCCCTATGTTAAGGACTGGTACATAAGTTTCAAGGCATGCCCCCCCTGCCCCCGCCCTTTTCATTGGACCGATCACTATTTAAGGATCTCATATTGAAAAATATTATATAAACTCTTGCAAAAATATTAATGCAATCATTTAACGATGTTTTTATTTTTTTATTTTGTATAGACTTCTCAGTTTAATTATTGTTATTAGAGTAGTGATACATAGGACCACTATTAGAAGACCAAAACATAAGACCATTGACGTGGCTGAACCTGATTGATCAGTGGTATTAACACCGTTAGTAGCCAAAATAAACCTAAATATGGGAATTCTTAATTTCTCGATTCAAATATGCTTTGAAAAATCAGATAATTGGGGATTATCTAAATTTCTAAAAACCTTCATCAAATCTTCTCCTTCCTTTTAGCGATTCACAAAAGGAATCGTTGACCCAACTTCCTCAAATCTCCCATTTTCGAAAAACCTCCTGCATTCGAGTTTGCCCCTGTTACTCACCGGTGGTAGGAAACCAAAGGGACCTGATTTGCCCACATCTTCTCTTCCATTTTATCGATTCCCAAAAGGAATCAAATGGCCTGTTACTCACCGGCGGTAGAAATCAGATAACTCAAGTTTGTCCCCATTACTCACCGACCTTGTTAGGGTTTTACATTTGTTCATTGCGTAACCCCATTGTTATCTGATAAAACTCCCAATTTATCTGAACTGTTATATACAATTATGGCCATTGTTATTTGATAGAACTCCTAATTTATTTGAATTGTCATGGACTTGAGTTATTTGAATAAATGGGACATTAGACTAAATAATCTTTGTTATCTGATAAAAAAGAACATTAGATTAAGATAATATTATACAACTTATCTGACTAATCGATGATCTAAACACTAAATATTTCAATAATCCCATGAAAAAACACTAAATAATCTTTGTTATCTGATAAAAAAGAACATCAGAATATCATGTACAATTATGGCCATTGTTATCTGATAGAACTCGTAATTGATTTGAATTGTCATGGACTTGATCGAGTTATCTGAATAAATGGACTCGAGTTATCTGAATATATGGGACATTATACTAAATAATCTTTGTTATTTGATAAAAAAGAACATTAGATTAAGATAATATTATACAACTTATCTTACTAATCGAGGATCTAAACACTAAATATTTCAATTACGCTTTAAATGCGGAAGGTTGAGATCCCTACAAAATGGGTAATAAAAAAGGAAAGAATTGTGTGAAAAAAAGAACCGTAATCCCATGAAAAAAGGAACCCAATAAAGGAAACAAACACAATTGAAGGAACGGTGTTAATCGTCCCCTCTTCTTTCGTCCCCCTTATCATTTTCCTTGTTGAGTATTATTATTATTTTTTTTTGCATTTAAATCTTTTGGAAAATTAATTCAACGAGGCTCATGGCTTACGTATTGTATAAAAATTGTCCTTTGATCCTAAATATATATAAGATGACAATCGATCAGTTAAAAATGTATTGATATGAGTTACTCTTTTATTTATTTATTTATTTTGTTTTAAAAATTTAACTTTATTGGATCTGAACAATTGTCGTGTGCCTATAATCTTCTAGGTAGGGTTAAATAATGTTGTTAAATCATTTTTTTTAAAAAGCAAGATAAAGAAAAAACGATTCCAGCCCGATAAATGAACATGTGATTTTGAATTGCTAACATCTAAGATCAGATTTATTTCTTTGTTCTGACCTAATTTCACTAAATCTCAGAAATTTTGAGGCACCGGCCACTCATTTCTAGCAGTACGTACTGCATGGACTGGTGAGATTTGCTTGAAACTCACCATTTGAATGGTGTCGATCCTGTCTAGTTTTTTTTTTTAATTTTTTTTTAGTACTTTCAGAGGATCTCGGGCTGTATTTTTGTCCCTTAATTTAATAATTTTGAACATTTTATACTATCAAATTGTGATGGTGACGGCACTAAATCTGAATTTATGGGAGTATTTAGCAGGTTTAAGACTATGGGCTATTGCTGCCTGTGGACTGGCCTAGCCCAATTGGCTTGTAGGACTGACATGAGCCGTATCTATACTACCTATAGGGAGCGGCTATTGCAACCCCTCAAAATTATAAGTTCCACCCCCCCCCCCCCCCCCCCCCCCCCCCCTCCTCTTCTCTTATTTCTCAACCCCCAAATTTACACACCCACCCCTCTCAAAGACTAAAATACCCCTCATTCTCACCTACCTCACACCTCCATGGTAGTGACGACCAGCGATGGCGATGCCTCTTTTTTACCTCAACTACTCTGGCCAACTCCATCCCATCCCATCCCATCCCATCTCACTCTCTCCCTCGCTCCCATGGAAAAAAAAAATAAAAATAAAAAAATAAATAGAAAAGTAAATGGAAAAAAGGTTGGCCAGAAAAAAAATGGAGTTGGCCGATGACTATGGCGGTGAGACATCGCCGTCATATGCCATGGACAAACGCAAGGCGTAGCCACCGTGGAGATTTATACCATAAAAATTGGGTTTTTTTTTTTTTCATTGATGAGCTTTGGATTTGGAAAAAAAAAAAAGAAAAAAAAAAAGGGTTTTTTCTGCTTTTTTTTTTTTTTTTTTTTTTGGTGATGGGCTGCCGCGACGGTTGGGGGTAAGGGTTGGGGTGCGATTGGTGGGAGATTTCGATGGTGGAGGTTACGGTGAGATCTGCGATGGGTGGGGTGCTGGTTAGATTTGTGTGTTTCCGGCAAGGAAGGTTTTTTTTCCCAAAACCTCCATTTTTTTCGGCGATAGGAGGGAAGAGAAAGAAAAGGCCAACGGGAGGGATGAGGAGAAGAAAAGGAAAGAAAAAAAAAAAAAAAAAAGGAAAGAAAGAAAAAAGAGAAGAAGAGGGAGGGCCGGCAAGCCAAAACCTCCATTTTTTCCAGCGACAGGAGGGAAGAGAAAGAAAAGGAAAGAAAAAAAAAGAAGGCTACCGACAGGAGGGAAGAGGAGAAGAAAAGGAAAAGAAAAGGAAAGGAAAAAAAAGAAGAAGAGAAGAAGAGGGGTGCAGGAGAGGGCGCCGTTGCTAGTGGGGTGGGGTTCCAGAGAGAATCGTCGGTGGGAGAGGGGTGCAGGAGAGGGGATGGATGGGGGTTGCCATTTTTGGTAATTTTGTATAATAATTTTTTTAATTAAAAAATATGGGGGGGGAGGGGGGGAGGGGGCAACCGATCATATTGGGGGGTTGCAATAGCCGTTTCCCTACCTATAAAAGACTGAATTTCACAAAAACTTTTGAACGACCAATATACCCTTATTTAAATTTTTTTTAAAAAAAATACATATCTACCATTTTTTTAATTGAAACATATAGTAAACATTCTTATCATTTGGTAACAAATGGAAATTATATTTTAACTCAAACTCTTAACAAATTAAAGTTAGATTCTTACTCAAATTTTTTTCCCTAAAACAACTATCAAGCTGCATGATAATATATATGAATATAAACTTTTTAAATATTCCGTTTTATGAAGAAGAAAAAAAATTCTGAATGTATATCTATAGAGTTTTTAATCTTTCGTTGACAATTCTGATTATAAAAAAAAGAAAAAAAAAAAAGAAAAGAAAGTGCTTTTGAATTTTAAACTTTATATTTTATGAAAAAAATCTAAAATCTTTATGTATTTATTATTTTGTATAACTAATATTATTTAAAAAATATTCACGTGCAACGCATGTGTGCTATATCTAGTTACTATAAAGATACAAAAATGAAACAGGGTGAATTTCATATCATGAATTGAGAAGAAAAAAATAGTACTCCGTATATACAATTCATTTGGAATTCAAAGGGACCATTACAAGAGAGTTATGGAATTTTTCCAATTTATACAATTAACTAGCTTTAGAACCCGTGCGACGCACGGATTAATTTATAAAAACTAATATTATTAACAAATTAAAATTTTAATAAAACTCTTATTCTCTAAAATAGTAAAATATATTTGTTAACATAATATGTCAATTAAATTGAAAAGATATAGACAAAAATAAATAAAATAATTTAATCAAAATAATCTTTGGTATGATGTTAGCATAATGTATTACACAAAATTTAATTATATTCTCAAAAAGATAAATTATTTTGAAAAACAATTAATTTAATAGTGGAAACTTGTAAAAAAAATGAAGGAACTGATACGTTATGATATTTGGTGGAAAAAGATTAAAATTCTCTAAAGCCTAGTCTATCCCACAATCATGGTTTTAACATGTTGGTATATACCAAAGCAAATATAGCCGTTGAAGGTGTCTCGAAATCCGACGATGGAGATTGTAAAATGCATGACAATGATAAATCTTGACCTTTCATGAAGTTTCAAGTGGGTTTCACAAAGAGTGAAAAACCATGGGGAAAAATATCAAAAATATGTTTGAAATTAGATCATAAAAAGATGAGAGAAAAGTCTAGACTGAGAAAGAGAATAGGAAAAAAAGTCAGAAGAAGAAGAAAATAAGAGAAAGTATAAATCTTTTCAGCTTTATGTAATTAACCATATGGGAAGAATTTTGATTCAAATAGATTTTTTTTTTTTTTTTTTTTTTATTCATGTCAGAAGCAAATCGGGAGAATCTGAAGATTCTAGCGGATTGTGTTTTCTTTTTTAATCCTCCTTTTCTCTATTTGTCTTTCTTTTTAATTATGACTATTTATAGTTTTATACGTTTAATTTTTAGGAGGGGAAATGAATAGGCATAAAGAAAACATAAAAATATATTACAGTTTATTAAGTTTGGGTTGAACATTGTATAGTGTGGGTTTTCTAATCCTCTCACATAAAAACAAAGAGATATCTAGTGAACACCAAACGTCAACGTACCTCCACCATATAAGAAAGAGTAAGTAATATAAAAAAAAAAAGAAAAAAGAAAAAAGAAAAGAAAAAGAAGGTGAGGAATTTATCTTTTGGTGACCACTTCCCAACTTGATACCAAACAAAGAAAGTTAGTAGTCTTTTTGAAGCACTTATCAAGTCAATTAGTAGCAAGTTGACAGACAATATCATTTATTTTTTATAACCCGTGCAACGCACGGGTGAGGTTTGTAAATATAAATATTGTGAACAATATAAATTATATATATATATAATACACACCCGTGTGGTAGTTCAGATGGTAAAAAACTAAGGCTCCAAAATCATAAATCTTGAGTTCGTGTCTTTGCTCCTCTACTATCGAATGCATGGACTTGAGAATGATTTGTGCATCATGTAAATTAGTTTGGATCTAATAGTTTGAGATACTCCTTGTTTGGCAAAAGTGTATTTGCACAATTTTGAAAGCATTTTTATAGTTTTCTAAGCAATTTGATGTGTTAATACATATTCCAATGTGTCGCATTTTCTTTTTTAATCATTATTGCCTTTATTTGGCTTCCTTTCTGATTATAAATATTTATAATTTTATACGTTTAACTTTTGGAAAATGAGATGAATAGACATAAAAAAAACGAAGAAATATGATATAGTCTACTAAGTTTGGGTTGAACATTGTATAATATAGGTTTTTCGATTTTCCTACATAAAAACAAAAAGATATGCAGGGTATACCAAGCGTCAACCTACTTATACGGCGTGAAAAAGAGCATGAAAAAGAGCAGTGAAAACCAAAAAATAGAAAAGTTAGACAATTTATCTTTTGGTGATCACTTCTCAACTTAATACCAAACATGAAACATTAGTAGTCATTTTGATGTATGTATATAGTCAATGTGTAGCAAGTTGGCAGAGAATATTCTTTCTTTGGCATTAAGTTGAAAATTGATCACTAAAAAGTAATTTCTCCAAAAGTCATATCTTTTTGGGAAAATTACTTTTTAGTGATTCTTTCTCAACGTAATACGAAAAAAAGAAAACTGATAGTTGTTTTGATGTAAGTATACAGGTAATTTGTAGCAAGTTGATAGATATTGTCCTTTTTTGGCATTAGATTGAACAATGGTCACTAAAAGGTAATTTACCTTTTTCCCCAACTGTTCACAAATGGACACGTGGCACCAAAGGGAGGCATTTCCTCCGTTTTAGTATATATATATATAGATGGTTACATTATACTGGATGGACTTAGTCGTCATACGCAATGGAAATTGAAATAAAATCATTCCATTTCTGTGGGCACACAATGGCTAGGGAATGTCAAACATTCCTTAAGTACTTAATTCCTCGTACGTCTTGGGCACAATTTTAACAACGGCCTGGGTGCGTTAGAGGAGATAATTCCCACTGGAAAATACTATTGAACCTCAATATATAGCCTCCAAAAAAATCTTTTACCACTAGTCACACCTTTGTTTTCACGCCACATCATGAGAGGTTTTTTAGATGATGGTTAAGGGAGATCCAATAACATTATATATTGAATTGTACTTAACAATGACATGTATCATATTTACCCTAATTAATTTATAATGAATAAAAAAGTTGTCACAACTAATGATTATAATTTCATTGATGCGTGACTATTTAATTTACTGTCTAGTAAGGGAAAACCTACCACCTATATATGCTATAAGCATCTTACATATGAGCGCGTGTTCAACATGTGGGATGTCTGTCTATTTGTCCAATGACATCTGTTATTACAATAGTAATGAAAGACCATTGTGTTCGTTATTTCCAATATATTTTTTTTAAAATAGGACCGGAAAAACATCCAGAAAAATCACCCCTATGATTAAACTCTGATTATAGAGTGGCCTAGGGTTTTATAAGGTTCCCCACCTCACAAGTACCGTCAAATATGACTCTTTCCCAAATATGCATGTAACATAACAAGTAATCACATTTTATTTATGGCCTGGATTTATTTCAATATTTGAACTACATACAAACATGTTTTATTGCTATATATTGATACTACGTTCAGCAATTTAGACGCTGCTCAGTATGGCTGTACTATACCCATTGTCAAACAGTCTGCTCCATAGCATAACCCCTCCATAGTTGGCAGAAGCCTGAATCGATGGAAGAACCTGAGATATGAGCACGTTCGGCGGAATATACCCACCACTTGGAGCCGCCTCGGGTGCTGCTGGTAGTCCCAAGAAAACCAGGCTGTTTGGGACCGACATCGTCCATTGGTTCCATGCACTCAACAAGTTATTAGCGTCGTTGACGTATTGACATGCAGCGTTGTTATAGAACTGAACCCAAACGTAGTCAAATAGGCCAGTATTGATGGCAATGTCCAAATGAGCATCTGGGTATGGACACTGTGGAGCAGCGGCTAAGTAAACTTTCCCTCCTTGTTGGCTGTACGTTGAGAGTGCACTGGCGAGGCTATCCCAATACTGGTCTGAACCAGCCTCTATGTCAAAATCAATACCATCCAAAATGGCTGATCCTAGAGGCCGCGAAGTCGATTGTCCGCCAAGATAGTTATTCCATAAGTAATCAGCGACTTGCTGGGCATCAGCGGTTGATGTGAGAGAGTAGCTTCCTGAACCGCCTCCGATTGAAAGAAGGACCTGGATGCCTTGGCTTTGGCATGCTGCTATATCGGTGCTTAATCCGGTGCAACCGTTGGTGCTTGGGTCACAATGGCCAGCTAGGTTTAACACTGGAGTCTGGCCATTACCGAAGGTAGTTAGGAAAGCTATGTTGACATACTGATAGTTGCCGGTGGCACAAGTATCGGCCAAGGTTCCTTCGTCTCCGCTTTGGCCCCAGTAGATGGCGATACCACCGCCTTGAGAGATGTCAATTAGAGCAGCCATGATTGAGAGGGAAAGGAGTAGAGTCGTGGTTTTAGTTTTTCTAGCCATCTTTTTCGTAGGATTTACCAAATATAAAGAAGGGTGTTCTGCAATTCCATAATGCCAATGGGATGCTCTTCTATATATAGTGTAGAGTACCCATGACTTTCTCAACTCAAATACCCCAAACAAACACCCCCAAAAAATGTAAAATAAGAATGCCCATGACTTATCCAAAGCAGAGGAGGGAAGGAGAGACAGAGCAGCCTAATCACAAAGCAAAGCTACCGAAACAAAAGGAGGGGGGTGATAAAAAAATTGGAAAATGCTGAGTACGTTTACCCATTCTGTTTTACCGATTCTGATTGATTCCGTGTACCATACCAATTGAGGTTCAAGTGGCAATTTTTTTTTTTTTTGGATAAAGGTGAAGAAAAGTTCAAGTGGCATTTTTAATGGAAAATCATTTCATTTATCACATATCCGGTGAATAGATTTAGTAGGGGAGGTAGCTAGCTAGTGAAAAGATAGGAAAGAGTTGACCCATCTTTGCAAGAATGTCAATGATCAATGAATGAGTTGCCTTGTTAGAACTTAGAAGTGCCATAGTTGCGTGATACTTCATGGAAGCGAAGGCACCATAATTCATGGGGGAGTTGGCTTCTTAGAACTGAAGCTAGGGTTGACCGGTAATATGACGTAGCAGCTACGTGATCCATGCTTAAATAAACAAGTAGATGTGCTAACACAGGAATGTGAAGACGTATTCAGTGGGTTGTCGGAATTTGAAATTATCCTGTGGGTTGCCATAGTCTACTAAGGATGGATTTGGACGGTTCAACCCTTTGGTTCAATAGACAATAGTGGGGACTCGGGTGGGTTTTTGGCTTTTAAGATATTTTTTTAATAAAAAATTATTGGACTTAGTTTAAGAGGTTAAGTAACTTGGCTAAGAGATTAATTGACTCGAATTTGGGTTAAGAGGCTAAGTGACTTAGACATGAGCTAAGAGGCTAAAGCCTATGTTTCATTACATATAAAAACAAAATTTGGGCCAAGCTACCCTGCTGGGTAGCCCTGTGTGGCTCCGCCTTTGGATGTGTCAATAATTAAGTAATCATATATAAAGTTAAATACATACTCATTTCTCTTTAATTTTTAAGATAAATATAAGTGTGATTAAAGAGGAGTTCCTTCAACAATAAGGGGTAGGTGTTTTCCAATATGATAAGTTGATAACAAGTAATCATATTTCATTTCATTTGTTTCAATTTGAACTACATGCGAACATGCTTTATTGGCACAAGTGAATGCTAAACTTATGTAAGTGGATGGACAACAAAATCATACATTCCTACTGCCATGTGATTTATTGCATAAAAGAATTGTGTGGGCAGGACAGCAATTTAGACGCTGCCCTTTATGGCTGCACTGTACCCATCATCATACTGTTTACTGTAAAGCATCACCCCTCCATACTTAGCAGAAGTCTTGATAGACGGAAGAACCTGAGAAATGAGCACATCCGGCGGAATATACCCACCACTGGGAGCCGCCGCTGCAGACGCAGGCAGTCCCAAAAACACCAGACCCGTGTTCACCGTCGTCCACTGATTCCACGCACTGAACAAGTTAGTATCATTGTCGACGTATTGACATCCAGGATTGTTATAAAACTGAACCCAAACGTAATCAAACAGCCCAGTATCAATAGCAGTGCTTAGATGAGCATCAGGGAATGGACACTGCGGCGCCGCCGACAAATACACTTCGCTTTGTTGGCTGTACGTTGAGAGTGCACTGGCGAGATCATCGAAGTATTGGCCCGAACCAGATTCTATGTCAAAATCAATACCATTCAAAGCGGCTGCTCCTAGTGGCCGCGAAGTCGACTGTCCGCCTAGGTAGTTATTCCATAAGTAATCGGCGACTTGCTGTGCGTCAGCAGCCGATGAAAGAGAGTAGTTTCCTACGGCGCCTCCAATGGAAAGAAGGACTTTAATGCCTTGGTTTTGGCATGATGTAATGTCGGTGGTTAAACCGGTGCAGCCGTTGGTGGTTGGGTCACAATGGCCGGCTAGGTTTAGAACCGGAGTTTGGCCGTTGCCAAATGTGGTTAGAAAAGCTATGTTGACGTACTGGTAGTTTCCGGTGGCGCAGGTCTCGGCCAAGGTGCCTTCGGCGGCGGAGCCTTGGCCCCAGTAGATGGCGATTCCGGCAGCGTGGGAGGAGTTGATTAAAGAAATGATCAAGAGGGACAGGAGTAGGATTGGTGCTTGTGAATGGCGCCCAGCCATCTTTGGATACTTAATTTTTGGGTAGTTGTTTGGATCAACAATCTTGGAGAGGCCGGGAGGGTACCATATTATAGGTGCAATCCCAGAAATTTATATATCTATTTAATCTGGTTCAAGAGTAAAAATTGAATTCAAATGCCTTTTCTATCTGATTAGGGTGGCTTAGGCATGAGTATATTGGTTTGGCATTGAAAGAGTAAGATGACCATGCCTTGAGGGAAACTCAACTTAATGTTGTCAATTTTTTGGTGGGGAAGGGTCTGGCATGTGAAAGCCATTATGCTAGGGCTAACCTAGTATGGTGAGGGTGGGTTAGGTAAAAGATTGGAGTAGATTAGATTAGGGGTTCCAACCTCTACTATTATATTTTAAAAAAAATAAAAAAAAAAGTCAGATATGTGGAAGGAACTAGTCCAGAATTCGATCACTTGGCAATTCAAGACCTTTTTATGTGATTAAGCGTGCGTTTGGAATTAACTTCATAAAAGGGTAAGTCAAGGCCTGTTTGGTTGTCACATAGAAATAGAATGGATCCAATTGTATTGTTCATATACTCCTCTATTGCATTAAAGCTAGAAATCCCTAATCACAACTGAGGATGTATGACCAATTTTAAGAATTGATGAAATGCCTTTGTTTTAAATTTTATACAGTCAATTGTGATGATCGATAGCGGCAGTTCTCATGAGTTACCCAGCCTAGCTATGCACAACAATGGATTTTGTTCACAAAAATATATATATGTAAAACACAATGAAGCCATTCAAGTTTCATGGGACATCCAAACAGGCTAGCTAGGTCCTTAATGATTGGACGATTTCTTGTTCACATTATTTAAAAGTTTGAATCATTTTCTCTAATGGGGTCAATTCTAGGGAAAATTGTTATAGGAGGTTTCGTTAATGGTACACGGCTACCTATTATGCACTCGAGTCCATGAGAACTCTACTCAAGTTGTATAGCAATGTGAACCTACCCAGGTATAAAAGCCACCAATTTTGATAGAAGTTGGATGAGCCATCGTATGGTCCAGAAAGTGAAATATCTTGACCCAATACGTGGCTATTAGACACTCGAGTCCATGAGAACTCTACTTAAGTTGTATAGCAATGTGAACCTACCCAGGTATAAAAGCCACCAATTTTGATAGAAGTTGGATGATCTATTGTATGGTCCAGAAAGTGAAATATCTTGACCCGATACGTGGCTATTAGACATTGCCTCATCATGAAATAAAATTGCAAGTTTTCGAATTCTTCCATGACTCATCTTTCTTTGAAGGGCCATAAGTTTCCAACACTCAGAAAAGATTGTCAATTTACTAACCTCTTATGGAGGTTGTAGACACCCTATTTTGTTCCTACATTTGATGATGATTTTCCAATGATGAGATCCATAATGTTTACCATTGATTTGGATCTCTTTTTTGTGAGTAAAGCAAACAGGGGGGGGGGGGGGGGGGGGGGGGATTTAAATGACTAATTTAGAGAATTTGAAAATTTGGTGCGTACACATATTTTTAATATGCGTATGCATGGTGTTATCGTGCGTACGCATAATGTTTTTATGCGTAAGCATGAAGGTTTCATCTGTCTTGGGTGGACGATGACCAGCTTCTCACTTTGGCTGAATGGGTTATCGGGAGAGTTTTTTATGTTGAGAATGGTTCGCCCACCGAAGGGGAAGGACTTGGAGATAAGATGGTAATGGGGAATGAGGTAAGGGATGAGGTTGCCTTACACTGAGGTGTGGGATTTCTCTCTATAAGTAGAAGGAGTTTCGAGGAGCTTAGGACAGACAGATAGACGGGGAGTGAACAGGGTGGAGACACTGGAGGGAGAGGTGAAACTCTGAGTAACTGAGAGTTATTCTGAGAGTGAGAGAAATACTGAAAGAGAGAGAAAAACTGAGAGAAAAGAGAGGAGAATATAACAGAGAGCTGGACTTGTGAGACTGGGAAAAGCTTGTTTTGCTTAACGAAGGAAACGCCACCAGGTTAATGGTGGACCTGAGGAAGGATTTGATACTAACCTGCTTTATTTCTAGGAGGTATGTAGTATATATTTGTTAGTAGAATTGTATAGGGTGTTTAGAAGTAGATTTATTGCATATAGTGTCCGTATTTGGCTAATCGTATTTTGCAAAGAAACTGGCTTCACGAGGAAGATGAACCAGTGAAGTCATGTGTATGCATATTTAAATATTCGTACGCATGACATCTTCTTTGCTAATTCGAATTATTGATTAATTTGTTGATTATATTTCAAATTTGATATCTGGGTATGCATGGATTATTATGCGCATGCATGATAATACCATGTGTGCGCATATTTATATATGCGTACGCATGGTAGTGTCTGCCATGTTTTAGATATTCTACCATTAATTGTTTATATGCTCTATTTATTTATCTTGTGCTATGAATTTGTCATTTGTGTGTGCCATTTATTTGTTGTGTGATTAACAGGCAATCTAGATTTTATTAAAATATTAAATATAGTTAATGAATACAAAACGAGGACTGGTTTATTACCAGACATTGTCGGGTGCTTAACATCTTCTCGATGGTGTACCCTAGGCCAAACCTATCTTTGGTCAACAAAATTGGTCCTAAACCCATCCGGGTGTTGACTCTCATTCATATGCTAATCCTAATGGGTTAGCACCATCAGAAAGAAGAATAAGAGGTAAATACAGGTAAAAAAGAACACGCGAGCATGTGGTGAAGATCGGTGCGCTCACAAAGGTGTTCAATCGGTCTCTTATCCTTTTGCATATACCATTCTATTCAATGATTTTTTGTATTTTTGCCGTTGATCAAAGTTGGCAATGTCAAAATGAGGGCATATTTTTTTAGATCTGAATGATTTAAAAAAATATGCGCGCTCTCATTGGACCTATGGAATACTTTTCTAATGGTTTATAAAAGTAGGTCCGATCAAGCTTAAATAATTTTTATACGATTTTCAAGCAATTGAACTTCACAAAATCCAACAATTTTTAAAAAATTTGTGTGAAAAGAAATGACTAACATGATACGGAGTAGTAAGATTGTTGAATCTAGTGAAATTTAACGGCTTTTCAAGAAGGGATTTGATCCTAATGTGGGAATAAAAGATGAAATCACCGGCTTCTTTTTGGTTGAAGGCAAAGCAAAGCCCAACTCAAGGGCTTGAGGAGGTTACTGTATTTAAATCACTGGTGCTAGTCTAATGGTGAGGGAGAGTGGAGTAAAGGCTAAGGTAGAAGTAGGCTAGGTTAGGGGTTCAAACCCCTCCTATTGTACCCAAAAAAGTGGAGGTTTATTGTATTATTGCAAACCAATCCTACATTAGGTTGGAAAAGCTTTACCTAGGGGTGGCAATTTGTGTAGGGAGAATGTGCTCATGCTGTGTTGAAAAATAGGTATTCGAGAATACTAGCAAGACATTACCCATTTATTAATTATGTCGAATTTGCATACATGAACATAAATGGGTGACAAATACGTAACACAGCACAATACTAAGAGAATAATGTCATCATCATCATATATAAGTGAGAATGGAAATTCAATTACTACAAAAAATAAAAAATAAAAAATTAAGGAGCACCAAGAGTAGTAGAAAGTCCTATATCAGGTAAATTGACTTTTGGATAAGTGCATGTATTAGAATAGGCTCAAGTTCGCCCCAAGAAAAAAAAAACCAAAAAAGAGAGTATAGGCTTAGGTTACCCAAGGCTTCGATCCAAGCTCAACCCAAAGTCAAAACCTCTCTGCAAAGGCAATTGGAACTAGGAGGGAGGGTGAGGTAAAGGGTATGAGTAGGATAGGTTAGGGATTTGAATCCTTCCATTGTAAACCCCAAAAATAATAATAATAATAATAATAAATAATAAAAACCCTCAATGCAAGCTTTGGATAGTCAAGTTTTGCTCAAATTCTGCTGGGTACGTTTAGCCATTTAGTATGCCAACTAGATTAGACCAAGCTTTTCAATCATCTGAATTTTTGGCTTTAATTTTAGGATATTTGTTTAATAAAAAGTTATTGGGCTTAATTTAAGAGGTTAAGTAACTTATACTTGGGCTAAGAGATTAAGCGATTAGAATCTAGGTTAAGTAAGTGACTTGGACTTGAGCTAAGAGGCTAAAACCTACATCTCCATCATTACACATAAGAGCATATCTAACCATGTGAGCTAAATTAGGTGTATTATTGCTATTTTAGCACATACTACAGTGCCAAATGCTATAATTTAGCACAATGTGCTCCAATAATGCAAATAAACGTAGTATGCTATTTTTTGCCACAATTTCAACTCTTTCCACAAATTTAAGGTCTCGTAAAATAGTGAATGAGGTATATTGTGGAACAAATGCAATGTTGCTTGAGTGAGATGAATGAGTTAAAAAAAAAATGTATGTTTTATGATTTTATTTATTTATTATTTTTTAATATATAAGATTTCAATATTATTTTTGAAAATATTGTATTTATTTATGGGCTGTATAGTTACTGAGAAAATTTTGGAAGAAAAATAGAGGAAAAAAAGTTGCTGGTGTGTTTGGTTGTTGAGAAAGGGAGGAAAAGCTGACATGACAAATATAGAAATAGCTCACCCTTCTGCTAAATATAGCACAAGGGTGAGTTATTGCTATATTTAGCACATCATTGGAGCATCCCAACTTGTGCTAAATGCTATAATTAATTTAGCAATAACAGACCATATAGCTCACCTTTGGAGATGCTCTAAAAACAAAATTTGGGCCAGGGTATCCTGCTTGGTGTACCCCTAGTCTGTATGTGTGGCTCTACCTTTGGATGTGTTAATAATTATGTAATCATATACGGGGATAAATACACTCATTTCTTTTTAATTTTTTAGAAAAATGGTGGAATATAAGTGAGAGTAAAGAGGAGTTCCTCCACACCACTGTGGAGGCAGGTATTTTCCAATATGCACGATAAGTTGATATAACAAGTAATCATATTTCATTTCATTTATTTCAATTTGAACTACATGCAAACATGCTTTATTGGCATAAGTGAATGCTACACTTATATAACTGAATGGACAAAAAATCCTACTGGCATGTTATTTACTGCATAAAAGGATTATGTGGGCAGGACAGCAATTTAGACACTGCTCTTTATGGCTGCACTATACCCATCATCATATTGTTTACTCCAAAGCATCACCCCTCCATACTTAGCAGAAGTCTTGATAGACGGAAGAACCTGAGAAATGAGCACATCCGGCGGAATATACCCACCACTGGGAGCCGCCGCTGCAGACGCAGGCAGTCCCAAAAACACCAGACCTGCGTTCACCGTCGTCCACTGATTCCACGCACTCAACAAGTTAGTGTCACTGTCGACGTATTGACATCCAGGATTATTGTAAAACTGAACCCAAACGTAATCAAATAGCCCAGTATCAATAGCAGTGCTTAGATGAGCATCAGGGAATGGACACTGCGGTGCCGCCGACAAGTACACTTTGCTTTGTTGGCTGTACGTTGAGAGTGCCCTAGCGAGATCATCAAAGTATTGGCCTGAACCAGATTCTATGTCAAAATCAATTCCATCTAAAACGGCTGTCCCCAGTGGCCTTGAAGTCGACTGTCCGCCGAGGTAGTTATTCCATAAGTAATCGGCGACTTGCTGTGCGTCAGCGGCTGAAGAAAGAGAGTAGCTTCCTACAGCGCCTCCGATGGAAAGAAGGACTTTAATGCCTTGGTTTTGGCATGATGTTATGTCGGTGGTTAGACCGGTGCAGCCATTGGTGGTTGGGTCACAATGGCCGGCTAGGTTTAGAACCGGAGTTTGGCCGTTGCCAAATGTGGTTAGAAAAGCTATGTTGACGTACTGGTAGTTGCCGGTGGCGCAGGTGTCGGCCAAGGTGCCTTCGGTGGAGCCTTGGCCCCAGTAGATGGCAATTCCGGCAGCGTGGGAGGAGTTGATTAAAGAAATGATCACGAGGGACAGGAGTAGGATTTGTGCTTGTGAATGGCCTGCCATATTTGGATAGTTTTTTTTGGCTAGTTGTTTGGCTCAAAACTGGTGGGGAGGGTGCCATTTTATAGGCGCAGACTCAAGATCGATGTATATGCCACCTCCACATACGTCCGTTTTTGCCGTGTTAGGATGGCTTTGGCACAAGTCTACGAGTCTGGCGTAGAAAAATTAGATAAAGCGTGTCCTGAGGGAAACTTAATCTAGCCATTCTTTTGGGAAAGGGTCTTGCGCATGAAGAATTCACTTGACAATTCAAACACAACCATAGATCAAATCAGAAACAGACAATTTCTAAAACTTGTTCAGAAACAGACAAGAAAACCCTTTGTTTCAGTTTTGTACTATTAATTGTGATGATAGCTACTTAGCTATCCTTCTCTTGAATTTCCTTATTCACAATGAAGGACTTGTTCACAAAAATATACGCAAAATAACAATATTGAAACTATCCAAGTAGGCCTTATAATGGTTTGATTTCTATCTCTTGATCATGTTGTTCTGAGAATTTTTAGTCATTTTCTCTAGCAATGGTACGTTAATCCCATGAAAAAATTGTTATTGGCCGCCTCAAAGGTGCATGGCGACTTATTATGGACTCTAGTTTATGAGAACATTGCTCAAGTTGTACAGCAATGCGAACCAAACAAGATATAAAATAAAATAAAATAAAAAGCCATCAATTTTGACCAAAAAAAAAAAAGAAAGAAAAAATTTGATGAGTCATTGTAGTCCAATAAGTGAAATGTCTTGACCAATACGTGGCTATTAGACAATGCCTTATCATGAAATATGATTGAAAGTTTTCGACTTCTTCCATGTCTTATGTTTCTTTGAAAGAGACCACAAGTTTCCAACACTTAGAGAAGATTGTCAATTTTGCAACCTCTTAGCAGTTTTCAGTCTGTCTCTAATCCTTTTACGCATTCCTTTTTTTTTTTATTTTATTTTTTATTTTTTTCAATGATTTTGGTATTTTAAAGGTTGATTAAACTCGGCAAAATTAGAAATTCTAATTCCGTCTCTAAACGAGAGCATATTTTTTGGATGGATTCCATGGAATACTTTTCCAAGGGTACGTTTATAAAATTCAGGTATGAACCCGGTGGCTTCTGGCCGTTTGGTGTAAGGCTTAACGAGGCCCAACTCAAGGGATTCAAAAGTACATGCAATGTCAGAGAAATACTTGAGTGCTTTTTATCATAATATGCCATTGAAGTGTGCAAGCAAAAACTTCGACACAATATAAGGAAAACAGAGATAAACATAGACGTAATACAGGATTTGAGTGTCCTTTACAGAGGAAATACAGAGATGGTCAATGATCAGACCAAAACGAAGCAAGTAACAAAAAAAAAAAAAATTGTCATACAATTGGTGCAGTTCTATTCAGTTCCCGCGATCTTTTTCTTCGAGGATTCAATATCAGTGGCTAGTTCCTTTCTGCTTGACTGCAAAAATAATTCCCATTGTTAGCGACTTGTAGTGGGTACTCTACATCTAAGATCTCTAGAAAAAAAAATATACAAGAATTTATGTATCTACATGTACTTGAGATACCACTGTTACATTGTCCTTTCTAATGAGTAGAAAGGTTGTTATTCTTGTTCATGTAACCAAAGTCGTCTTTTTTTTTCTTTTCTTTTTTTCCTTTTAAAATCCCCTTTCCCTTTTAGCATAGCCCAATGCAGGCATAGAGGTGGCCTAATGATTGTCCCTCCTTCCTTTGGAGTACACAGGGGAGTTCAGTTATTGACAGTGTCTGAATCATGCTAGCATAGACAACCAGAAATTCAATTACACATGCCACCCCTCGCTTAAAATTTCCGATAGATTACAGGGTCTTATAAAATTTCGATTTCAAATGGAAGGAACGAAAAAATATTGGACGACAAGTACAGGAAAAATAATAAGCCAAGGACCCCCAAAAAAAAAAAAAAAAAAAAAAAAATTGAGGTTATTGAAAAAGTTGCAGTCCCCTTCTCCCCCTAACCAAAAAATAAAAAATCTCCACCTTTCCCTTGAAAAATGGAAGCAGAACAGCAGAATTCGGTGGTGAGGGAGAGAAACAAAATAGGTTTTTAGTCCCTTTCTCTTAGTAATTTTGGCAAGCAGTAGCTGCTGCTGCAGCATCTTAGTGATTTTGGCAAGCAGCTGCTGCAGCAGCATGAGAAGATGAAGAAGAATAAGAAAAGCAGCAGCATATGCTGTTTTTTTGGTATAATTTGAAACCTGCTAGCAGCATTTGCAAAATTGTGGATGATTTGAGAACTAGTGACTAATATGTCATAAATTAGGATCACATATGCCGAACAGAATCTTTTGATATAGCTTGAGGCTTGTGTAATTTTGGGAGTCAGAATGCATGATAAACAAGGATGACTCATCTACATGTTCAATTACACTAGAGAGTACAGAATCATATTTCTGGCGTAATAATCTATATTTATCAGAGGGTGTGATTAGCATGTAATGCATATCAAATCACAATGAAGTTCTTTGGTATTACCTTAAAGAGAAGGTATCTGTAGACAAACCATCTCGTATATCCAAGCCCAACCAACTCCATGATTTTTGGCAGCTAGTAGATAAAAGAATAATTAATTCAGTAAAGGCCATTGAAGATTCTGAAAGTGACTGAATCAATAAATCAAAAGTATAAAAAATGGGGAAAGCATCTATATTAATGTGTTCCAATTAATCAACCAATGTTGGTTGATATAACCAATGTAATGCATATCAAATCACAATGAGGGGTAACTAGGCTGGATATATGGCCATTATCCAATGTTGGGCTGACAGTGGACACCATGTTAATATGTTACAGAAAATCAGAACTTTACCAAACGTTGCAAATAGGTAAGATCGAGATCTGGGTGAGTACTGCACATGGGGTACGGTTGACAAACATTAGGCAAGATTTGAGTGAGTGGATAACTTCAGTATACAATACAATGTATACATAAAAGAATGGTAACAGATCAAAGCAAAATTTCACTTTCTACAACATTATACATATATCACATGGCCTTTGGCCTCAATCTAACAAAAAAAAAAAAAATGTAATTCCGTAAGCAAGAACTTCTATAATTTTGGAGGGACCATGGCTCCTACCATCCCCTCCCTCCCTCAAACCACCAGGAACCATGGCCCCTCCCTCACTCTGGACACTGCTCTTTATGGCTGAACTATACCCATTGTCATACTGTTTACTCCAAAGCATGACCGGTCCATACTTATCAGAATTCTTAATAAATGGAAGAACCTGAGAAATTAGCACATCTGCAGGAATATACCCACCACTTTTTTTTTTATGAGCAAACGGAGAATATTATAAATAGAATAGGAAGATACAAAAGAGCAGAAAACAACAGTAACCACACTGCAAAAAACACGGGAGAAAAACATGGGAGAAAAACAACCCCACCCCCAACACCAACTGAAAAACAGGGGAGAAAAACAACCCCGAAAACCAACACCAACAGAGAACGAAAATGTACAAGCAAGATGAGACCAAAAGAAAATGTACGAGCAAGCTCAGCTACATCATTCCGAACCTCCCATGCTAGCCAGGTTACAGCCAAACTACAAAAGGAACTAACCTACCGACGCCATCCTTAGCAAGCCAATCCGCCATGTTGTTAACCTCCCTTAGTTCGTGCCTTACAACAACTGAATAAAGATTCTCAATGAGTGAGAAGATTTCGTTGAGAATGAAGCTATATTTCCAGATTCTAGAGACCCCATTAATCCACGAAACAATTACAGCCGAGTCCGATTCAATAATGAGGTTTTTGATTCCCATCCAAGAAGAGGAGCAAAAAATTCTTAATGCCTCTCTGACCGCAAGGAGCTCTGCCAAATTAGAGTCAATAACAGCAGGGCAAGAAAAGAAGCATGACATGACACCACTCTCGTCCCTTAGAACACACCAATCCCTCTTGGCCCTGGCTTACCTCTAGCTGAGCCATCAACATTGAATTTTAGGAAGCCAGTGGGAGGAGGTTGCCAGACCTTGAGTTGCCTAACTTTCGGGTTTCTAGTTCGGAACGATCTAACCCCATCTATTGCACGAAGAAAATCATTAATAGAGAAACCCAATTCAGATCTGAGAGCTTTCACCCAATGAGCAGTTCTGACAATGGAAAGGCGAGCTACCTCGGACCAGTGCAATCTTATACCCTTGAAGACCAACTGATTTCTGGCTAGCCAAATAGACCATACGATGGCATAAAATAATGTGTCCCAAATGGTCTTGCAAGCCCCATTCTTATGTGGGATGATCCAACTAGAGAAAATATCTCTAACTGAAATAGTGCAACACTACTCCCAACCCCACCACTTTAGGCATTCCGACCAGACGGACCATGACCAACTACAGTGGGCAAAAAGGTGATTAACATTTTCTTCTTCAACACCACAGAAGGGACAAGAAAAATCAGCATTAGCAGGAAGATTATATCTTTGCCTGAGTTGGGACTTGATTGGAATTCTACTGTTAAGAAGAAGCCAGCAAAAAATCTCAACCTTAGGAGGCACCAGACCCCTCCAGATAGAGCCGCTTAACTGATCAAAAATTTGGGAAGATTTATCTTCAATAGCGGCATAGCAGGACTTCACTGAATAAAGACCCGAGGGAGTAAATTTCCAGATATATTTATCCTGCAGTTCTTTGCACAATCTAACACCTTCCAGCCTTGCAAGAAGAGCACGAAATAACTCAGATTCCCAGTCAAACAATGATCTTCGAAATTTGATATGCCAGCACCAAATGAGCCCATTCCAAGACCCCATATCAATCACTTTGGCCTTTTTGTTAATATACCCACCACTTGGAGCCGCCTCAGGCTTCGCAGGCAGTCCCAAGAAAACCTGGCTGGATTGAACCGTGGTCCATTAGTTCCATGAATTTAACAAGTCATTTGCATTGTGGTCATATTGACATCCAGGGTTGTTGTAAAATTGAACCCACACATAGTCAAGAAAGCCAGAATTTATAGCACTGCCTATATAAGCATCTGGGAATGGACATTGTGGAGCAGCAGACAAGTAGACCTTTTTTGGCTGGCTATACCCCAAAAGCGCCTTGGCTAGCCCATCCCAATATTGGTCCGAACCAACCTCTATGTCAAAATCAATACCATCCAAAATGGCCGGCCCTAGAGGGCGTGAACTCGACCGGCCACCTAGGAAGTTGTTCCAAAGAAAATCCGCAACTTGCTTTGCATCATCAGCTGAAGAAAGTGAGTAGCTTCCATTCAGCACCTCCAATTGAAAGGAGCACTTTTATGCCTTGGCTTTGGCATGATTTTATATCGGTGCTCAAATTGGTGCAACCATTGGAAGTTAAGTTGCAATGGCCGGCTAGGTCCAGCACAGGGGTCTGGCCATTGCCGAATGTAGTTAGGAAAGCTATGTTCACAAATTGATAGTTCCCTGTGGCACAAGTATCTGCCAACGTGCCTTCGGCGGGGCCTTGGCCCCAGTAGATGGCAATTCCACCGCCTTGAGAGATCTTAATTAGTGCCATGATTAAGAGGGAAAGGAGTAGAGGAGTGGTTTTTGGTTTTCTAGCCTTTTTTTTTGTTTTGCTAGTGTGGAAGAAGTGTGTTGTACGTGGCCTTGTGGGGTTCCATGATGTCAACGGGATGGTTTTCTTTATATAGAGTTTGGGGTGACCTGCCTTTCTCAATTCAAAACACCTAAAAACCCATGAGTAAGACAATTTGACCGGCCAGCAGGCCAGGTCCAGGGAGGCAGAGACCTTGTCTTGTGGGTATAGCTGTGAATAACCCAGTTAGCTGGCAGCTAGCTTAACTTATTTTCAACTTCAGCTCTTCAAATTTTTCCCTCCTCTTATTTTCTTTTTAAATACAGATTTGGAATGTAAAGAGTATTGTAACTTAGTGGTATTTTATCTTACTTCATGCTTACTACATAAATGATTTTTTGGATTCAAGCTTGTCAATATTAAGGGGATTAGGGATTAAAATAGGTTCTATTGATTATTAAAAAAAAAAAAAAAAACCATGCAATTGTTTGATTGAGGGAGTGGGGTCCAATTGTAATTTAATTAATTTTTTTTACATAGAATTGAATGTTGCTATTTTCATCAATAACCTGATGTGGTGGGGTGATACAGTAATATCATTTAATTTTCATTGATAAAATTTCATCTTCTTAGCCAAAATAAATAAATAAATAATGGTGGAGTGATAAAATGGAAAGTATTAAAAAAATTAACACTCCGTATCAGTTTGTTTTTCGATTGCTGTGTCAACTGTCAAGTGTGTAAAAATTATGATAATAAAGTAATGAACTTCTTGTAATTTTAATTTTAAAAGAATAATCACTCGATACAGGTGAACTAAGATAATGACCCATCTTGGTAGGAATGTTAGTACACGTGTTGCCTTCTCTGAAGTGCCATCCTTCATGGGGCGGCACTATATTTTATTAGGGGTAAATTACAATAAGACCCTCTCTAAAATCTAACTATTACATATACACTCCCTCACGTTTTTAAAATTACACTGACACCCTTTACTTTACAAAATAAACTACAAAGAGACCCCTCCTTCTAACTTCCGTCCATTAATCCGTTAAATCATATTCAAATTTTTTCAAAATACCCTAACTACCCTTATTGGATGATAACTTTCATGTTAAATACATATAACTCACCAGTCTAATAGTTCATCCAATACTTTTGAATTTTTTAATTATTATTGATAAACAACTAAAATATAATATATATAAGAAAAATGCTAAAAAAAATTTAAATTTTCTGTCCAACTGATGTGGTAGCTGTCAAATTTGCTCTTTAGAAACAATTATTTATTTAATTAAATTTTTAATTAATTTGCAAAATAAAAAATAAAAAAATTGATTTGCTAAGTTGCCACCTCATTTGAGTAAGTAGATTTGAGTAAAAAAAAGGGGCTATGTAGCATTACTCATATGTAGAAATAAATAAAAAGAATTATTACAATGGAAATGCACGTATAGAGGTAGCAAATGAGGTGGCAACTTGGCAAATTAAAATTTTCTTTTATTTTTACACATCAATTAAATGGATAATTGTTTCTAATGAGCAAATCTGATGGCTACCACATCAATTGGATAAAAATTTAAGCTTTTTGGCATTTTTCTTTTATATATATATAATCTTTTAGTTGTTTATCAATAAATAAATAAATCAATTAAATGTACTGAATGAATGTGTTGGATTGATGAGTTATATGCATTTAACATGGAAGTTGTCATCCAATAAGGGTAATTAGGGTATTTTGAAAAAAATTGAAAGTGATTTAACGGATTATAGATGGAAGTTAGAGAGAAGGGGTCTTAATGTAATTTCAGAAACATGAGGGGGTCTATTTGTAATTGTCAGATTTTAGAGGGGGTCTTAATGTAATTTACCCTTTTATTAAAGGTTGACCCAATCACTTTATTGTCTGGACGGCCGACACTTATTTTAGTGGGTATTGGGAGCTTCTTCTCTCTCTCTCTCTCTCTCTCTCTGGGGTTACAATTCAAACTCATAACTTGTTATAATTCTATCATTTTATCTTATCCTTCCTCTTTGTTAGGTTTGCCATAGTTGTTTGAGTATTGGGAACTTAATGATTCTGAAATTCTAAATTTTGAGTTTAGATTCGATGTAAGAACTTAACATCTGCTGGTTTAAATGGAAGTCATTAGATGAGTGTTTTAATGACTAGAATTAAAATATAAAAAAATTGTTACTAAAATGATCAAAATGACTTTAATGGATAACTTAACAATTTTTTTGTATTTTAATTAATCTGAGCTAGCCATCAAAAAATTCATCCAATGGTTCCCATTAACTTAGCACCCAATCCAAACTCATGAATTTTCCCATATGATAAGTTATTCCCCAATGTTAAGGACTGATACATAAATTTCTAGGCATGCCCCTCTATCCCCGCCCTTTTCATTGGACCGATCACTATTTAAGGATCTCATATTGAAAACTCTTGCAAAAATATTATATAAACTCTGTCAAAAATATTATATAATTTTATCACACATGCAATCATTTAATGATGTTTTTATTTTTATTTTTTTATTTTTGTATAGACTTTTCATTTTAATTATTATATTTATTATTATTTTTTGCATTTAAATCTTTTGGAAAATTAATCTAACGAGACTCAAAAGCTTAAGTATTGTATAAAAATTGTCCTTTGATCCTGAATATATATAAAATGATGATTAGTTATAGATGTATTGATATAAGTTACTCTTTTATTTATTTATTTATTGATTTTGTTTTAAGAATTTTACTTTATTGGATCTGAACAATTGTTGTGTGCCTATAATCTTCTAGGTAGGGTTAAATTATGTTGTTAAATCATTTTTTTAAAAAAGCAATATAAAGAAAAAACAATTCCAGTCCGATAAATGAACATGTGATTTTGAATTGCTAACATCTATGATTAGATTTATTTCTTTGTTCTGACCTAATTTCACTAAATCTCAGAAATTTTGAGGCACCACTCACTTCTAGTAGTACGTACTGCATGGACTGGTGAGATTTGCTTGAAACTCACCATTTGAATGGTGTAGACCCTGTCTAGTTTTTTATTTTTTATTTTTTAATTATAGTACTTTGAGAGGATCTCTGCCTGTATTTTTGTCCCTTAATTTAATAATTTTGAATATTTTATACTATCAAATTGTGATGGTGACGGTACTCAATCCGAATTTATGGGATTAATTAGCAGGTTTAAGACTATGGGCTATTGCTGCCTGTGGACTGGCCTAGCCCAATTGGCTTGTAGGACTGACATGGGCCATATTACTATAAAGACACAAAAATGAAACGGGAACGGCTATTGCAACCCCCCATTCCTATAAGCTCACCCCCTATCCTTTAGGTTTTTAAGATTTTATGCAAAATATAAAAAGTTTTTATGAAAACCGGCCATGATGTCCACTAGAAAATATCATTTTGAACAACTTTGCAGAAGAAAGTTTCTCCAAAATCTATCGTTTAAATATACTTTTTAACCATTTATAACCTTTATTTCATTGTTTGCCAAAAAGTCTACCTAAACGATAAATTTTGGAAAAACTTTCTTCTGCAAAGTTGTTCAAAATGATGTTTTCTAGTGAATATCACGGCCGGTTTTCATAAAAACTTTTTATATTTTGCATAAAACCTTAAAAACCTAAAGGATGGGGGGTGAGCTTATAGGAATGGGGGGTTGCAATAGCCGTTCCCAAATGAAACAGGGTGGGTTTCATGTAATGAATTGAGAAGAAAAAAATAGTACTCCGTATATGCAATTCACTTGGAATTCAAAGGGACCATTACAAGAGAGTGATGGAATTGTTACAATTTATGCAATTAACGGTTACATTATACTGGATGGACATATTCCTCATACGCAATGGAAATTGAAATCAAATCATTCCATTTCTGTGGGCACACAATGGCTAGGGAATGTCAAACATTCCTTAAGTACTTAATTCCTCGTATGTCTTGGGCACAATTTTAACGACGGCCTGGGTGTGTTAGAGGAGATAAATCCCACCGGAAAATACTATTGAACCTCCCTTAATACATAGCCTCCAAAAGAATCTTTCACCACTAGTCACACCTCTGTTTTCACCCCACATCATAAGAGGTTTTTTTAAAGGACGGTTAAGGGAGATCCAATAACATTATATATTGAATTGTACTTAACAATGACATGTATCATATTCACCCTAATTAATTTATAATGAATAAAGAAACTATCACAACTAATGATTGTGATTTCATTGATGCATGACTATTTAATTTACGACTAAGGGAAAACCCACCACCTATATATATGCTATAAGCGTCCTAGGTACGCGTGTGTGTTCAACATGTAGGATGTCTGTTTATCTGTCCAATGACATCAGTTATTACAATAGTAATGAAAGACCATCGTGTTCGTTATTTCCAATATATATATATTTTTAAATAGGATCAGAAAAATATCCGGAAAAATCACCCCTATTATTAAACTCTAATTATAGGGTGGCCTAGGGTTTTATAAGGTTCCCACCTCACAAGTACCGTCAAATATGAATCCTTTCTCAAATATGCATGTAACATAACAAGTTATCACATTTTATTTATGGCCTGGATTTATTTCAATATTTGAACTACATATAGACATGTTCTATTGCTGAGAAGAACTTCTATGAGACCGTTCTATAGTCACGTGGTACAACCAACTAATCACAGTTAAGCAAAGTGAGATTAATTGTGGACCAAAAAGTATTGCAAGTATTCGAATTCTTTCAGGACTATCTTTCTTTGAAGGGCCATAAGTTTCCAACACTCAGAGAAGATTGTCAATTTACTAACCTCTTATGGAGGTGTTCAGTTAGTCTCTTATTCATTTACGTATTCCATTTTATTCAATGATTTTTTGCATTTTTGCCGTTGATCAAAGTTAATTGGTAATGTCAAAATGGGAGCATATTTTTTTTGGATCTGAATGATTTAAAAAAATATGCTCTCATTGGACCTATGGAATACTTTTCTAATGGTTTATAAAAGTAGGGTCCGATCAAGCTTAAACAATTTTTATACGATTTTCAAGTCATTGAACTTCACTAAATCCAACAATTTTTTAAAAAGTTGTGTGAAAAGAAACGACTAACATAATACAGAGTAATAAGTTTGTTGAATCTAGTGAAATTTAATGGCTTTTCAAGAAGGGATTCGATTCTAAGGTAGGAATGAATAGAAGAGGAACTTGCCGGCTTCTTTTTGGTTGAAGGCAAAGCAAAACCCAACTCGAGGACTTGAGAAGGTTACTGTATTTAGATTATTGGGGCTAGTCTAGTGGTGAGGGAGGGTAGGGTAAAGGTTAAGATAGAAGTAGGATAGGTTAGGGGTTCAAACTCCTCCCATTGTACCCAAAAAAGAGAAGGTTAATTGTATTATTCCAAACCAATCCTACATTATGTTGGAAAAGCTTTACTTAGGGGTGGCAATTTGTGTAGGGAGAATGTGTTCATGCAGTGTTGAAAAATAGTTATGCGAGAATACTTGCAAGACATTACCCATTTATTAATTATGTCGAATTTGCATACATGAACATACATGGGTGATAAATACGTAACGCAGCACAATACTAAGAGAATAATGTCATCATCATCCTATATAAGTGAGAATGGAAATTCAATTACTACAAAAAATAAAAAATAAAATATTAAGGAGCATCAAGAGTAGTAGAAAGTCCTATATCAGGTAAATTGACTTTTGGATAAGTGCATGTATTAGAGTAGGCTCAAGTTAGCCCGAAGAAAAAAAAATGAGAGTATAGGCTTAGGTTACCCAAGGCCTGGATCCAAGCACAACCCAAAGTCAAAACCTCACCGCAAAAGCAATTGAGACTAACCTATTAGTGACGGAGGGTGAGGTAAAAGGTATGAGTAGGATAGGTTAAGGGTTTGAATCTTCTCATTGTAAAAATAAATAAATAAATAAATAAAAATAAAAATAAAAACCTCACTGCAAGCTTTGGATAGTCAGGTTTGGCCCAAATTCTGCTGGGTACGTTTAGCCATTTAGTATGCCCAACTAAATTAGACCAAGCTTTTCGATAATCTGAATTTTTGGCTTTTAGGATATTTGTTTAATAAAAAGTTTTTGGGCATAATTTAAGAGGTTAATTAACTTGGGCTGAGAGATTAAGCGACTAGAATCTAGGTTAAGAGGCTGACTTGGACTTGAGCTAAGAGACTAAAACCTACATGATACATCTCCATCATAACAAATAAAAACAAAATATGGGCCAGGTTACCCTGCCTGGGGTACCCCTAGTCATGTGTGGCTCCGCCCTTGGACGTGTTAATAATTATACAATCATATATGGGGATCAATAAATACACTCATTTCTCTTTAATTTTTTAGACAAATGGTGGAATATAAGTGGGAGTGAAGAGGAGTTCCTCCACACCACTGTGGAGGCAGGTATTTTCCAATATGTATGATAAGTAGTTGATATAACAAGTAATCATATTTCATTTCATTTATTTCAATTTGAACTACATGCAAGCATGCTTCATTGGCATAAGTGAATGCTACACTTACATAAGTGGATGGACAAAAAATCCTACTGGCATGTTATTTATTGCCTAGAAGGATTATGTGGGCAGGACAGCAATTTAGACACTGCCCTTTATGGCTGCACTATACCCATCATCATACAGTTTACTCCAAAGCATCACCCCTCCATACTTAGCAGAAGTCTTGATAGACGGAAGAACCTGAGAAATGAGCACATCCGGCGGAATATACCCACCACTGGGAGCCGCCGCTGCAGACGCAGGCAGTCCCAAAAACACCAGACCTGCGTTCACCGTCGTCCACTGATTCCACGCATTCAACAAGTTAGTGTCATTGTCGACGTATTGACATCCAGGATTATTGTAAAACTGAACCCAAACGTAATCAAATAGCCCAGTATCAATAGCAGTGCTTAGATGAGCATCAGGGAATGGACACTGCGGTGCCGCCGACAAATACACTTTGCTTTGTTGGCTGTACGTTGAGAGTGCCCTAGCGAGATCATCAAAGTATTGGCCTGAACCGGATTCTATGTCAAAATCAATTCCATCTAAAACGGCTGTCCCTAGTGGCCTTGAAGTCGACTGTCCGCCAAGGTAGTTATTCCATAAGTAATCGGCGACTTGCTGTGCATCAGCGGCCGAAGAAAGAGAGTAGCTTCCTACGGCGCCTCCGATGGAAAGAAGGACTTTAATGCCTTGGTTTTGACATGATGTTATGTCGGTGGTTAGACCGGTGCAGCCATTGGTGGTTGGGTCACAATGGCCGGCTAGGTTTAGAACCGGAGTTTGGCCGCTGCCAAATGTGATTAGAAAAGCTATGTTGACGTACTGGTAGTTGCCGGTGGCGCAGGTGTCGGCCAAGGTGCCTTCGGCGGAGTTTTGGCCCCAGTAGATGGCGATTCCGGCAGCGTGGGAGGAGTTGATTAAAGAAATGATCAAGAGGGACAAGAGTAGGATTTGTGCTTGTGAATGGCCTGCCATATTTGGATAGTTTTTTTGGCTAGTTGTTTGGCTCAAAACTGGTGGGGAGGGTGCCATTTTATAGGCGCAAACTCAAGATCGATGTATATGCCACCTCCGCATATGTCCGTTTTTGCCGTGTTAGGATGGCTTTGGCACAAGTCTATGAGTCTGGCGTGGAAAAATTGAGTCCAGATCCTCTATCTCCATTTCCTGTCCCCTTCGTCTGTCACCCCAATCAACTTGTTCCACGTACACAAGCTGACTCCCCAGCTTATCGGAGCAAAATCACCGTCATAACCATCAATTGAGGGGGTTTTTTTTTTCTTTTCTTCTTCTTTCTTTTAATAAAAATATATTAAATAATAGTTAAAAACAAAACCCCCAATCAAAAATCCAAACACCAAACATCGAAAATTCTGATCGAGTGATTTATGATTCGACATGGGTGAGACTGGTTGCCGATTGATTTAAATGAAGATTTGGGTAAGGTTGTCGGCGAGATAATCTCTTCGTATCTTCTCTTCTCTCTACAGTTTTAGATCTGGCGTGAGTGCCACCAGTAAGTGAGGTTACTTGGTGTTATGATGGAGGTTGAACAAGATGAAGGCAAGGGGATGGGGTTGCCGACTTAGAGCCTCGCCTGAGAAAACAATTGAATCCTCCTCTAGTTCTCTCGTGTATCAATCTATCTGTCTTTCACCTAAATTAATATTTTTCCTCCTCCCTAACCCTGAGATATTTTCTCATCCCTTCTTTCTCTTTCTTCCATAGATCTGATAGTGTAGATTGTAAACAATGGAGATTTTGTGTTTTAATGAGTTGCACAGGTTGAAGATGAAGATTTTTTATTTATTTTTTAATAGGAATTTTATTATTTTTATTATCGTATAAATATTTGTATCAGACGGTGTATTTATCATCGTCACTCTCTTTCATAGATCTAATTGTAGATTGTAGATGATGGAGATTTTGAGTTTTGATAGGTTACACAGGTTGAAGGTGAAGGTTTTTTTTTTTTTTCTTCCCCAAGAATTTTATTATTGTATCACTGGTACTTGACGGTGTGTTTGCCTTGTTAAATGATAGGACTAACTTGGACACGTGGCGTGAGCTCAATGGGGTGACAGAGAGAGGGGATAGGAAAGGGGGACAGAAGATTTGGATTCAGATAAAAGCGTGTCCTGAGGGGAAACTTAATCTAGCCATTCTTTTGGGAAAGGGTCTTGCACATGAAGAATTCACTTGACAATTCAAACACAACCATGGATCAAATCAGAAACAGACAATTTCTAGAACTTGTTCATGCCATTGTATGGGGTGCCTTCTAGTACCTACAAGAAAACCCTTTCAGTTTTATACTATTAATTGTGATGATAGCTAATTAGCTATCCTTCTCTTGAATTTCCTTATTCACAATGAAGGATTTGTTCACAAAAATATACGCAAAATACAATATTGAAACTATCCAAGTAGGCCTTATAATGTTTTGATCCACAATCTCTTGATCATGTTGTTCTGAGAATTTTTAGTCATTTTCTCTAGTAATGGTACGTTAATCCCACGAAAAATTGTTATTGGCCGCCTCAAAGGTGTATGGCAACTTATTATGGACTCTATGAGAACAATGCTCAAGTTGTACAGCAATGCGAACCTAACCAGATATAAAATAAAATAAATAGCCATCAATTTTGACAAAAAAAAGAAAGAAAAAATTTGATGAGTCACTGTAGTCCAATAAGTGAAATGTCTTGACCTATACGGGCTATTATACAATGTCTTATCATGAAATATAATTGAAAGTTTTCGACTTCTTCCATGTCTTATGTTTCTTTGAAAAAGACCACAAGTTTCCAACACAGAAGATTGTCAATTTTTCAACCTCTTAGCAGTTTTCAGTCTGTCTCTAATCCTTTTACGTATTCCTTTTTTTTAATTTTTTTTATTTCAATGATTTTGGCATTTTAAACGTTGATTAAAGTCGGCAAAATTAGAAATTCTAATTCCGTGTCTAAACGAGAGCATATTTTTCGGATGGATTCCATGGAATACTTTTCCAAGGGTACGTTTATAAAATTCAGGTATGAACCCGGTGGCTTCCGGCCGTCTGGCATAAAGGCTAAACCAAGCCCGGCCCTAGGGTCAAGCTACTCAGCTAGCCATCTGAGGCCCCTCAAATTTTAATAAAAAATAGGGTCCCAATCTAGTCGTTATCCTTGTAGTAGGTCTCAAAAAAAAAAAAAAAAACACATTTATTTTAATGCTTAGATTAGCAAAGGCCCCAATCCATTTATGGGCCCAAATAGTTCCTAACTCAAAGGGAACAGCTATTGCAACCCCCCATTCTTATAACCCCACCCCTTTCTTTTTGGTTTTTAAAATTTCATGAAAAATATAAAAAGTTTTTGCAAAAACCGGCCACGTAGTCCACTAGAAAACATCATTTTGAACAACTTTGTAGAAGAGAGTTTTTCCAAAATCTATCGTTTAGGTAGACTTTTTGGCAAAAAATGAAATAAAAGCTATAAATGGCTTAAAGTATATTTAAACGATAGATTTAGGAAAAACTTTCTTCTACAAAGTTGTTCAAAATGATGTTTTCTAGTGGACACTACGGCTGGTTTTCATAAAAACCTTTTATATTTTGCATAAAACCTTAAAAACCTAAATGATGGGGGGTGGGGTGATAAGAATGGGGGGTTGCAATAGCCGTTCCCTAACTCAAATCCATAGATAATAGCCCATTGAAAATGATTGACTAGATTAGTGATAGTGCTAGGCTATTGCTACCTTTTAGTTTATATTTTTTGAGGTTTTATGAAAAATATAAAAGTTTTTATGAAAACTAGTTGCATAATCCACTAGAAAATATCATTCTAAACAACTTTATAGAAAAAAGAAATTTTTTCCAAAATTATAGTTTAAATGGAGTTTTTGGCCAATTTTCATGAAATATTTTATAAAAGTGAAACAAAGATTGTAAATAGCCAAAAAGTTCACTTAAACGATAGATTTTGGAAAAATTTTCTTTTACAAAGTTGTTTATAATGATGTTTTCTAATGGACGACGTGACTACTTTTCGTATAAACTTTTTATTTTTTTTATAAAACCTTGAAACATGTAAACTAAGTGGACGGCATCATGGCCGGCTCAATACACTTTGAGGCCTAAGGCAAAAATCCTAAATAAGGCCTCTTCAATATTTAATATTAATATATTAGCTAGAGTCACCCATGTGATGCACAAAACAACATAAGATATTTTATAATTATGCCTAATAACATTATTATAGATTTTGACTTTTTGTATATGTAAATTTAATTAAATAATGAAAAATAGATATTAAAAAAAAAACACAGAGAGAGAAAAACAACAATAACAACACAACATATCATTATCAACTGCTAATAATATATATATATATATATATATATATATATATATCAACTAAAAAACTAATAGTTTGAGACCTAATTGACTTGACTAATTAATATTCTTTATACCAATCCAATGATTAAATAAATACTAAAAAAAAAAAATTAAAATGCTTCTTTGAATGAAAGGTGAAGGTGTATAGTTTATTAGTTTTAATGATAATTTTGGAAAGTTCTAAAAGATGGGGATTAAATTTTGGGATTTATCTTAGTCCGTGAAATTGTATTAAATTATTGACCACTGATTAAGAGTCACTTGTATTTGGCATGACTGTTAATCTTGTATGCTATTTCATCGCATCTATTCATTCATGTCAATGTATGGTCTATGGCTTTCCTCCTTCTACCATCTTACCCCCAGTGAACCCAAAAAAAAAAAAAAAAACCAAAAAAAAAAAAAGGGGGAAAAAGAAAAAGGTGTCAATATTTTAGAGGAAAGGCCATAGAACCTTGTTATATACCATACTCTTTATATATATATATATATATATATATATATATATATATATATAATAGTATATATATACATAATATCAGTAAGCTCCCTGTATATAGTTTAAAAATAATAATTCCTCTTACTGTTGGAAATGAAAAACAAAAATAAAGAGAAAAAAAAAATTTCTTTGTCAAGGAAGGACAAAAAAATGAATTGAATTAAATGAGGAGAGCGTGAGGCCTCAGGTAGTGAACAAAAAACACAATACCTTTTTGGTGTGAGGCCTTTTTTTCGGTAATTCGATGGCATAAGTTGCCTTGCCTTTGAACCGGCAGTGAAAACAACATAAGATATTTTATAATTATGACTAAAAACATTATTATAGATTTTGACTTTTTGTATATGTAAATTTAATTAAATAACGTAAAATAGATATTAAAAAAAAAAAAAAAAGAAGAAGAGAGAAAAACAACAATAACAATACAACATATCATTATCAACTACTGATAAAATATAAGGTGTGTGTGTGTATATATATATATATATATATATATATCATTATCAACTAAAAGACTAATAGTTTGAGACCTAATTGACTTGACTAATTGATATGCTTTATACCAATCCGATGATTAAATAAATACTCGAAAAGAAATTAAACGCTTCTTTGAATGAAAGGTGAAGGCCAGTAGGCTAAATGAAATGAATAGTTTTTATTGGAAATTTTGGAAAGTTTTGAAAGATGGGGATTAAATTTTGAGATTTATCTTAGTTCATGAAATTGTATTAAATTATTGACCAATGATTAAGAGTCACTTGTATTTGGCATGCTTGTTAGTCTTGAATGCCATTTCACCTCTATTCATTCATGCCAATGTATGGTCCTATGGCTTTCCCCCTTCAACCATCTTACTCTTTAGTGAGTAGTGATACATAGGACCACTATTAGAGGACCAAAACATAAGACCACTGACTTGGCTGAATCTGATTGGTCAGTGGTATTAACATTATTAGTAGCTAAAAAAGAACTTAATATGGAAAGTTCTCAATTCCCAGTTTAGATAAATGCTTCCAAAATTTAGATAAACGGGAATCAATGCAAAATATTCAGATAATTAACCATGACACATCATACACACTATACATCAAGATAATATCACAACTTAACCATTATCATGACAAATCAGATAAATTGGGAATTTTATCATATAACAATGGGGAGTTCCCCACCCCCACACCCACCCCACCCTCACCCCCCCCCCCCCCAAAAAAAACCAAGTACGTTTTTAGAACCATAAATATTCAGATAATTTGTGATTTTTTTTTTCTTCCAAATAACAGTAGGAATTCCCCCCTGCATTGTTTTCCCCTGATTAGTGCCATGAATATTTAGATAAATTGGGATTTTTTTTAGATAACATTATGATATTTTTAAAATAATACTAAATGCAATATGACACTAAATATTACAAATCAGATAAATTGGGAGTTCCCCATCCACACTACCCCCCTCCCCCCCCCCCCCCCAAAAAAAAACCATTTAGTTACGTTTTAGTTACGAAAGAGGGGGGAGGGTGGAGTAACTGGGATGACTAACACCGTTAGTTTGGGTTTGTTTTCTTAAACCAATCAGATTCAATTAAGTTTGTTTTCCTTTATTTCCTTCCTATTTTTAAGGGATTACGGTTCTTATTCTTCCATTTTTATGCCCCATTTTTTAGGGATCACAACCATTGCGTTTTAAGCGTAACTTGCATGAAGAAAGAGATATTGCTTTTATGTTTCGGTTTCGTATTTAGTTTTTTGTAGTATTCCGACATTGGAATCATAGTGATTGTAAAGGTTAGTTGATTCAGTTGACTGTGTTTTTCATGTTGAGCTAATATTCAATTGATCTTGATCGCAATTGTAAAGGCTACTTCAGTTTAGTTGACTGTGTTCATCTTTTTGGATCCATATTCATTTTATCTTGATCGTGATTTATAAAGGTTAACTCAGTTTAGTTTATTGTGTTTATGTTTTTTGGACCTATATTCAAGATAGCATGTGTTTGTGTCGGGTACTGCATATATACGAAGCTGCTGCCTAGGTTTAAGAGGGAGGGGGGGGGGAGGGGTGGTGCAAATGGGGAACTCTCCATTGTTATATGATAAAATTCCCAATTTATCTGATTTGTCATGATAATGGTTGAGTTGGGATATTATCTTAATGCATATTTTGTATGATGTGTCATGGTTAATTATCTGAATATTTTGCATTGATTCTCGTTTATCTAAATTTTGGGAGTAATTATCTAAACCGGGAATTGAGGGCTTTCCATATTAAGTTCTTTTTTAGCAACTAACAGTGTTAATACCACTGACCATTCAGATTCAGCCAAGTCAGTGGTCCTATGTTTTGGTCCTCTAATAGTGGTCCTATGTATCATTTTCCTATCTATACTACCTATAAAAAGATGAATGTAAGAAAAACTTTTGATTGACTAATATACCCTTATTTTAATTTTTAAATACACAACTACCCACCCTTTTGCATATATAGGAAATATAGTAATATGGAAACTATAATTCTAAAGCACATACCTTAATATATTTTAAATCACATACCTTAATATATAAAACACAAATAGGAATTCAAAGGAAACCCTAAATAAAATACTCCATTTAATACTATATATATAATCTTAAAGCACGTTGACTTCGTTTCTCCCTCTTTCTTCATTCTCTAGCAAACGAGAATGGCCTATTAGAGACACACCTACTTTCCAGCACAGTTACAAACCAAATATCCACATCATGTAGACGATACCAGATCTCAAGCGGTTGTTGTGTGAGTGTTTTATACTTCTATTATGTATTTCTTGAAATTTGGTGAGACTTCATATATTGCTGAATTTGTTTGTGATTGGGGGTGGTTGTTTTCGAGGATTTTGGGTAGACTAAGAAAACCCTAGCTCGAATGTGTTTTGATTATAACGTGGAAATTGTTGGAATAAGTCATATATGTATATGATAATTATTATTATTATTTTGCTTGAATTTGGTTGTTGAGGGGAAGGGAGGGGGAAAAGAAAAAGGAAAAAAAACAAAGAAATGAGGAAAAAAATAAAATGAAAATCTTGATCTCCACTATCTTTTCAATCTCTAAGTGAACAAAGAAAAATGTAGATGATGATGCCATATAAAAATAAAATTGAGAATTTTTTTTTAAGAAAAAGTAAGAAAAACTATATTATGAGGGATCAATTTCACTTATTAAAAAAATAAATTAAATAATATTTAAAAGCATCAAAAATATAAAATATAGAAAATAAAAATAAAATAATTATGATTGCTATTTCCCTTTGGAATGCACATCTCAAATTGAAGTAGCAAATTGACACAACCCACATAAGGTAGCAAAAGACAGATTTGTTACTTTTTTTTTTTTTTTTTTTTTTTTTTTGCTACCTCCCTCAAAGATGCTCTTGTATCACATATTAAATTATATTATATCTATACTACATATAAAAGTTTATACTTTAGAAACACTTTTGATTGACCATTACATCTTTATTTTAAATTTTAAATTTTAAATATTTATTTGCCTCCCATATTTAACCAATTAAGAATGTTTTATATTTAACCAATTAAGAATGTTTATTTTCTATCAAAAAAGAAAGAAAAAAGATAACACAATTTATGTTTACTTTATGAATTCTATACAGCCTCTACTACCATGCATGTATTCTAGCTAACTTTTTATTCCTACTATAACTCCTAATAATTGAGGGAATTTTGACCTATTGTGTTGAGCGTTTATTCTAATAAGTTAAATTAACACAAAAGTAACAAATAATTATATTTTCATGTTCAATATATATATATATATAGAATTTATAAATTTGTTTATTTAAATAATATTCATGTGCAACGCACGTGTGCCCATATATATATAGATATATTATCTATAAAAAGTTGAATGTGAGAAAAACTTTTGATTAACCAATATACCCTTATTTTAAATTTTAAATGCACAATTACCCTTCTACATAGATAAGAAATATAGAAATATAAAACACATACATAAATAGGAATTCTAAGGAAACTATAATTCGTATAAATAAATAAAATCCAGAATTGTAAGTTAACTCTATTTCATAACATATATCATCTATTCATTAACAATGGGATTCTAAATTCTACTTTCTCCATTAACATTAGCTTCAACCAATTTTAATAGAGCCCTCATCTTCTTTTCTTTTTCGAAATATAGGGTTTTAGGGTTTGTTCTAATTGCTATAGAAAATACTGTTTTTCATGTGGGTAAAGTACTTTATATATTTCTGTAACTTTGGTTCTCCTACCTCTATTCTTACTGAATGCCCTACTTACAAGATTCCTTGCAAATGCAGTAGGGTTCTATTTTAGTTCTATTAGATATTATTACTTTTGAGTATTTTTTTATTTTATTTTTTTGGTATAAGTTTTTGACAAATCGTGATTCACAAATATTTTATGAGGATACCTTTCTTTTTATTTAATTATTTATTTTTGGAGTTGGTTTGTTTTCTCACATAGAACCTTTTATTAAAATATAATATAATAAATCCGAATGAGATTCTTAGACTATCAAAAACTAGCATTAAGAAAACAAAATCCTATATGTAACGATGTTAAAAATTCTACTTTATCTGGTCAATAGAGCATCATCTCAACAAAGGACAACCCAGGAGGATTCCCATGTTTTAGTAAGCACATTTTTCATTAAGAAAATTTTAAAAATAAGTATATTTATCATAATTTCATTTAATTTTTTATATTATAAAAAAAAACCCAACTTCCCCACTCATAGAATAATATTTTCAATGAATTGAATGACATTTATTTTAATTTATTTCTTATTTTTTTGAATTTAAATACGATGTTATTTGTTCAATTTATTTATGAAATAATTTTTTTTTAAATTATTATTCTTTGAAATAAGTACATAACTAGGTTAGTTGCCAAACAAGTTCGAAAAAAAGGATTAAACTATTCAACTTTTTCCTTACAAAAATAAACATATATATATATATATATATATATATATATATATATATATATATATATATATATATATATATATATATATATATATATATATATACACACACACCGACAGAGCCATGAGAAATATCCTTTTGATAGGCAAGTGTACAACTAAAATTTACACATATTTTTTATATTTATTTAAGTTATTGATGACACATTTAATTAATTTATTAGTTTTGGCACTGATTTTTTTTTTTCCCATCACAAAAATTTCTTCTTTAAAAGACAATTTATATGGTCCACTTTAACATAAATTCATATACCATTGATGAAATATTTATTTTATAATACAAAAATATTCACGTGCAACGCACGTGTGTACCAACTAGTATATATATATATATACACACACATAGTATTAGTAAGCTCTATGTATAGTTTAAAAAGAATAATTCCTCTTACTTTTGGAAATGAAAAACAAAATTAAGAGAAAAAAAAAGATTGCTTTGTCAAGGAATGACAAAAAGAATTGAATTAAATGAGGAGAGTGTGAGGCCTTAGGTAATGGACAAAAAATAGAATACCTTTTTTGGTATGAGGCCTTTTTTTCGGTATTTTAGTGTGGGGCCTTAGGCAATGGCCTAAGTTGCCTTGCCTTTGAGCCGGTAGTGGAAGGCATATAGTACTTTATGTGGTGGCAATAGCCTTCCTCTTAGCTATATTATCCATTGAAATTAATGTGGTAAAAAAACTTGATTATGCTAGCTTAATTAATGATTCTGCAGCTAAAATGCGAGAAGAGTAATGTTTAAATGATTCTTTTGATACAGTTGGTTCATTTCCTCTTGGTATTATAACTCTACATTTTGTCTTTTTTTTCTTCTTTTTATATATGTGAATTTTATTAAATTATAAAGGAAGAAGATCAAATTTTATTTATTTTTTGTTCTTATAAAGATTTATTTTTTATATTAATCTATATAAGAAGATTTTAATAATTATATATACATGCAAATTTTGTGTGTACTAGGGAAACAAAATTGTTGGGTATAAATTTTGTTTGTATGTATGAATATGTATAGAGGGCCTATTATAGGAGCTCCCTGGCCCCAAAAAACTTAGGACCGGCTTTGGGCTTAATCTCAAGGGATTCAAAAGTAAATGCAATGTCAGAGAAATAGCTGAGTGCTTTTATCATAATATGCAATTGAAGTGTGGAAGCAAAAACTTCGACACAGTATAAGGAAAACAGAGATAGACATAGACGTAATACAGGATTCGGGTGTCCTTTACAGAGGAATTACAGAGATGGTCAATGATCAGACCAAAACAAAGCAAGTAAAAAAAAAAAAAATTGTCATACAATTGGTGCAGTTCTATTCAGCTCCCGCGATCTTTTTCTTCAAGGATTCAATATCAGTGGCTAGTTCCTTTCTGCTTGTCTGCAAAAATAATTCCCATTGTTAGCAACTTGTAGTTGGTACTCCACATCTAAAATCTCTAGCCAAAACAATATACAAGAATTTGTGTATCTACATGTACTTGAGATACCACTGTTACATTGTCCTTTCTGATGAGTAGAAAAGTTGTTATTCTTGTTCATGTAACACATGCAGTGAGAAAACTGCAACCAAATTCGTCTTTTTTTCCTTTTTTTCTATATTTTTTTTTTAAAAAAAATTTTAAAATCCCCTTTCCTTTTTAGCATAGCCCAATGCAGGCATAGAGGTGGCCTAATGATTGTCCCTCCTTCCTTCGGAGTACACAGGGGAGTGCAGTTATTGACGGTGTCTGAATCATGCTAGCATAGACAACCAGAAATTCAATTACACATGCCACCCATGGCTTAAAATTTCCGATAGATTACAGGGTCTTATAAAATTTCGATTTTGAATGGAAGGAACGAAAAAATATTGGACGACAAGTACAGGAAAAATAATCAGCCAAGGACCCAAAAAAAGGAAATTGATGTTACTGAAAATGTTGCAGTCCCCCTTCTCCCCCTAACCAAAAAATAAAAAATCTTCACCTTTCCCTTGAAAAATGGATGCAGAACAGCAGAATTCAGTGGTGAGGGGGAGAAACAAAATAGGTTTTTAGTCCCTTTCTATTAGTGATTTTGGCAAGCAGTAGCTGCTGCAGCAGCATTAGAAGATGAAGAAGAATAAGAAAAGCAAGAGCATAAGCTGTTTTTTTGGTATAATTTGAAACCTGCTAGCAGCATTTGCAAAATTGTGGATGATTTGAGAACTAGTGATTAATATGTCATAAATTAGGATCACATATGCCAAACAGAATCTTTTGATATAGCTTGAGGCTTGTGTAATTTTGAGAGTCAGAATGCATGAGAAACAAGGATTACTCATCTACATGTTCAATTACACTACGGAGTACAGAATCATATTTATGGCGTAATAATCTATATTTATCAGAGGGTGTGATTAGCATGTAATGCATATCAAATCACAATGAAGTTCTTTGGTATTACCTTAAAGAGAAGGTATCTGTAGACAAACCATCCCGTATATCCAAGCCCAACCAACTCCATGATTTTTGGCAGCTAGTAGATAAAAGAATAATTAATTCAGTAAAGGCCATTGAAGATTCTGAAAGTGACTGAATCAATAAATCAAATATGTGGGTACCAAGTATAAAAAAGGGGGAAAGCATCTATATTAATGTGTTCCAATTAATCAACCCAAAACAATATTGTTCCATTTAAATATCAAAAGCATGTAGTTAGATCACCTACCAAAGGGACCGAGTTGATGGCACTGATGACAATGGAAGATAGCCAAACTGCAACTTTGCCCCACCCCCATAGAGAATGACTGTGGACTTGTTTTCAAGTGCATCCCACTGTCAAGGAGGAGGTCATTATTGGATTTAGACAAAGGATTGTTATCAAATGTAGAAGTTGGTTGTCTAAAACATCAGACATGATTGCAGATCTTTCAAGAACCTAGACCTAATGCCCAATGCAAGTAAACAGACTATGTCTTGGTCCAGACCCCAGGGGTGCCAAAATTTCCCAACATCACAATTATAATATCTATTTTGATTTATTGAAAAAATGATGGCAGCACCCCTCGGTACCATGATGGAAAAATATCATTGGTGACCAGAAAGCTGTAACAGCTGAAAAAAAAAAAAAAAAAAAAAAAAAAAAAAAAAAGGGCTGAACCCATTGTCTAGATGGTAGAACAAGTACAATATTCCACAGAAGAGATAGTGAGCATGAGAGGCACTCACCTTCTCCTTCAAGTCTGAGAAAACTCCATCAAAATCAACAGAAGGTGTCTCCTCTTTATAGAATTTGGACTCTTGGGATGGCATGACCTTTTCTCAACACTCCCAATGGCTGCCAAAAAAGGAAAAACAAAACAAAACCAAAGGTTTAAAATATAATAAAAATGTCCATGATCGAGTTAGCAAAGTTGACCGGCGTATAGGGACCGTGTGTTTCACGAGTGTGGTGGTTAATATTTCACAAGGTTCAGTTGGATGCTCAATTTTCAAGTATTCGCCATAATAGCCGCAATACTATGTGGGGCGGCACCTTAATTACTTGAAGATAGGGTTGACCCTACCTCATAACAGTCTTGCCCAACGCTGTTACTCCTACAATTTAATCATATTACAAGTTCTCATATATTCATGTCGGCATGAGGACAAATGTGGAAATTGATTGTAATCTCTCTACGTTATATTCGGTGGCCCATGTGATGCACAAATTACACCCTAATTATCCTTATCATAAAACAGGATTAATTTCAAAACCCTAATCGATCTCCTCTTTTTATTATTATTATTATTATTATTATTTTTAAGGAGGGAAAGGGATACCATATTAGCTACAAGATTGGTCATGCCATATACCTTTATTGAGAAATTTATAACTCGTATTGTTCGTTTATATTTGTATATAGGGATTTGAGCTCGTAGTTCTATTTATCTTTCTTTCTGTTTTTTTTTTTTTTTTTTTTTAATGACATCGTGGTAACCACATTAATATATAAATTTTTTGATGTTCCTTTCTAATTACGTGCCACATTAATAACCATATCATTCCGGAAAAACGTTATAAAAAAAAAAAAAAAATGGGGATGAATGGCATTTTTTAAACAAGTCAAGTTACCATGCAAAATATAATTGAGTTTGGTTGTCGTCTCAAGTTGCCGGCCATAATGTCAAGAGGGTTATGGCATGTTCACGATCTTTTGGGTCAATTTGATTTTTTTCCTTAAACAAACCCTTCAATGATTGGAGAGAATGGCTCACAACAAGTGGGTAGATGATATAGTTGACTAAACCCTCTAATCATTAATGACTAAAGAGGATATCTTTCCTTGGTGATCGGGTGATCGACCTATGCGAGTTGAAATTTTTCTATTTGGTCTCGATCATCTTCTAAATTTCATTGACTTTTTAGAAATTTTGTACAATGATTTTCTGGCCAAATTTTATTTACCAAACATGTTTTTTAAAAAATAATATTCCATCCATATCCCAATTCCATTAATTTAATATCCCTTTGGTCTCATTGACATGAGAGATGTCCCTTTTAGTCTATTTGTTTCTATTTCTATATATGGAAAGTTTAAAAATTATCATATAATAATCTAGAAATTGCAATAAAAAGGAAATTTTTAAATCATTTCTACTAGGTAATCTAGTATCCTTATGCATGAAGATATTGAAGTGATTAATTGAAAATTTTACTTTCCTCTTAATTATATCCAATGAATGTTGCGCACAAATCTTCTTGTGCCCGGTGTGCATAGACCATTAATGTTAGATTCTACTAAGTAGAATACTAGGAGAGTAAACTGGGACATGAGAGGGGTAACTAGGCTGGATATATGGCCATTATCCAATGTTGGGCTGACAGTGGACACCATGTTAATATGTTACAGAAAATCAGAACTTTACCAAACATTGCAAATAGGTAAGATCGAGATCTGGGTGAGTACTGCACATGGGGTACGGTTGACAAACATTAGGCAAGATTTGAGTGAGTGGATAACTTTAGTATACAATACAATGTATACATAAAAGAATGGTAACGGATCAAAGAAAAATTTCACTTTCTACAACATTATACATATATCACATGGCCATTGGCCTCAATCTAACAAAAAAAAAAAAATGTAATTCCGTAAGCAAGAACTTCTATAATTTTGGAGGGACCATGGCTCCTACCAGCCCCTCCCTCCCTCAAACCACCAGGAGCCATGGCCCCTCCCTCACTCTGGACACTGCTCCTTATGACTGAACTATACCCATTGTCATACTGTTTACTCCAAAGCATGACCGCTCCATACTTATCAGAATTCTTAATAAATGGAAGAACCTGAGAAATTAGCACATCTGCAGGAATATACCCACCACTTGGAGCCGCGTCAGGCTTCGCAGGCAGTCCCAAGAAAACCTGGCTGGATTGAACCGTGGTCCATTAGTTCCATGAATTTAACAAGTCATAGTTGCGTGATACTTCATGGAAGCTAAGGCGCCATAATTCATGGGGCAGTTCGCTTCTTAGAATCGAAGCTAGGGTTGACCGAACCCAGTAATATGACGTAGCAGCTACGTGATCCATGCTTAAATAAACACGTAGATGCGCTAACACAGGAATGTGAAGACGTGTTCAGTGGGTTGTTGGAATTTGAAATTATCCTGACTGTGACTTGGACCTGAGCTAAGAGGCTAAAGCCTACATTTCATTACATATACAGGGAATGGCTATTGCAACCCCCCATTCTTATCACCCCACCTCCCATTTTTTAGGTTTTTAAGGTTTTATGCAAAAATAGAAAAGGATTTTATGAAAACCGGCCGTGGTATTCACTAGAAAATATCATTTTGAACAATTTTGTAGAAAAAAAAGTTTCTTAAATCTATCGTTTAAATATACTTTTTAGCCATTTATAGCCTTTATTTCATTTTTTGCCAAAAAGACTACCTAAAAGATAGATTTTGGAATAACTTTCTTCTAAAAAGTTGTTCAAAATGATGTTTTCTAGTAGAATAAGCGACTGGTTTTTGCGAAAACCTTTTATATTTTTCATAAAATCTTAAAAACTAAAAAAAAAAGGGGTGGGGTTATAAGAATGGGGGGTTGCAATAGCCGTTCCCTTACATATAAAAACAAAATTTGGGCCAAGCTACCCTGTTGGGGTAACCCTATGTGGCTCTGCCTTTGGATGCGTCAATAATTAAGTAATCATATATGGAGATAAATACACACTCATTTCTCTTTAATTTTTTAGATAAATATAAGTGTGATTAAAGAGGAGTTCCTCCAACAATGTGGAAGTAGGTATTTTCCAATATGATAAGTTTTTCTGTTGATAAGCAAGACTTTAGAGTAAGAAGAAACAAAAGGGCCATTGTTTCTATCCCATTCAACCCTGTCCGCAAACAAAATAGTAGCAGGCAGCGAGGTGATTAGGATGGAACCAAAGGAATTACAAAAGGCTGATAACAAGTACTCATATTTCATTTCATTTATTTCAATTTGAACTACATGCAAACATGCTTCATTGGCACAAGTGAATGCTACACTTAGATAAGTGGATGGACAACAAAATCCTACATGGCTACATCCTACTGCCATGTGATTTATTGCATAAAAGGATTATGTGGGCAGGACAGCAATTTAGACACTGCTCTTTATGGCTGCACTGTACCCATCATCGTACTGTTTACTGTAAAGCATCACCCCTCCATACTTAGCAGAAGTCTTGATAGACGGAAGAACCTGAGAAATGAGCACATCCGGCGGAATATACCCACCACTGGGAGCCGCCGCTGCAGATGCAGGCAGTCCCAAAAACACCAGACCCGCGTTCACCGTCGTCCACTGATTCCACGCACTCAACAAGTTAGAATCATTTTCGACGTATTGACATCCAGGATTGTTATAAAACTGAACCCAAACGTAATCAAACAGCCCAGTATTAATAGCAGTGCTTAGATGAGCATCAGGGAATGGACACTGAGGTGCCGCCGACAAATACACTTTGCTTTGTTGGCTGTACGTTGAGAGTGCCCTGGCGAGATCATCAAAGTATTGGCCCGAACCAGATTCTATGTCAAAATCAATACCATTCAAAACGGCTGCTCCTAGTGGCCGCGAAGTCGACTGTCCGCCTAGGTAGTTATTCCATAAGTAATCGGCGACTTGCTGTGCGTCAGCTGCCGATGAAAGAGAGTAGCTTCCTACGGCGCCTCCGATGGAAAGAAGGACTTTAATGCCTTGGTTTTGGCATGATGTTATGTCGGTGGTTAAACCGGTGCAGCCGTTGGTGGTTGGGTCACAATGGCCGGCTAGGTTCAGAACCGGAGTTTGGCCGTTGCCAAATGTGGTTAGGAAAGCTATGTTGACGTACTGGTAGTTTCCGGTGGCGCAGGTGTCGGCCAAGGTGCCTTCGGCGGAGCTTTGGCCCCAGTAGATGGCGATTCCGGCAGCGTGGGAGGAGTTGATTAAAGAAATGATCAAGAGGGACAGGAGTAGGATTGGTGCTTGTGAATGGCGCCCAGCCATTTTTGGGTACTTAATTTTTGGGTAGTTGTTTGGATCAACAATGCTGGAGAGGCCGGGAGGGTACCATTTTATAGGTGCAATCCCAGAAATTTATATATCTCTTTAATCCGGTTTAAGAGTAAAAATTGAATTCAAATGCCTTTTCTATCTGATTAGGACGGCTTAGGCATGAGTGTATTGTTTTGGCATTGAAAGAGTAAGATGACCGTGCCTTGAGGGAAACTCAACTTAATTAATGTTGTCAATTTTTTTGTGGGGAAGGGTCCGGAATGTGAAAGCCACTAGACTAGGGCTAACCTTGTGGGTGGGTTAGGTAAAAAATAGGAGTAGATTAGATTAGGGGTTCGAACTTCTCCAATTATATTAAAAAAAAGTCAGATATACATGTGGAAGAAATTAGTCCAGAGTTCGATCACTTAGCAATTCTGCAACCATAAATCTAAGTAGAATAAAACAATTTCAAGACCTTTTTATGTGATTAAGTGTGCGTTTGGAATTCACTTCATGGAAGAGTAAGTCAAGGCCTGTTTGGTTGTCACATAGAAATAGAATGGGTCCAATTGTATTGTTCATATATATATACTCCTCTATTGCATTAAAGCTAGATCGAAATCCCTAATCACAACTGAGGATGTATGACCAATTTTAAGAATTGATGAAATGCCATTGTTTTAAATTTTATACAGTCAATTGTGATGATCGATAGCGGCAGTTCTCATGAGTTACCCAGCCTAGTTAAGCACAAGAATGGATTTGTTCACAAAAATATATGTAAAACCACAACGAAGCCATTCAATTTTCATGGGACATCCAAACAGGTCCTTAATGATTAGATGATTTCTTGTTCACATTATTTAAAAGTTTGAATCATTTTCTCTAATGGGGTCAATTAATTCCAGGGAAAATTGTTATAAGAGGCTTCATTAATGGTACACGGCTACCTATTACGCACTCGAGTCCATGAGAACCCAACTCAAGTTGTACAGCAATGTGAACCTAGCCACTGGTTAGTAACCAGGTATAAAAGCCACCAATTTTGAAAAAAGTTGAATGAGCCATTGTATAGCCCAGAAAGTGAAATATCTTGACCCAATACGTGGCTATTAGACACTGCATTATCATAAAATAAAATTGCAAGTATTCGAATTCTTCCAGGACTATCTTTCTTTGAAGGGCCATAAGTTTCCAACACTCAGAGAAGATTGTCAATTACTAACCTCTTATGGAGGTGTTCAGTCAGTCTCTTATCCTTTTACGTATTCCGTTTTATTCAATGATTTTTTGCATTTTTGCCGTTGATCAAAGTTGGTAATGTCAAAATGGGAGCATATTTTTTTGGATCTGAATGATTTTAAAAAATATGCTCTCATTGGACCTACGGAATACTTTTATAATGGTTTATAAAAGTAGGGTCCGATCAAGCTTAAACAATTTTTATACGATTTTCAAGTCATTGAACTTCACTAAGTCCAAAATTTTTTTAAAAAGTTGTGTGAAAAGAAATGACTAACATAATACAGAGTAATAAGTTTGTTGAATCTAGTGAAATTTAATGGCTTTTCAAGAAGGGATTCGATCCTAAGGTAGGAATGACTAGAAGATGAACTCGCCGGCTTCTTTTTGGTTGAAGGCAAGCAAAACCCAACTTGAGGACTTGAGGAGGTTACTGTATTTAGATCATTGGGGCTAGTCTAGTGGTGGAGGGTGGGGTAAAAGTTAAGATAGAAGTAGGATAGGTTAAGGGTTCAAACTTCTCCCATTATACCCAAAAAAGAGGAGGTTAATTGTATTATTCCAAACCAATCCTACATTATGTTGGAAAAGCTTTACTTAGGGGTGGCAATCTGTGTAGGGAGAATGTGTTCATGCAGTGTTGAAAAATAGGTATTCGAGAATACTTGCAAGACATTACCCATTTATTAATTATGTCGAATTTGCATACATGAACATACATGGGTGATAAATACGTAACGCAGCACAATACTAAGAGAATAATGTCATCATCATCCTATATAAGTGAGAATGGAAATTCAATTACTACAAAAAACAAAAAATAAAAAATAAAGGAGCATCAAGAGTAGTAGAAAGTCCTATAACAGGTAAATTGACTTTTGGATAAGTGGATGTATTAGAGTAGGCTCAAGTTAGCCCGAAGAAAAAAAAAAAGAGAGTATAGGCTTAGGTTACCCAAGGCCTGGATCCAAGCTCAACCCAAAGTCAAAACCTCACCGCAAAAGCAATTGAGACTATCTTATTTGTGAGGAGGGTAAGGCAAAAGGTATGAGTAGGATAGGTTAAGAACTCGAATCCTCTCATTGTAAAAATAAATAAATAAATAAATAAAAATTAAAATAAAAACCTCACTGCAAGCTTTGGATAGTCAGGTTTGGCTCAAATTCCGCTGGGTACGTTTAGCCATTTAGTATGCCCAACTAAATTAGACCAAGCTTTTCGATAATCTGAATTTTTGGCTTTTAGGATATTTTTTTAATAAAAAGTTATTGGGCTTAATTTAAGAAGTTAAGTAACTTGGGCTAAGAGATTAAGCGACTAGAATCTAGGTTTAGAGGCTTAAGTGACTTGGACTACTTGAGCTGAGAGACTAAAACCTACATGATACATCTCCATCATAACAAATAAAAACAAAATTTGGGCCAAGTTACCCTGCCTGGGGTACCCCTAGTCATGTGTGGCTCCGCTCTTGAACGTGGTAATAATTATGTAATCATATATGGGGATCGATAAATACACTCATTTCTCTTTAATTTTTTTAGACAAATGGTGGAGTAAAAGTGAGAGTGAAGAGGAATTCCTCCACACCACTGTGGAGGCAGGTATTTTCCAATATGCATGATAATTAGTTGATATAACAAGTAATCATATTTCATTTCATTTCATTTATTTCAATTTGAACTACATGCAAACATGCTTTATTGGCATAAGTGAATGCTACACTTACATAAGTGGATGGACAAAAAATCCTACTGGCATGTTATTTATTGCATAGAAGGATTATGTGGGCAGGACTGCAATTTAGACACTGCTCTTTATGGCTGCACTATACCCATCATCATACAGTTTACTCCAAAGCATCACCCCTCCATACTTAGCAGAAGTCTTGATAGACGGAAGAACCTGAGAAATGAGCACATCCGGCGGAATATACCCACCACTGGGAGCCGCCGCTGCAGACGCAGGCAGTCCCAAAAACACCAGACCTGCGTTCACCGTCGTCCACTGATTCCACGCATTCAACAAGTTAGTGTCATTGTCGACGTATTGACATCCAGGATTATTGTAAAACTGAACCCAAACGTAATCAAATAGCCCAGTATCAATAGCAGTGCTTAGATGAGCATCAGGGAATGGACACTGCGGTGCCGCCGACAAATACACTTTGCTTTGTTGGCTGTACGTTGAGAGTGCCCTAGCGAGATCATCAAAGTATTGGCCTGAACCAGATTCTATGTCAAAATCAATTCCATCTAAAACAGCTGTCCCCAGTGGCCTTGAAGTCGACTGTCCGCCGAGGTAGTTATTCCATAAGTAATCGGCGACTTGCTGTGCGTCAGCGGCTGAAGAAAGAGAGTAGCTTCCTACAGCGCCTCCGATGGAAAGAAGGACTTTAATGCCTTGGTTTTGGCATGATGTTATGTCGGTGGTTAGACCGGTGCAGCCATTGGTGGTTGGGTCACAATGGCCGGCTAGGTTTAGAACCGGAGTTTGGCCGCTGCCAAATGTGGTTAGAAAAGCTATGTTGACGTACTGGTAGTTGCCGGTGGCGCAGGTGTCGGCCAAGGTGCCTTCGGCGGAGCTTTGGCCCCAGTAGATGGCGATTCCGGCAGCGTGGGAGGAGTTGATTAAAGAAATGATCAAGAGGGACAAGAGTAGGATTTGTGCTTGTGAATGGCCTGCCATATTTGGATAGTTTTTTGGGCTAGTTGTTTGGCTCAAAACTGGTGGGGAGGGTGCCATTTTATAGGCGCAAACTCAAGATCGATGTATATGCCACCTCCGCATATGTCCGTTTTTGCCGTGTTAGGATGGCTTTGGCACAAGTCTATGAGTCTGGCGTGGAAAAATTAGATAAAAGCGTGTCCTGAAGGAAACTTAATCTAGCCATTCTTTTGGGAAAGGGTCTTGCACGTGAAGAATTAATGCACTTGACAATTCAAACAATTTCTAGAACTTGTTCATGCCATTGTATGGGGTGCCTTTCTAGTACCTACAAGAAAACCCTTTGCTTCAGTTTTATACTATTAATTGTGATGATAGCTAATTAGCTATCCTTCTCTTGAATTTCCTCATTTACAATGAAGGATTTGTTCACAAAAATATATGCAAAATACAATATTGAAACTATCCAAGTAGGCCTTATAATGGTTTGATCCACAATCTCTTGATCATGTTGTTCTGAGAATTTTTAGTCATTTTCTCTCATAATGTTAATCCCACGAAAAATTGTTATTGGCCGCCTCAAAGATGCATGGCAACTTATTATGGACTCTAGTTTATGAGAACATTTGCTCAAGTTGTACAGCAATGCGAACCTAACAAGATATAAAACAAAATAAAAAGCCATCGATTTTGACCAAAAAAAAAAAAAAAGAAAGAAAAAATTTGATGAGTCATTGTAGTTCAATAAGTGAAATGTCTTGACCTATACGTGGCTATAGACAATGCCTTATCGTGAAATATGATCGAAAGTTTTCGACTTCTTCCATGTCTTATGTTTCTTTGAAAAAGACCACAAGTTTCCAACACTCGAGAAGATTGTCGATCAATTTTGCAACCTCTTAGCAGTTTTCAGTCTGTCTCTAATCCTTTTATGCATTCCTTTTTTTTTTTTTTTTTTCAATGATTTTGGTATTTTAAACGTTGATTAAAGTCGGCAAAATTAGGAATTCTAATTCCGTGTCTAAACGAGAGCATATTTTAAACGTTAATAATATTTAGGTATACATGAACCCGGCGGCTTCCGACCGTTTGGTATAAAGGCTAAACGAAGCCCAACTCAAGGGATTCAAAAGTACATGCAATGTTAGAGAAATAGCTGAGTGCTTTTCATCATAATATGCAATTGAAGTGTGGAAGCAAAAACTTCGACACAATATGAGGAAAACAGAGATAAACATAGACGTAATACAGGATTCAGGTGTCCTTTACAGAGGTAGTACAGAGATGGTCAATGATCAGACCAAAACAAAGCAAGTAACAAAAAAAAAAAAAAATTGTCATACAATTGGTGCAGTTCTATTCAGTTCCCGCGATCTTTTTCTTCAAGGATTCAATATCAGTGGCTAGTTCCTTTCTGCTTGACTGCAAAAATAATTCCCATTGTTAGCGACTTGTAGTTGGTACTCTACATCTAAGATCTCTAGCCAAAACAATATACAAGAATTTGTGTATCTACATGTACTTGAGATACCACTGTTACATTGTCCTTTCTGATGAGTAGAAAAGTTGTTATTCTTGTTCATGTAACACATGCAGTGAGAAAACTGCAACCAAAGTCTTTTTTTTCTTTTTTTTACAAAATAAAAATTTTTAAATCCCCTTTCCCTTTTAGCATAGCCCAATGCAGGCATAGAGGTGGCCTAATGATTGTCCCTCCTTCCTTTGGAGTACACAGGGGAGTTCAGTTATTGACAGTGTCGGAATCATGCTAGCATAGACAATCAGAAATTCAATTACACATGCCACCCCTGGCTTAAAATTTCCGATAGATTACAGTATCTTATAAAATTTCGATTTTGAATGGAAGGAATGAAAAAATATTGGACGACAAGTACAGGAAAAATAATCAGCCAAGGACCCAAAAAATAAAAAATAAAAAATAAATTGATGTTATCAAAAATGTTGCAGTCCCCCCTTTTCCCCCTAACCAAAAAATAAAAAATCTCCACTATTCCCTTGAAAAATGGAAGCAGAACAGCAGAATTCAGTGGTGAGGGGGAGAAACAAAATAGGTTTTTAGTCCCTTTCTCTTAGTGATTTTGGCAAGCAGTAGCTGCTGCAGCAGCATGAGAAGATGAAGAAGAATAAGAAAGGCAGCAGCATATGCTGTTTTTTTGGTATAATTTGAAACCTGCTAGCAGCATTTGCAAAATTGTGGATGATTTGAGAACTAGTGATTAATATGTCATAAATTAGGATCACATATGCCAAACAGAATCTTTTGATATAGCTTGAGGCTTGTGTAATTTTGGGAGTCAGAATGCATGAGAAACAAGGATTACTCATCCACATGTTCAATTACACTACAGAGTACAGAATCATATTTATGGCGTAATAATCTATATTTATCAGAGGGTGTGATTAGCATGTAATGCATATCAAATCACAATGAAGTTCTTTGGTATTACCTTAAAGAGAAGGTATCTGTAGACAAACCATCCTGTATATCCAAGCCCAACCAACTCCATGATTTTTGGCAGCTAGTAGATAAAAGAATAATTGATTCAGTAAAGGCCATTGAAGATTCTGAAAGTGACTGAATCAATAAATCAAATATGTGGGTACCAAGTATAAAAAAGGGGGAAAGCATCTATATTAATGTGTTCCAATTAATCAACCCAAAACAATATTGTTCCATTTAAATATCAAAAGCATGTAGTTAGATCACCTACCAAAGGGACCGAGTTGATGGCACTGATGACAGTGGAAGATAGCCAAACTGCAACTATTGCCCCACCCCCATAGAGAATGACTGTGGACTTGTTTTCAAGTGCATCCCACTGTCAAGGAGGAGGACATTATAGGATTTAGACAAAGAATTGTTATCAAATGTAGAAGTTGGTTGTCTAAAACATCAGACATGATTGCAGATCTTTCAAGAACCTAGACCTAATGCCCTATGCAAGTAAACAGACCATGTCTTGGTCCAGAGCCCAGGGGTGCCAAAATTTCCCAACATCACAATTATAATATCTATTTTGATTTATTGAAAAAATGATGGCAGCACCCCTCGGTACCATGATGGAAAAATATCATTGGTGACCAGAAAATTGTAACAGCTAAAACCAAAAAAAAGCTGAACCCATTGTCTAGATGGTAGAACAAGTATAATATTCCACAGAAGACATAGTGAGCATGAGAGGCACTCACCTTCTCCTTCAAGTCTGAGAAAACTCCATCAAAATCAACAGAAGGTGTCTCTTCTGACGAAGAGGCTTTAGTCTGGAATGAAGAAAACCTGTTGGAATCTGTTTCAGAGAGAAATTACCAACATATTAAGGATACAGTTCTCCAGGAGGACCATAGTTATAAACACTTTGCTTCTTTTTGAAGATTTAAATGGTGAGAAGCTACAAGAGAATCAGAAAATGATTTAATATAAAAAATCCTCAGGTCATCCACATAGCTTCTCTACCCCTCTGCTTCACATTTTAGATTACTTGGTGCTGCCATCACCAATACCACCATGGTTTTGCATTTGGCCCCTACGTGCAATTAATTAGTAGAATTTAGATACTGATCAAGCAACCTAACTGATATGAGCTAAATTTGGTCAGAAAATTTTGGCCATAAATTCAAAATATGAGCCAAAAAAGGGAGGAAAAGGGAATTTTTGGGGAAAAATGGGAAAAGTAAACTATTTCTAAACTTAATTATTGATTAAACTATAAATTATCAGATAATTTATAAGTCTAAAATTTCTAATGGGCAAAAGTCAGATGTAATACCAAAATTCTTTCCAGAAAAAATTTCCCATTAATTTGTGACTTTGTGAGTTGAAAAGGGGGAAAAGGGCTTTATTAAACATGATTATCATCTTTCTCAAAACAAATTCCACCCTTGGAAGCTTAGCATTGGAGGAATTTGGGTGGTTAAAACTTGAAAGGAAAAAGAAAAAAGAAATAAAAATAAAACCGCAGTTCTGAATTTGATAAGTTTTAGGATTTTTGTCGACCAGATTTTCAGCATTTTAAAATTTTTTTTTCTTTTTTGATGAAGTAAATTTGTATTAGAAACCAAGGGCATAGCCCATGAACATAAGAGATATACAATAACTAGCCAAAAATAGGGGGAAACTCCTAATGCAGAAAGAGGGAATCAACAAAAGGAGTTAAAGAGGTGCTGCTGTCAGTATTTTATCGATGACTAAACAAATTTCTGGCACTATAACCTATCTGAATAATGTTTCGCCAATCACAGTCTTTGCAATTATAAAATTAACAAATATCTATTTCTCTGCCAATCGTAAAAGTCTCAAGCTACCCAGCGCTTTGAGTCTTGAAAGCACGCACTTTGGAATAACAAACAAATCTGACATTTCCATTTTCTTTCTAATGGAATAACCAAGTATTTTATAAACAAGTCGGGCCAGAATCTACACTAGAATTCATATTTAATTGCAAATTCATAAACTGGCAAATCAGAAGACTAAGACAGACCAAATCACAGTTCAAAAAAATTAAAAAAAAAAAAAACTAATCCCTACTAAGTCAATGTGAACATTTTGGTTTTTTTCTGGGTCCTCCTAAATTTGAAGTTTCTTTTCTTTTCTTTTCCTACTTTTTCTTACCAACCAAACAAGAGACTGCCGATATTTATCTAGCTCAAAACCACCTAAGTTCGACGAAATGTCTCAAAGAAAGGAAATGGAAGTCTAGTACCTGACGACAGCTTGACCGATGAGGAAGCAGCAGGGCGAGGTGGAAGAGTAGGCGTAGCAGAGCGGGGAGAGAACGACGTCGTGGAGAGACGTGGCCTTAGCACTGCTGCAGCCATTGAAGTTGCACCTGCTACACAAGCCGTTGCCATGGTGGTGCCTCTCTCTCTGCTTTCTCTCTCTACACTCTTGCACCTCTATATGTGGTTGACCTCTCTTTCTTTATCTGTTTCTCTCACTTTGATTATGAAACTATAGGAGTTTTTGCCAGAGGAAATCTTTCTTTAGTCCATTCATTCGTTTATCCATATTGGTTTTCCCTCTAAGGTCCTACGCTTTTTAGACACTGGCCTTATTTGATGACACGTGTCATGAAAAGAGTCTATGATTGGCTGGTTGGCTATCTAAAATCCATTCTCAGCTTCCACACAGCCTGTAGTTTTTTTGCAGTGTGCTCACCGAGGCTCATGTTTTTAAAGATGGGAGTGGATCCTCTGCTTGTTTATCCATTTCAGCATTGCTGGATGACCCAACAGAGGAGTCACCCCGTTGGATGGGCTCATCACGGGATGACCCGTCGGTGGGTCATCCAGATTTTTATTTTCTTGCTTTTGCTTGATTTTTATATAATCAAAATGACGTCGTTTTGATTCTCCCTCTCTCTCTCTTCTTTATCCTCTTTTAGTGCAAAACGTTGCCACTAACCGTCTTCAGCTCATCATTCTGCTGGAGGGTGCCTGCAAACTTGCCGGTAGTGGAAGTAATGCCAGCGAGTATTAACCTAATCCTCTCCAACATTATCTTCTTCTCCATTGATTTCCATACCCCCCATTGGAAAATTTGAGCTAGAAGAACTGATAGAAATCATCAAATTCATATTCTAGTTAGATTAAACAAATCACAAATTAATTTTCAAATATAAATAAATTTATAATTTTAAAAGAAATATGCAGTTCAGAATTAGACACCTATGATCATCAGTCTCGGAATCTTTCACAGCTTCGACTCAATTTCAGCTAGTCGGGTTATTCATTGGAAGCATCTTTGTAGCTACAATTGGAATTAGAATAAGCAGTAGTTGAGGGACTTGAAATTTCTTCACTCGAAGGATTTGTAGGACTTTCATTTGATATGCAGGTTTCTGAAACACTCTGCTTCAGATTGTGTGACATTGTTGGGGAATTTGTCTCCTTGTTAACCTCTGTGACGTTACATTTGTCAGTGTTTGTAATTTGTAACTAGGTCCTTGTTCTTCTGGGTCTTTGCTAACTGAAGAGTAGCTAGCTGCAGGGCACTAACAGTGGATCGCAAAAACCTCTGCAACCATACCACTCACCAAATAACAATGCCACATCATGGCTTCTATAATATATATATATATTAAAAGAAGCCCAGAGTATGGCAACACGTTGCAACTTGCAAGGGAGGAGTAGTTTAAAAAGGTTCACCAATAATCCCCACATGAGCAAACACCATTCTGGAAATGGTGGAAATGATTAGTATCCCTGACGATGATTTCACGTTCAACAATCTTGGAGATTAGCTTAGCAGCAATATGGCAATCCCCACAAACACGGAGATTCTTGGTGATCCTAATTGGCGTTCCAGGCCTTGTATTTAAAATAGCAAATGCGATAGCCAATTTCTCACTATGAACTGCTAGATGGAATTCCTTATCCTCGTCCTCCACATCATGAAGAGCTGAATCAGTTTCAGGGACATAACCTGCCTCTTTCATTTTCGCTACTAATACATCTAACTCTTCATAGATCTCCTTGGATTGCGGATGTGACTGGTCACCAGCAAGAAATGTGTGAACCCCATCATCAAGCTCGACATTGCTTATGCCAGGCATTTTCTTGATTCCTCTGCTCTTCATGATTGATCTGACAGTTGCTACATCTTCCCATCTACTAGCCTTCGCATATATGTTAGATAACAAGACATAGTAACCTGACTGCTCAGGTTCCAATTGGAAAATATGATCAGCAGCTAAAAGCCCTATAGTCATGTTAGAGTGCACCCGACAAGCACTCAAAAGAGCTCCCCAAACTCTTTCATTAGGCTCCATTGGCATCTGTTTGATAAAACTATAGGCCTCATCAACTCGCCCAGCACGCCCCAAAAGATCGACCATGCAAGCAAAGTGTTCTATCCTTGGAACTATCATATACTCCCCTTTCATTGATTTAAAGTAGTATCGCCCCTCATCCAATAATCCTGCATGGCTGCAAGCTGAGAGTATTGAAACAAAGGCAATGGAATCTGGAATCAGACCAGAATCTTGCATTTTTGAAAAGAGAGCCACAGCATCACGACCTTGCCCATTCATGCCATAAGCAGAGATCATTGAAGTCCATGACACAACATCCCGAAACTGCATTTCATCAAACACGTCCCTTGCGTCCTTTAAACATCCACATTTTGCATACATGTAAACCATGGCATTCTCCAATAACAAATTTGGCCGAAGCTTCTTCCTGTCAACATATTCATGAATGCGCTTTCCTAGCAACAAAGCTGAAAGATCTCCACAAGCAGGAAGAACACTGGCAATAGTGACAGCATCAGGGTCTATGCCACAAGCTTCCATCTGCGAAAACAGATTAACTGCTTCCACGGGCATTGAATTATTCACATAGACTGCAATCATCACATTCCAAGAGACCAAATTCTTTTTAGCCAACTTCGTGAACATTTCTTTGACATATGAAACATTGTCAGAGGATGTATTCGTCACGGCTGGTAAGAGGCTAGCCATTGTACCAGCATTTGGTTTTAGCCTTAACAACTCCATATCCCTACAAACCTCTAACGCATCATCAAAGCGTCCATTTTTCGCATACCCAGCAACCATTGAATTCCAAGAAACCACATCTCTACTGGGCATTTCATCAAGAACTTGCCGAGCCTCTACTAAACATCCACATTTCCCATACATAGCGACTAGACCATTCCCATTAAACAAGTTCAAGTCAAGCCCAACTCTAATAACCGCTGCATGAATTTGCAAGCCAACCCACAAATTTTCAGAGCCCGAACAGGCTTTTAGAACACAAGGGTACGTATAATGATCGGGATCAAATCCATGGCTGGACATGCTTTTGTAAACAAGAAGAGCATCTTGGAACAAATGGTTGTTTACATAGCTTCTGATCATGACATTGAAGAAGACAACATTTTTGTCCGTAATTTCATCGAATATGTGGCGGGTGACTCTGGTCTCCCCGCAAGCGGCATAAGCTCTCATCAGTTTGATGCCAATGGACGGGTTTGAGTGGAGGTACTGATCAATGAAGATCTTGGAATGGAGCTTCTTCAACGTTTTGAGATCTGGGTATTTATCCAAGATTTGATTATACAAATCTTCAGTGAGAAGAGGGATTTGTTGGGCAGATTCAGGTTTTCGGATTGATGAAGCTAGGATTTGTAGTTGTCTGGCAGCAGTTGAAAAATAGCGGGTAAGAGGAGTGATGGCTGTCATGAGTTAGTGTCGTTTTGTGAAGTTGGGGTTTTTGGGGGATTTTTGCTTTAAAAACTTTGATGACATGTCCGATATTGGCCGCACCTATCAACCTCAATAGATGTCATCACTCATTCCCACTCAGGTACAGAAAAAGATTTTAACCATTCTTAAGCACATATATGATTGAAGACTTGGAGAGAATATCTCATGTTCTATGGGTAGATATTCAATATTTTTGTAAGTGCTTGGAAAGGCTGATCAAATGATCGATATGGGTTTCGAGCCGCAGGTTGTGGGTGTCTTGGATGCAATGCCCTTCGAGCAATTTGAAACCGGAGAATGAAGATGCAAAGCTTGAGGGGAAAAAATTAATTTACAGTACCACTTATATGTTCACCGCTACCATGCATGCCGCTGGCTGTGCATCCGCTTGCGAAGAAGTTTTTGGGAAATCCTGTTGTGGTCACTATTGGCACTGCTGGAAAGGCCATTGACCTGATCACCCAACATGTGATTATGATGATAAGAATCAGACAAGATGTATGAGTTGCAGAAACAATTGTGTTTGTCAACACAAAGAAGTCTGCTAATAGTCTTTTTAAACCTTTGGATAAGGCGGGTGATAGCGTGACAAATTTGCACGGTGGGAAGTCACAGGAGCAGAGGGAAATTGGCCTTGAAGGTTATTGGACCAAGAGGTATAATGTCCTTGTTGCAACGGATGCAGCAGGGCGTGGGATTGATGTACCTGACGTGGCCCATGTTATAAATTTTGATATATGTGGGAGCATTGAAATGTACATGTACGCACCACACTGGGCGAATAGGTCGTGCTGGGAAGAAAGGTGTGGCCACAACATTCTTGACTTTGCAGGATACCCAAGTCTTCTATGATCTCAAGCAGATGCTTGTTCAGAGTACTAGTTCCGTGCCTCCCGAATTGGCAAGACATGAGGCTTCAAAGTTCAAGCCGGGAACAAATCATGACAAGGCTCTTTTTCTTTCAGAATGTTGGGCTTATTGAACACCCTCCTTATATATTTGTCATATACTCCTACTGTTATACTTTCTCATCATGAATCAGAATTTGGATTACCCTTTCTAACTGCTGTGGTTTTGTCTTATGCGTGTAGTGTGTATTTGTGCCCTTACTGCAATAGCTATCGTGTTTACCAAACGGATTATTGTTATGATAATGTCACAGTTTGAACTACATAACATGTCTGATAATGTCATAGTTTGTAGAGAAACCCAAAATGATCATGAAAATAGCTATGCTACTAAAAATTAGGTTCGATATCTAATAGAGCTTAAACTACTACTTCGGTGGCTATTTAGTCTATACCCAGTGAAGAATTCGCCAAAATGTGAGGACCAAATGAGCCAAGATCAAATTGATGATGGATTTTGTAGTGATGATGAATGCTATCATCATTAGCAGGAAGCGTGTAAGATAAATGGCCCCAACAAGAGTGTAGAATGTATCTGGACTTTGTCGACCAAAACAATTTGCCCTAGTTCCTGAAATGTTACCACAAACCCTTTATTGGCTCAAACAGCAAAAGACAGTACTCTCTACATATTCTAATTATACATTTTCCCTTTTTTTTTTTTTTTTTTGCTCACTTAACTATCCATTTCCATTACCATTCCTATAATTTTCCTTAGTGAATCTCATATTCTAAATTAATCTATTATATATATCTAAAACGGAGGATTGGCACCCCTTTGTGTGCCACAAGTGTCAAAATGAGATTTTTATTTTATTTTTTTTTCACATGCTGAAACAGGACATAATATCCTTTTTGGTAAAATTACTTTTTAGTAACCGTTTTCTAATCTAATACCAAAAAAAGATATTTTCTATTAACGTGCTACAAATTGACTACAAATGTGTGCTAAAATGACAACTAATTTTCATTGTTTCATATTAATTTGGGAAGTAGTCACTAAAATGTAATTTTGCCAAAAAGTAACTTTTATGGCAAAATGACATTTTAGTGACTTTTGGGAAAACCACTTTTAGTGATCACTTTCCAACTTAATACCAAATAAAGGATATTGTTTGTCAACTTACCACAAATTGACTTGATAGGTGCTTCAAAAGGACTATTAACTTTCTTTGTTTGGTATCAAGCTGGGAAATGGTCACCAAAAGATAAATTTCTCACCTTTTTTTTTCCTTTTTTATTTTTATTTTTATTGGTATTACTTGCTCTTTCTCATGTGGTAGAGGTAAGTTAACACTTAGTATTTACTACATATCTCTTTGTTTTTATGTGTGAGGATTAAAAAACTTATACTATACAATGTTCAACTCAAACTTAATAGACCGTATTATATTTTTCTATCTTCTTTATGCCTATTTATTTCCCTTTCTAAAAGTTGAACATATAAAATTATAAATAGTCATAATTAAAAAGAGAGACAAATAAAGGGAAGGAGGATTAAAAAAGAAAACGCGATCCGCCGAAATCTTTAAATTCTCTCGATTTGCTTCTGACCCAAAAAAAAAAAACGAAGGTAAGAAAAAATCTATTTTAATCAAAATTCTTCCATATGGTTAATGACATGAAGTTGAAAAGATTTATATGTTTTCTTATTTTCTTCTCTCTCTGACTTTTTCTCCTATTCTCTTTCTTAGTCTAGATTTTTTTCTCATCTTTTTATGCTCTAATCTTAAACAAATTTTTAATATTTTTCCTCATAGTTTTTCACTCTTTGTGAAACCCACTCAAAACCTTATAGAAGACTAAGATTTATTGTTGTCATGCATTCTAAAATCTGCACTATCGGATTTTGAGATATTTTTAACGGTTATATTTGCTTTGGTATATACCAATATGTTAAAACTATGATTGTGGGATGGGTTAAGCTCTAAAAAATTTTAATATTTTTCCACTAAATATCATAACATGTGTCAATTCCTTCATTTTTTTACAAGTTTCTACTATTAAATTAATTGTTTTTCAAAATAATTTATCTTTTTCGGGAATATAATTAAATTTTGTATGATACATTACGCTAACATCACATCAAAAATAATTTTGATTGAACATCAAAGATTATTTTTGTCTATATCTTTTAAATTTAATTGACATATTATATTAACAAATACATTTTACCATTTTAGAGAATAAGTATTCTATTAAAATTCTAATTTGCTAATAATATATTTTTTTTAATAAATTAATCCGTGCATTGCATGGGATTCAAAGCTAGTTTAATGTAAAAATACCACCCAAATCCAGGATACAAGCATACAAGTGAACTTAATATATATAGTTTATATTTCAAATGTCTTATACAATCATGGTTGTTCATAGGATCTACATGTGCGTGAATGTGTGTATATCATCCATAGATGATCATGATTGTGTGAGATAATCCAGGATACAAGCATACAAGTGAACTTAATATAGATAGATTATATTTCAGATGTCTTATACAATCATGGTTGTTCATAGGATCTACATGTGCGTGAATGTGTGTATATCATCCATAGATGATCATGATTGTGTGAGATAATCCAGGATATCTCGCTATATAATTTGCTACATATAGGTAAAACCTATTTTAAAACAAGATCATATCAAACCGACTTAGAAAAAAAATCCAAGATAAATTGCAAATTGCATATCGCACATTCATATCACTTGAACTTGAGGTTGGCCCATCACTGGAGCTAGTTCATACATCTGTTGCTGAGGCTCAAACATTTCTTTTCGTGCGTAGTAGCCAGCTTCATCCACATAGCCACGGGCCATCTCTTCGTTCAAGTTGAAAGGCTCGAGACTCAAGATCAATTGATTTGTTCGAACCCTGCCATAAAGTCTTTGCCAAGAGGCTCTCTCTTGATTGACAAGATTCCTAGAAACAGAGCACTAGACAATTTTAAGACTAAATTAAGACTAAAAAATTTATCATCCATAAGGGAGAAAAATGCTAAGATTTAAGACTAAATTATCACATGAAAAATAAAACGTACAAAGATTTTGGTTTTGGGAAGCGGTCAACTGCAATTTTTAGACCAAATTATATATTTATGAAGGTATATGTATATGGATTTTATTTTTTTAAAAAAATAGAGTAGGGGGCCATGGCCCCCCTTGGTCTGAGTGTGGCTCCGTCCTTGGTTGCGTGAATTTGTGAGAGCCATTTATAATAGAAGAATGATTAGAAGATTGAACATGAAATTGACATGTGTTACAAAGGTGTTGAAACCTTATTGGACCAAAAAGTGAACCAATGAATGTACAACAAGTGTTTATTTTGTCCACTATTTCAACTTCTTTTAATGATAATGATAATAAAATGTTATATATTTATTATTTATTATTTTTTGTGTTTTTGGGTGGGGGTGGGAGACTTGGGTCAAAGTGTTTTTCTTTTTTTTTTCCTTTTCTTTTTGGGTGTGTGGTGGGAAGACTAAGGGGGATATAGTCACTTTAGAAATATTTCACTATTTTTCTATTTAGAGACCCAATCGTGTTTGTGACTTTCATTAATTTTATGCTGTCATAAAAATATAGTTTTTGAGCATTATACTCGCACATTAAAGTATTGGACTCCTTGGAATTTGCGAAAGCTTAAGTAAATGTATGCAATGCCTATCTTTTTATAGGATTTAGTATTAGTATTTGAGCATAAAAGAATACAATTGAGAAAGGAAACGGAAAGACAAGTGGTGGTTGTAAGCCTGGGTAACCTTTGCATCTTGTTAAACCTGTAAGGCTTATTATTACCATTTGTGTAAAGCTTATAATCCAAGTACAAAATGTTTTGTTCGGAATTCTATGTCAATACATACTTCTGCTGTGTTTGTTAATAGTAGTCACGTCTTTAATCTTTATATATCTTCTTGTTACCCCTCTGTTGTTAGTATCCCTGAGTGTCGTTGATTTTCCAAGTCGCAACAGAATTACTAGCATTTTGAACCTTTGCCAGCCCTTCCATATCACCATATATACTTTAACTTTCAAGCTATTTGGCAGGTTGGTACTGCCTGGATGAGCCTACCAAGACGTTTCAACTTGATTGAGGTCAGAGCTGTGCATGAACAACTTTGCAATTTATTTCAAACATAAGAAATTTTTCTCTTACATTAAAAGGCAAACATGTATTAGACTTTTCCCAAAATTGTATTCCAAATTCACCATATATACTTTATTTGTGCTTCAATATGCTTCTGCTGATGGTTATAAGTTATAACTAATCAGTTTGTTTTCATATTTATTTCAGGTCAAATGTCCTTCTAGACCCCAATGGGCAAAATCTTCCCAGGGTTATTGCAATCTATGCTGAGGTAAATTGTATGTATCTAGTTATTATTTTATTTTATTTTTTATTAAAATATAAGCCACAATATTTCCTAAACGCAAGACCAAGAAGTGACAATATCCTCTTGAAAAGGTTTTTAGGACACTGCCATAACACAAGTATGAAGCACTATTGCACCAGTTAATAAACAACTATTTAAAATAAAAATAAATTATAAATTGCTACTCAGAAATTGGAATTCAACAGAATAATTGTTCTATGGAAGAATAATAATTTGGCTTCATCTATCTACCATAACTGTGAAGGGACTAATTTCCAAAAAAGGAAAAAAAAAATGGTTCAGGTTGAAAGGCTTGAGACTCGGGATCAATTGATTTTGTTCAAACCTGCCATAAAAGTCGCTGCCGAGAGGCTCTCCCTTGATTGACAAGATTTCTAGAAACAGAGTAGAGCCTAGGCAATTTCCTAACTACCAGACAGTTTTGTTCTGTTTATAGAGTTAGTATATTTCCACCCATACCTTTTCATGTTGTCTCAAAAGGCAGTATGCATAAGTGCTTTAACATTACTCCCTCCATTTCAATTTAAGTGTCCACCTTTCCATTTTGAGATGTTTCAAAATAATTATCACATTCAAAAAGTCAAAGATTCTTTTTGTTAGATTTCCTAAATTACCCTTAAAAATGTTTTTTCACACTTTCCAATGTTTTGTACCCTTGAGGGCAAAATTAGAATTTTAAAACTTAAACAATGATTTAAAAACATTTAATAATGTTACCTAAAAAAGCATGTTTTTTCAAAAGGGACATTTAAATTGAAACGGAGGAAGTATAATTTAAGATTAAATTATCACATGAAAAATAAAACGTACAAAGATTTTGGTTTTGGGAGGGGGCCAACTGCAATTTTTAGACCAAATTATATATTTATGAAGGTATGTGTATATGGATTTTATTTTTAAAAAAATAGAGTGGGGGGCCATGGCCCCCCTTGGTCTGAGTGTAGCTCCATCCTTGGTTGCGTGAATTTGTGAGAGCTATTTATACTAGAAGAATGATTAGAAGATTGAATATGAAACTGAAATGTGTTACAAAGGTGTTGAAACCTTATTGGACTAAAAAGTGAACCAACGAATGAACAACAAGTGTTTATTTTGTCCACTATTTCAACTTCTTTTAATGATAATAAAATGTTATTTATTTATTATTTATTATTTTTTGTGTTTTTGGGTGGGGGTGGGAGACTTGGGGGTACTGGCACTTTGGAAATATTATCACTATTGTCCTGTCTAGAGACCCAATGGCTTTTGTGATTTTGCTTAAATTTATGCTGCCATTAAAATAGGATGACGTTAATGTCAGAGAATAAATTGTTGTTTCCACGGTCCTTCCAATAAAAATATAGTTAATTGACTAAATTACCCTTTTGAAGTCAAAAGCAAGAAAGAAATGGTCAGAAAGTTTAGAAAAAGCCACCATTTTTCCTTCACCTTCGGCGAACCCATGAACCAACCTACAATCCCACCACCTTACCCTTACCTATGTCATCGTTAGCTCTCATCGATCTCCACTCTCAACACCCAAAGCACAACTTTCTTATTGCAACCCAACACCCTTCTATCCACTTCAGTCCAATCACACTGGGTTTGCTCGACAATAGTGAATATCGATAACTCCCTATCTCAGAAAAAGGGAAAAATGAGGAATAAATAAAGGAGAAACTCAATCGTCTAATATTAATGACATTGTCCCATGAGGTCGCCTACCAGCGATGATGCGCCTCTATTCTAAGAACATCTTCATGCCTGTCAGATTTTGGCCAATTTGCCACAACCATTTGCAACAAGCTATGATTAATTTGCGTTAATATGGAAGAAAAATAACGAAGGAACAAAGAAATAAAATAACCAGGCCCAGCCCTGAAACTCCATAGCTCCATTGTGAATTGAAGCTTGATTTATTACCAAGTTGTGGTCTACAAGAATTTTTTTTTTTTTTTTTTTTTTTTTTCCTTTGAAGGGTTGAAGAGAGAAGGTTTGGGAAAGCCAATCCAATCGAGGGCTTGAGAGAGAGAGAGAGATAAAGACTGAGGTACAACCCAATTTACCTGCTAGAATCGAACAACACGCATCTGACCTAAATCTAGCAATCAAACAACACATTGTCACTTCTCTGCCGTTGCCGATAACCTTCTCCATAGAAGACGACCTCCCTTCTAATTGTGTTTGCAAGCCTTACCTTCTCTAATTTCTGTTAGTTTGAACCCCTTTCTCTCGTCTAGTTGTCTACGTCCTTCTATGCTATTCTGCTTTCTCTCACTCCCTGCTTCTCTTTTCTCTTCTCCTTCTCTTTTTTACTTCAAAAGGGTAATTTGGTCCATTTGTTATATCAAGCTGTGGATGCAACAATTGACGCTCTGGCATTAGCACCACCCTTAAAATATTATTACTATCCCGAGTGGTTTTGATTTTTCAAGTCACAATGAAATTAGGAAAAAATGGAAAAAAACTATCTTGAACTATATGTCAAGTTTCATTGCAAGCTATATCATTATTGAATCAAGCTCGGCTCCCTCTAACCTACACCACCATCACCCATCGGATGCCTTCCAACTCTGTAGCCTCTCTGGCTCTCTGCCATTACTTCATCTGATTGGATTTCGTCTTTCCTTGATGAAAAATCAATACCCATGCACATTGATTTATGAAACTTTTGGGTTCCCTTCTTCAATTTCAAAAAAGAAGGAATCTTTGTTAAAAAGTCTCGTTGACTGAGGGGTTGACTCAAGTGGATCTCCAAAAATATGCAAAATCTCTTAATACATAGTAAACAGAAAATCTTGATTGAGGAGTCATTTCTCTTCTATAACCGAAGAGAGTGAGGAAGTGAGTTCAGCCGATGAAAATTTTCCCGTGTTTTCCACAACTTTCTTTATGTTTTTAAACAGAAAATAAGGAAGAGGATTTTCCCCCTATGTTTCCTCATAATTTTTTTCCTTCTGTGCAACCAAACACGGAAAAGTAAAATTCCTTGACTTTCATTTTTTTCCTCTTTGTAAACAACACATAGAACTAGAATAAATTTAGGCTTCATTTATATTAAGGAAAAGGATTGTGTCAATGCAGTAGGAATTTTTATGATTATAATGTTACTATACTCCGTTATTCAAGTTGTGCAAAATATTAGATGAATAAGGCACAAAATATTGATGTTTTTTAGCAGAGCATTGATGGTAGAAGTTTGGGTTTCTACAACCATTTCTCATATCTATATTTCTTTTCATTTTACATCTTTTCCGCAGTAATAGCACTAATGGTATGAGGATAGTGTTTATTTAAAAGTTTATCATATACTTTCCCTTGCATGGGCACCACAAATCTAGGCTTCACATAGTTCCAAACGAAAAACTAGGACAGAAAATTCCAACAAAAAGCCAAAAAACTTATGAAGGCACTCCATCCAAGACATGTTAATTTTTTAAAAAATATATATTTAGAATATAAATTATCAATAGTGAGAAAATTTTATCAAGAGAATTGGTTTTTTTTCTTAGGAACTTTCTTAGGGTAAATTTTCAGTTAAAATGTTCTTCTACGACTTTCAGTAGGAGTACAAATCTGGTTTAAGCCAGTTCAGTGTTTCAACAGGTTAGAAGTGAGATTCTGTCAACAAATGAACTGCAATAGTAACAAGGTTCTAAGTAGTTCCAGAGCAAAAAATTTACACAAATTTTGGAGATCCTTGTACAAGGATTTTTTTTTTTTTTTTTTTTTTTTTTTTTTTGCTTTAAATGGCTGCAAGAAGATCCTTACAAGTAAGGTCTTCCCAATATTTTCTCATCTATTTACCAAATCTCATCCTATCCCCTTTCATGTTGTTTACCACTCCTAAACCAAAACACCTATTAAAATCCAAATTTATTAGTAGAAACAAACATCTTTCTCTTTTGATCTGGGACAAGAATTCCCTCAACCAGTGCAGTGAAATCCTAGTTTGTAATTGGTGCATGGATTTTCCCCCATCCTAGTAAAGATTCCCACCCTACCCCATATGCGATTTTGGAAACTACTTGAGCATGTAATGAAGAAAAAGGAAGGAACTTTTGACTGTATAGTAGTAGTATTTGCTTGGATCAACATGCACCTACTTGAGTCAGCATCATAAACATAAACAAAGAATAAGTCAATGTGATGAGGAACAATTCCATTGATCCCTTAAGACTAATCCCAAAATGCCAAATAAGAACATAAAAGATAAGACTCATATCTGAAAAAAATTGAATCCTTAGACTATTGTATATAGTCAATGATTTAACGACTTTGTGAAAGCTATGGCAAAATCTCTAGGAAACATGTTAACGAGTTCCCTAACACATGGATATGCAGAGTGTGCATTGGAGGACGTCTATATGTTTTTTGGTTATGGATGCACCCCTGATATTCAAGCCTTACACTGTTTATCTCTTTTTACGCCTACTATGGGTTGTAGAAGGCATAGGATTTAATGATGAAATTAGTCAACTTGCCATTCGTATTCTAATCAATTTGACACCATTGATACAGAATCCTGTGCTGCATTTTAAACTGATAAAGTGACTTTTGAGAGTTGTTTGTAGAGATGAAGAGAGGCTAGAGTTAACCGATGATCTGGAGAAGTTTATGAAGCTTATGACCAAATTTATTTGGTCACTCAAGGATCCAAAACCAAAATATCGGGTATGAGTATAATTTTCTTTTTCTTTGAAGTTATTAACATTTTCATTTCTGTTTGGAAACATCTGTTCTGTCTGGATTGATTTGCCTAAGCCTTTGTTCGGTTGCTGATATTTGTAATATTAATTTCTATTTATTTCCTTCATTACATAATCACCAAATGCTTTCCTTTATCATTTGCATTCTCTTAGGCACAAGCTACAGATGTAATTGGTTTTTGCGCACAGTTTGGCCCATCACTGGAGCTGGTTCATACATCTGTTGCAGAGGCTGAGATATTTATTTTCCGTACGTAGTAGCCAGCTTCATCCACATAGCCATGGGCCATCTCTTCGTTCAGGTTGAAGGGGCAAGATCGAGACTCAGGATCAATTGATTTTGTTCGAACCCTACCATGAAGTCTCTATCAAAAGGCTCTCTCTTGATTGACATGATTCCTAATTTCATAATTGTGCAATTCATTTTGAGCTTCTCTTTCTTGATTGACATGAAGCCTAATCTCATAATTTCTACCCGGTATATTGGCCATTTCTATCTACCTTTGCCTAATATATCTAGCTACTCGAGGGTCGATCCATGGCCTAAATGGATTGTTATCCTCATCTTCTTCCTCCTCTTCTCCAATTGATTTTGTTCGAACCCTACCATGAAGTCTCTATCAAAAGGCTCTCTCTTGATTGACATGATTCCTAATTTCATAATTGTGCAATTCATTTTGAGCTTCTCTCTCTTGATTGACATGAAGCCTAAACTCATAATTTCTACCCGGTATATTGGCCATTTCTATCTACCTTTGCCTAATATATCTAGCTACTCGAGGGTCGATCCATGGCCTAAATGGATTGTTATCCTCATCTTCTTCCTCTTCTTCTCCAAGATCACTGAAGAAACAGAGTAGAGAGTTATCAAATGCATATATATATATTCAAGAAAAGAAGGGAGAAAGAATACTCCATCATCTATTTTGAACATCAGAATTTAGAAATATGATTGTGGGCCTAAGATTTTGGGGTTTCCTAGAGAACATTTTGTGTATATCAGGTTTAGGTCATTAGAACATAAAATAAGGGGTTGTTTGGTTGTCCAATTCAAAATTAAATAATTCAAGAAATTTTACATAGTATTGAAAGCACACTCCATCATCTTGAATTAACAAATTCAAGAAAATAGTGGTCATCATCACAAATAAGAGTGGAAATTCAAAATAATAGCAATTCATAAATTCCTTAAAATTAATTCTACAACATGAACTATAATGATAATTCCAACATTTTAAAATATTCTAATTCAAGTTAATGAATTTATACCTTCAATCCCATGTAAAAATTTTAGGTCCATGCACTTAGTTCCACATTGCCTAGTTAAAAATGTTTTTGGGCTGCTCATAACCTCTACTTAAGCAGGAAATATTGTTGCAAGTGAAATGGCAAGGAGTCCAAAATGAATTTAAATACTAACATATAAACCCAAAAAACTTCTTTTTCTCTCTTTAAATTCACCATTTTTCTCCATTATTTCTTCCCCTTTATGCTCTTTCTTCTTTTTTTCTTATGACAGAATGAGCTATTTATAATAGAAGAATAATTAGGAGATTGAATATGGTGCTGACATGTGTTACAAAGGTCTCAACCTTATTGGACCAAAAAGTGGACTAATGGATGTACAACAAGTGTTATCTTGTCCACTATTTCATATTCTTTAATGAAAATAAAGTGTTTTTTAATTATTTTTATTTTTTGGTGTTTTTGGTGGGTGTGGGAGACTGAGGGTATAGGCACTTTGGAAATATTATCACTGTTGTCCTGTTCACAGACCAAATGGTGTTTTTTATTTTGGTTAAATTTATGCTGCCATAAAAATATATTTTTGAGCATTTTATTCACGCGTTGGAATTCTGCGAAAGCTAAAGTAAATGTATGCAATGGTTTTCTTTTTATAGGATTTAGAATTCAAACATAAAATTGCACTACATTTGAAAATGCAAACTGTAAGGCAAGTGTTAGTGGTAAGCCTTGGGTAACTCTACATTTTGTTAAACAAGGCTTTGAACTATCATTAGTGTAATGCTTATAATCCAAGCACATTTGGTCAAATGATCAGGCTCTGATTGGGTGTGCTCCCCAAAAATCATCATTTCGAGTACTCCTCTCAAAGATCGTAGCTTATGTATATATTGGGCATCTCAGATGAACCATTAGAGGAATAATATGGGCTGAAACTTCGGATCAAAAGAGTAAAGCCTGCGATATCCCTAATCGTTAATAATTAATAATTATAATAATAAACTAATTCAACAACCTGTCATAAAAATATAGTTTTGAGCATTTTATTCACTCGTATTAAATGAGTTGTATCTGCTTGTTAATAATAGTCATGTCTTTAATCTTTATATATCACTCTTATTACCCCTCAATTTTTTTTCTTCCCATTAGAGGCAAATGGACTAGACTTTTAAACCCCCCCTCCAAAAAAAAAATGTACTAGACTTTTCCAGAATTTGTTTTCCGCATCCAAGATACCAAATTCATTTTAACCAACTTCATGAACGTTCTTTGATCTTTGATACATTGTCAGAAGATGCTTTTAGTTTCGGCTGGCAAGGGGCTAGCCATTGTACCAGAGCATCTGGTACTAGTCTTAACGACTCCATTTCCCTACAAACCTCTAACGCATCATCTAACCGTCCATTTTGTGCATACCCAGCAACCATTGAATTCCAAGAAGGCACATCTCTAGTGGGTATTTTTAGTTTTTTGATGAAGGACCTGCCTAGCTAGCACCTACTAGGCATCTGCATTTCCCATACATGGCAACGAGACCATTCACAATAAAACAAATTCAATTCAAGCCCAACTCTTATAACTGCGCCATGAATTTGCAAGCCGACCCGCAACTTGTCAGAGCCTGAACAGGCTTGGTTGTTTACATAGCTTCTGATCATGACATTGAAGAAGACGACGTTGTTGTCGGTAAATTTCATCAAATATGTAGTGGGTGATTCTGGTTTCTTCGCAAGCGGCATCACTTTGATGCCAAGGGAGGCGTTCGAGTGAAGGTGTTGAACAATGAAAATCTCAGAATGGAGTTTCTTCAATGTTTTCCTATCTGGGTGTTTGTCGAACGCTTTGAATACACTACTAGTCTTTGGTAAGATCTGTGTTTCGTTGGTCGAACTTGAGTGTTGAAAAATGGTGGGAAAGAGGAGGCTAGGGATGGCTGTCATGAATTATTGCTTCATTTTTTTTTTTTTTTTTTTGGGGGTACAATGGGAGGGGATGGAACCTCTCACGGCCTCACCACTAGACTAGCCTTAGTGGCAGTGCGGGGCTGTTTTTTCTTTTTCTTTTTTCTTTCTTCTTAATAAAAAAACTTTGATGAGATGTCTAGTATCTGCTGTACCTAAGGTCCATCAACCTCAACAATTGAACTCATCGAATTGTAAAGAATCTCAGCAAGAAGCCGAACAAGGATGTTGAATATGATTGATCTCTTCAGGAAGAAAACTCACAGCACTGTTCTTTAATTTCTATTGGCACAACTGCACAAGTAACAGCCTCATACTTCTTGGAACAAATGCCCCCTGTCATCTACACTTTCTACATATCCATTACTAAAAATCCCCTAAACAAATGCTAACATCAATCCACATCAAAAAGAGGCCCAGTAATATGCAAATAGTCCAGGACAAATTGGAAATGCCAGAATTCAACTCCCAAAAATTCAAAATTCCAAGCCTCAATACAGAGTACCGTCCAAAAGAGGGACTGATTATGACTATGATCTGAATGAACTAAATGCACTATAATGACTTCTGATGAAGTAAACATGAAAGTAACTCGTATATAAGGACTAGAAGAATGCATGTGTTGGATGTAAGTACCCTAGGGCAGCAGGTTTAGGCACAACTTGATGACTAGAGACCCAAAGGAATCAAACTAATTAACAGGTACATCTTGTTTGGTGCACAAAACTAATGAACCAAATGCATGAAATCATTTAAATTGACAATAAAATACACTCAAATTCACAAAGATCCCTAGGGATTGAACAAGATCTGTTCAACTGTGTGAAATCAGCGCTCAGATCATGGAGATTGATTAAGGTAATAAGTATATATGCTTTATTATGAGATGGGTATAGCTGCAAAATTGCATGTTAAGACCATCAATAGTGTGAAACTATGATGACTGCCAAAGGAGTGAATCATGTAGGACAACTCATAAGGGTTTCATAATTTTTTATTTTTTTAAAATTAATTATTTCATTGGTTTATAAGACTAAGCATCAAACTAATCAAAGACGCTGAGAAAAAAGATATGTTGATAGGACATCAAAGGATAACTGGAAATGGTGACAAAAATCATTATGATTTGCTTGTTTGTGAAAACATTTTATTACCTAGACGTGGTTGAGATGGAGATGAGAATAAAGACCACCAGGAGAGGGAACTATGACTATTTTGACATGCATGGGAAGCACATCGCTACAAACCAAAGAACCAATGACACGTAAATGTCTATCCACAGATTATAATTTGAAACCACAGTTATTAAAACAGCATACGTTAAAATACACAAAGGATTAAATATTGTGCTCGAGTCAACAAGGACAGCATAACCACCACCACCACCCCTCTGTTGGAGGATGATTCAAATTACCCTTTGCCGTCCCATTTATCCATTTTTATACCATTAGAGCATCTCCAATCCTTACTCAAAACTTATATCAAATTCGAGTAAAAAAGGCCAAAAACCTTCTCCAATCCTATACTCAAAACCATATCAAATTTGGGGATACTTAAATTCTTCCTCAAATAAGAGAAACATCAAAACCATACTCAAATGTGAGGGACAAATCGGTCAAAATATTCAACAGCTATATTTGGCTGAAAACTCACTGGATCTATCGTCAGAGACTCACCAGAGACTTGTTTCTCTCTCTTTCTCAACGTTCTTGGATGGAAAAGGTTCCATTTCTCCTTCTCTTCTCTTTCCCTATATTTCTTGAAGCTGCCGGAGCTGTCTTGGAGTTGCCGGCACACTGCTAGAGCTGTAATGGAATCGCCGACAGTAACAGTGCGATTCAATTGCATGAACAAATTTCTAGGGTTTGAGAATTTGGGATAAGTTGGGAATTTTAAAAAAAGATTTGAGTCAAAAATTGAATAAAGGATTTAGAGCTCCATATCAAATATGGGGAATACCCTTTTTTTTACACAAATCTGAGTGAAAAAATAGGTAATGGTTAGAGATGCTCTTAGAAGAGCCTGGGCGCGCAATTTCCTATGTACCAGACAGTTTTCCTCTGCTTGTAGAGTCAGTTTATTACCAATTTTTAATTTCCACCCATACCTTTTCATGTTGTCTCAAAAGGCACTATTTATGTATGGGTGCTTTAACATCTATAAATAGATGCAGTCTTCGTTCTCATAATACATAACAGTAAACATTCCTTATTTTATTTATTGTTCTTTCTCTGAAGTACAGTGCAAAAACAAAGCTCTGCCATTTTTCTCATACTTTGTTGAGTGATACACCATCGGTTTGCCTTGAGTCCAGTAGCCATTACAATCATTTGGCAGGTCAAAGACCATTGAATCCTGGACGCCAATCGCTTGCAACCCAGTGCACTAAGGATACATTCCAAATTTCCGATAGGGAGCGAAATTGGTATCAAGGCCAATGTACGTTCTTCAACACGCCTTGGTCTATAGATAAGTTCTTTCTAATTTGTTTTATTTTAATTCAATTTTCTTCTTTACAATTCTTGTTTGCATTCATCTTGTCTAAGCCCTATTTACAACACCATCAAGAAAATGCAGTCTAATAATTTGAAAATTTTGTCAAAGCAGCTCAACTAACATCGTCATCAAAGCTATGTCCGTCAAACAAATCAAAATTACTTGTAACAAAGCCACTCGACTACATCTTCATATATATATATATATATATGAAATAAGGATGTATATTAAAAAAATGGGAATAACCCAAGTATATGAGCCATATACAAGAGTAAAAAAAAATTACCACATAGTCATGTAATTTAAAGAAAACTACATCTTCATATTTCTCATAGAATTGGGACATTCAAATCAATCATTGTAATGTGAACATATGCAATTGTCCAGGATAAGCTACAAAGATTTTCAAGTACAATGATGCAAGGCCAGTAACAAGACTGACAGCACTAAAACCAAGCATCTCCGAAGATGTATGTTTACAGCTACTCCCCGTCCTCAGTGTGGTCTCATTGAGACTCTATAGAGTAGCATTCAAAGTGCGAAGGCTATCTATTATGTTCCTTGCATCACTCTCCATGGCATTCTTCTGAATCTAAATTAAATCAATTTACTAGTAAGTTCTAAGAAGAGATCGGATCTTTATATGAATAAAAAATAAAATAAAATAAAAAATAAACAAACAAACGGATCACCATATTTTGTGTGTGCACACGCCATCTAAACTCTAACATATAACTAACCCATTTCAATTCAAACTCTCTTTCTCTCCTTCTTATATATATCCTCTCTTTGTCTAAAACTCTAAATTTATTCAAAATTTCAAGAAGACCATCATGGAGTTTGAAATAATTTGCCAAGAAACGTATTCTGTTGTCATTTCTAATAACACAATAGCCATGGAGAACCTGGTTTTCTAAGTTAAACTCATACAAAATGGACACAAAAATCACAGACTATTGGTTCTTGAGCAGTGTGTGAGGTACTGCCCCTGTGGTCTCGCGTTGAAAATGACTTATATCATCGATATATAAGAAACTCAATCCATTCATGAGAGATTTTTCATTGCTTCTACTTCGGAGCCTCATTGAATTGGTGCAATACAACATTTGGCCTCGTCTCATTAGAAAGGTCCAATCCCAATTAAGGGAAGCACTTCTTGCATTTCTTGAGGTTGGAGATGAAGATTTGGATTACAGGGCTATATGTTAGATGGTTTCTGTAGTGGCATTGGAGGTTTATTCAAGGCAGGATGAATGGCTGAGGTTGATGAGCTTTCTAGTGGATTCTGTGAGATCGGAGTCTGAGAGGCGCCAAGAACGATTGATGTTGATATTTTCATTCTTGCCCAATCAATGCCACTTGATGATAATTGTTTAGTCACCGCCGTCCCCTTCGTAAGTTTCTACAGAGGTTCGCTTCACCCAATGTGGAGGTTCAAACTGCCACATTTGTATGTTCTTTGTGTTTAGTGCATTTACTCCCTCCTTTCTTAATTGACTGTCTCCTTTGAAAAAACATGTTTTCTTAAAGGACGATGCTTGGCTACTAAACATTGTGTAGGAACTCCTCCTGAAAAATGACATGGCATGATTTATAATTGCCACATGTCCCGCACCACAAAAATGCATGCTACCCATTCACCTATTCTCATCCCTTTTTTTCAATTTTTTCGTAAGGATTAAAATAGCCTCAAGGGGCTCTCACCTTCCTTGATCCTCTTCATCCTGCACACTCTCTTTGTCAAACACCGTCCCTCTCTACTTCTCACTCGATCTTCCAGGAAAAAAAAAAAAAACGAAAGAAAGAAAGAAGCAACAATAACAAAGAAAAGGGGAAATTAAAAAAAACTATCCTTGTTCGTCCATGCTTTCCTGATGGAATTATCATAGAAAGCTAATAAGTTTAGCTTCAATCCCAACAAATGAACGAAACATGGGGTATAGTGAATAGCTCAAATCTCACCCAAAATGAAAGAGAAATGGATTTTAATGGATAAGAGTTGTTGGGGCATGGAAGTTTTTGGAGTTCGATGGTGATCGAGATGTGAAGATGAAGATGGCCGGTGTGGATTGTGAAAACGGGCAGTCCAAATTATAGCAGCAGTCGACAGTGGAGATCTAAATCCCTCTGCCGCCGATGGCGTGGGTTCTATTTCTTCCACTTCTCTCTCATCTATGGCCCCAATTTTCTCTCTCTAGAAAAGAAAAGTACAGAAATCCTATTCTAATAAAAGATGGGGTATTTTGGTCTTTTAAAAAAAAAAAAAAAAAGAAAAAAGCATAAAAGCACTATAAAATCACATAAGCAGTTTGAAAATTTTTAAATTGTGGGACATGTGGTAATAATAGGATATGCCACATCCCTTTTCAGGAGGAGTTGCTCCTCAACATTCAGTAGCCAAGCTTTGTCCTTTCTTAAAAAATCCTATTAAATGCTTTCATATCAAGAAATATATTTTAATATTCCAATTTTACCCTCAAGTGTATACTAATATTGCAAAAACAAAGAATACCCGTTTAAGGGTATTTTAAGAATTGAAATAAAAACAATCATTGATTTTTGGATTGTGACAATGATTTTGAAACATCCCCCCCAAAAAAAAAAGGTCAATAATTTAGGAAAGGTAGGAGTATTTTCTTCTAGGGATGAACATTGTTTCATGAATTTGTGAGAGATATTTATAACAGAATGAGCTACATATTTTAGAAGAATGATTAGAAGATTGAATATAAAACTGACATGTCTTACAAAGGTGTTGATCGAAACCTTATTGGACTAAAAAGTGAACCAATGAATGTAAAACAAGTGTTTATTTTGCCCACTAATTCAAATTCTTTGATGATAATAAAATGTTATTTATTTATATATAATTTATTGTTTTGGGTGTTTTTAGGTGGGGGTAGAAGACTTGGGGGTAGAGGCAATTTGGAAATATTATCACTACTGTCCTATCTACAGACCCAATGGCTTTTGTGATTTTGCTTAAATTTATGCTGTCATAAAAATATTATTAATATCCCGAGTGGTGTTGATTTTTCAAGTCGCAATGAAATTAGGGTAAAATGCAAAAAATAAAAACTATCTTAAATTTTATCTCAAGTTCCAGTTTGGTACCATAAGATTCGTCAATTGAGACACTATATTACCTAGGGGTTGCAATTAGGTACCTCCGTCAAGCTTATTGTTGGTTGAGTAGATGGAAAACCATCAGGTGATGGGGACGTGACGGTTACTTACTTATTTGATGCCTATTATGCCCTTATTCATGTATAAACTTCTTATTTTACCCCTCTAGTCTCTCTGTATTGGATCTGATTTCGTCTCTCCACACACCCCACTCTCTCTCTCTCTCTATACCGCTGAGTACAGAAACCAAATGTGACCACCATAGCTGAAGGTGAAAAATCGTCTTCGAGTCAGATCATTGCAAGCCATATCATTACTGAATCAAGCTCGGCTCCCTCTAACCCACACCACCATCGGATGCCTCCCAACTCTTTACCCTCTCTGCCATGGCTTGATCTGATTGGATTTCGCCTTTCCTTGATGAAAAATCAATACCCATTGATTTTTTTGAAGGTTAAATTTTTGGGTTCCCTTCTTTAATTTCAAAAAAGAATTAATCTTTGTTAAAGAGATTTTTTTTTTCCCTCGTTGATTGAGGGGTTGACTCAAGTGGATCTCCAAAAATATGCAAAATCTTAATCCTTTTTCCATGTGATTAGAGATGGGGAAAGGTGTTTTGTTTGGATAATATATGTATTTGATATACCCTCCTTTGGTTGTGAGAGAGACAAAGGGTGTGGCAAAGGGGATGGATGAAGTTGTACGTAATTACTAAACTCTCCATGCGCAATCAGTTGGACTGTCTTGAGGAAAATTAGGTTGATGGGTGGTTTGGAGTAGAGGCATCATCAGGGAAAAACAATCCTCTTGGATGATATGTGGAACCAAGGGATTTTCGAATATGTGCCCACTGCTTTTCTCAATGCATTCATGCATGTCACTAGATATACTCTGTTCTACTCTGTTTTCATTCAAATTTGAACGAGTGCCCATTGCCTTTTTATATGGAAGTTTTCCCTGTCTAATTTAAATGATCAGAACCCTTAGTTGAACATTTGGACAATGATAAAGAACCACAAAGTAGACGTTTTTACATGACAACTTGCATGTACACTAGTGTGTGTACTTCCTCATAACTTGTAAGAGCAATATTGTCCAACATGAAGATACAGAAGGTGAAGAGTGAATTAGAAACTCATAAGCTGAGAAGACGAAGCTAGTTGTTTGGAGCTCTAAGCTTTCAAAAAAATTGCATTTCATGTACACTCACCGTCATTGTCCGATTCCAGGGTAGACAGAGAAGGAGATGTAAAGAGCGTGGGAGGAATGAAAGAGGATATATAGGAGTAATTATTGCTTACAAAAAAATTTTAGAGGTAAAATGCTGCAAAAGGATGTCCTTAATACTAAGGGCAAAATAGTGTTTTTGCATATAACACTAGCAATTCGAAGTCAACGCAGGAATTGGGGGACTCAATTGACACAATTGAAAGTTCGGGTACCAAATTGAAAATTCAGGATAGTTTTCTACATTTTACCCTTTTCTACATTTTACCCTACTGAAATTACCAGCATTTTGAACCTTTGCCAGCCCTTCCATACTTCTAACTCTCACGCTATTTGGCACGTTGTTACTACTTGGATAAGCCTGCCGGCTGCGCATACATTACGACTTGATTGGGGTTAGAGCTGTGCATGAACAACTTTGCAAATTATGTAAAGAGCAAGATACTTTATTTTATATGACGAAAAAACCTTTAGGCAAACCCTAAACCCATGTTAGACCCAAAATCTACATAGACTAGATAAAACCAAGATCCATGACAATCATGGAAACCTTGTTTAGGTGTCCCCAGGAGGTAACAAGAGTCAAACTCAAAACCTCTGCTTCTTGAAACGAGATCCTTTGCCAACCGAGCTAACCCTTGGGGTTTAATTAATCAGAATTTTGCATTTATATTTCAAGTCACACTACTATCACCACATTCCAACAAGGAGAGGAAAAGATTTTGACCCTTTGATCTGAAAGGAAAATCTTCTTGAGCACATACATGTTAGGAGAGACTAACGTCTATTCAGAAAGAATCACATAATTTATAAATAGAGATTCAATATTTTGAGTACATGGAATGATGGAATTTGAGAGAAAATGACATATTTGCTCTCAATTAGTCAATTGTAAAACACTTTCATACCAGTATAAGTTAAAAATGTTCCACAAAGAATGACATCTAAAGAAGGTAGGAAAAAAATAGTACGAGTATAATGATTGAGATAATCTAGTTTTGGTTAATTTCATGCAAGCTTGTGACACTACATCTGAACATGCACAAAAGCTGGTGCTTATTGAGCCTATATGCTCCGTATGAACAATCAGTGTGTGCAAGCCACTCATCAGGGCAGCTCAAGAAATGTAGCTGTTCTTCACGTCACCCATCATTCTGAAACAAAGCCTTTGAAACAGAACTACAGGAGTTGATTCCATAATCTTGCTGGTGTTCGTCACCAGGGCAGCTTCCTCGTGAGCATGAACGTTTCTTCCCAGTCATCGGGGTTTCACACACCGTGTCATAGGTTGCCCTTTGACGGTCCTTCCTTTTTGATAGCTTCTGTAAAGTATCTGACTGTGATCTCATTGGCTTCAGCTGCTTTGGAGCCCAAACTCTCTGCAAATCCGGCACCCAACTTGTGAAAGACGCAAATCTCCGAGCCCTCTTTCTACTCTCCTGAGCTTCAATCAACTTGCGTGCATGCTCCACTTGTTTGATCCCTTGGGGGCTCCAATTATCATTTTCTAGCTGTTGGAGAGACTCATCTGCTAAGACTGGTACATTAATCCTACCATTTCCACCCATCTCATCTATCCCCTGTTTGTCTCTCCAGGATTGATTACTGTCCTCACTGTTGAGCAGGGAGTTAGGGGATTCATCCTCTTCACCAAACAACAATAAATCCATTTTTGTATAGATTCTATGGACCACATCTCCAAGGGTGTGAGAATACCTGAAATTTTTGGCAATCAAACGTTGTTCAGTCTATAGGCCAAAATGAAAAAAGGAACATTAAGTACTCTTTAACTGCTTATAGTTTTCGCTCCAATAACTAATTGGATGCTTGCACAAGTACTTGATATAATTTATAATAAAGCTCACCATCAGTTGGAATAAACAACACATAGAACTAGAATAAATTTAGGCTTCATTTATATTAAATAAAGTTCACAAAATTAGAAACACAAAATTAGGCTCATGAAACCTTTTCTAGTAAATAAATATTTTTTTGATAAGGAAAAAAAAATTTAAAAAAAAAAAAAAAAAATATATATATATATATATATTGGTCAATTTCATATAAATAAATATAAGATGCAATTCATATGAATACATGATGTAATATTGGTCAATTTCAATTGCTAGTGTGTAAATTGCATTCCATCGTACTCTTAAAATATATTGTCACGACTCATGAACTTTAAATTTTCCTTTTTCCAAATCCAACACTCTGTACATGTGTCATATTCTTAAAACTTATATAAAGAGCAATACAACTTAGTACCTTCCAGAATAAGATTGCAAAGATATCAACCAAATTAGAGCATGATGAACTGTGGTCTATACTGAATAATCAGACTGACCAAAACGTAGACACAAGTTTCATGTTAAGCAAGGGAATTGCCCCCATTCTAGTAAAATTGTAAAACAAGCATAGCATATAATAAGCCCAAGGTGAAGACCTAAAAAATAAGATATGTACGTCATGCAATGGTCTCTGACAACTCACTCTCAGAATCATGAAGCTCAAATCTTGTAAGATGTGAAGATAATAGTTTCAGGAAAGAAGAATTTATCAACTTTGGCATATTAGAGATAAATGTACCTGCTTTTTATGATCCTTCCCACATAATTATTGAGGCTCCAATCACCAAAAAAGCCTCCCTCCAGATGGCACTGAATGCTGTCTAAAAGCAAGCAAATTTGCTTCACAAACCTCTGTCTTGTAGACTCTTCCACATGCACTGCAACCTCTGATCGGAGTATCTCCATCCGAAACAAAATCTGCAATTCATATCTTGTGGATATTAAGGAAAACATGACAGCAATTGGAGCCAAAGCGTGACTCCACCTTACTAGATCAATAAGAGCAGCAGTTCTCATACATAAATATTAAAAAAGGGTAAGGATACTCTCTAACTATGTGTTCTGAAGTGAATCCAGTAGACATCGGGTCAGCTGCTTGAGAGGATGGATTATTATTTTTGTGCTTCTGTGACAAATCCTTGGGCTCCCTTAGTAGAAGTTTTGTTAGTTCACCAGCAGCCATGCTACCACAAGTATCATCTGAATTTATCGCAGCGATTTGACTCTCCGAAGTAGTATCTATTTCATGCTTCTGATATAACCAATGAACAGATGACCTCACAAGACGCTCTGCCAAAGCCCCCAAGTCTACTCCGTTGGATTCAAGTCCATCTTGGATTTTTTTACAAAGATTACTGAAAAAAACTTCCGAAGTTTCTGAGCAAAAATCAAGAGCAGTTTCATCCTGTATTCTAGAAGCTCCGGTCAGAGAATCCTCTCCAGCTGAGGCAGATGAAGAGATTGGCTGTTCGCTTTCTTGGTGCAACCCAGTTAGTCTCTCTTCTATCTCTTTTGGAATATCCTGATGTAGCTTGGATCCGTCTGGTATGATAAGGCTACAACAGCAAGACTTCTTTATCTGTTTCATCCAGCATTTCAAAAATTTCAATTTTTTTGAGCTATTACCTTCCCTAGAAAAGTATATCTCTTCCAAGTCCATCCTTGAGTGTCCAAAGGCCGCCTTACAAAAGGAGCTCCACGTAAGGTCCTGATACAGATGTGAATTCTTTGTCTTTTTTTTTCTCTTATCATCCCCCAGTGCCACATAATTTTTAGATGCCATAGTCCCAGATTGAGAACCAATAAAACCATTGGAGTGGTTCATAGCAACATTGGACTTGGGAATCTCCTTGTTTGTCTTTGTGACAAATTGGACCAAATCCAGCCCACCAACATCATGTACTACGCTGTGAGGGTACAATCTATTATCAATAATAGAGAGGAGAGCAGAATGGACTGTGAAAGGCCTCAGAATTCCCATGCATGAATCCCCATTGCCATTTGAAAGAGATACCAAAGCCCAGTAACCTTCCCTATGAAGAAAACTCAGAAGAATTTGCCATATGGGTACCGATTTCCTCTTCGTGAATTCACCCATTTCAATCATTAGCATTTCAAGAACCCTATCTGCAAACAAATCCCCAAAACTTTCCTTACGATCTTTACCAGATTCATCTAAGATTCCACGTACTAGAATCATATCTGATAAGCGCCCCTCAATTTTCACATGTTCATCATATCTTTGCACCGCCTTAATGTGGAGTTTCATGATTCCAACCCCAAACTGCCCCCAAAATGTTTTCCCTCGATTGTCACATTCAATCTTTGAATTCATGAATTCCCAGGCCTGCAAAACATCATTAGACCTATTTCTAGGCAACATCTTCAAATCAATTAAATCTAGATCGCAGCATTTACATTCCAAAGGCTTCCTGCTCACGTCCGAGATCTGAAGACTCAATTGTGCATTATTTTTCTTACAAAAGTCATCACAATCAAAAAGGTTCGACGAAACCCCGATTATTGGATAAATCAACCCGAAAGGAACGATAGCAGAACCCAAAACAATCGAGTCAGTCGAACAAAACCCCCAACCCAAACCCTTAATCGCATTTGCAAAAAACCCTAATTGCAATTCAGATTCATCTATCCAAACATTCTGTTTACTGCATTCATCTTCAAAATTAACATTGACCCAAGTGACATGAATATCTCTACTAACAAAAGCATCATTTACACTATCAAAGAACCCACAAAATTTCTTACAAAACGCACCTACATTCATTAACAATTCATTGTCCATTTCCACATTCATGTACTCTGACAAACACATCAGGGACTTACAAATCGGCGAGAACAAAAGAACCAAATTTGACCGAACAATAGGGAACTTCTTCGCCGTACCTGATGGATCCTGAATCTGGTACTCCCACGCGTACTCGTGCACGAGCTGACGGAGTGAGCTGGCAGTGAGGGAAGCAAGAGGGGGGGAAGCTGCGGCGGCGGCGGAGGATTCATCGAAAAGCGTGGTTGAGAGAGAATTGAGGGTTTTAGAGAGAGAAGTGAGGGTGTGGGGTGGGTGGTCGAAGGAGAGAGAGAGGGAGGGTTTGGGGAGCTTGGAGGAGGAGAGAAGGGGAGAGAGAGAGGAGAAGAAGAGCTTGAAGGCGAAGAGAGTGGAGGAGAGGGGAGGGAAGGTGAGGAGGGTTTGGGAGGTGGTGAGGATGGAAGTGAGGTAAGGGTTAGGGTTTTGGAGGTGGAGGAGTGGGTTTAGGTCTATGAGGAGGACTATGCGCTGAGTTTGTGAGAAATCTATTGGTTCTGCCATGAACTAGACAGAGACAGAGAATGTGTGTACATATATATATATAGATATAGATAGAGAGAGAGAGAGAGAGAGAGAGAGAGGGAATGAATTTTGAGGCTGGAGAAATGGAAGGGACTGTTTGCAGGGGGGAATAGGCTAACGTGCGCCGGGGGAGATGATAATCAGAACCGTTGGTCGGAGGCGGAGAGAGAGAGAGAGAGAGAGAGAAAGGTATTTGAGTTTCAATGGTGGTAGCATAGAAAAGGAAGAAAGGCGAGTTTGGTTGCAGAGGGACTAGGCTAACGTGCGCCGGGGAGATGGAGCGTTCCGCGAGAGAGATCTAGAGATCTATAGAGAGAGAAAGAGAGAGAGAGAGATGGAAGTTTGAATGGTGTGGATTGGCGGGAAACAAAAATGGCGGCACTTTCGGCCCAATGCACCCAAGCCACGTGATTTTGTCCCTCTTTAAGTCTTTGTTAAGAGGGAGAGAGACCAGGAGACCACGTGACTAATGACGCGACGCAAAAAGTATACACGACGCCGTTTGTTCATTTCTCCATATTTGCCCCACTAAAATTACCTTGCATTACCTTGGTTAACAACTTAACACTAGATTGAGTTGGGTCCAAAAGAATTGAACTTAAGACATTCTGCAATTTAAAATGTATGAACTAAAATAAATTATTTTACTTGTCAGATTTACCTATTACATCACATAAACCCATCCTAGCTTTTATTCCAAATTTTGCTAAAATCTCTCAAAATTTATAAATTAATGTAAACGAAAATTTTGATAAGTCCTCCTGATTTTTGAATCCTTTCCACTTTTTTTTGATAAGGTAGTAAAATTGACTTATATGTGCCAATATGAGGAAAAATTGAAATCCTTTCCATTTTTCCAATAAACCTTCTCAATTATGTGAGGGATTTGAAGAGTAACAATTTGGAAAACATAAAATTTTAAACAATTGAAGATGATTTTGTCTAAATTTGATTTCATTATTATTTGGTAAGTCTATTTTTTAAAAAATTTGCTAAGCATTGCATAGAAAACAAGGTATAAACATACTCAGTAAATTTTTTTTTTTTTTTTGTCTTTCAAATTAGTTGTGCATTAGTTTATTTAAAAATTAGAAAGCATTATTGCATTGTAAGATTGGAACTTTCAAATTTCTCTAAAAAGACCCCAAAAAATTAGTATCCTCAACTTCTGTTTGACGCCAACGGCCTGTAGGTCGAGTGGCATGTCCCACCTCAAAGGGGTGTGGGGTTTTGAAAAGGTCTTCTATTTGACTCTTGTAGGTGCATGAGTACCTATCGCTGGGCAAAAGAAAAAAAAAAAAACTTCTATTTGACAAACATAAAATCACACAAAACAACATCATCTTCTTTTTCTCTTTTTGACTTTTTTTCTTTTTTTTTATTTTTAAATTTCCTTCTAAAAATAGTATTTAAAATTATAGAAGTAAACAATATTTTCTCCAAGTATTCAGAGTAACACTTTCTCATCTCAAAGATGAATTAACCTAATGGAGTAGAATAGATGATTAAACCGTTAAAGTCTTAAAATAAGATCAAGATATGTAAAAAGTTCGAATGTTTCTAATTGTACTCAAAAAATAATAATAATAATAATAACAACGAAGATAACAATTTTTTATTCGAACCAACTCAAAAACCACTTCAACAACCGTACACTCACCACCCTCTAAATTTAGCGCCACCTCTAACTCCATCGAACCGTCTTCTACTAACAACTGTAAGCCGAAAAAACGAAAGAAAATAAAAAATGTCCGCCATTTCTGTCTCCAAATTTATCACCACCAATACCATAGCTTCCACATTCACTCCACCAACCTCCAAATTTCTCACCACATGCCCTTTCCTTTCCCCCAAATCCCGCTCACGTCCCCACCTCCTCTCTCCCTCCCCCAGAAAAACCCTAACCCCAGTTTTCTCAAACACACCAGAGGCAGAGCTTTCGGCCACAGAAGACGAGTGGCTCAAGAAGCTCCCTGACAAGAAGAAGCCCTTGTACTCTCACAGCCTGCCTTGCATAGAGGCGTGGTTGGTGAATTTAGGGTTTTATCAGAGTAAAGAGGACCGTGCTGTTTGGTTGGTTGAAAAGCCTGAGTGGCACGCTCAGCTCTCGCTCGACGTCACCGACCTCTACATAAGGTATATCTGTCTCTCTCCCTCTATACGTATATGATATAAGTATGTATGTATGTGTAGTTTGATGATTGGGATTGGTATGGTTTCTGTCCTTTTATTGATTAGTCTTGAGATGTTTGTGATTAATTTGGTCTTTAAGAAAAAAAAATGAGGATAATTGGAGTATTTTTATGATTTTGATGATGGGTACAGTGCTCTATCTTAAGGAATAGTCTTGTTATTGCTGTGGTTCATTTGGGGTTTTCCTAATTTAAAGAAATAGATAATTTCAAAATTTTAAGATAATTATAAATATTGGGTCAGGATGGGGGCAACATTTCTATTCAATTTTTGTTTTTATGGAAATCTTATGATGTTGGTTTCTCCCCCATTCAATGGTAAGAAAATTAGGCTCTAAGTCTGCTTATTCAGAGACTGTTCGATGGGAGAAAAACAGACAGCATAAATGTGTTGTAAAAAATTTTGTATAAAAATGTTGCCCCCTGATCATAATGTATGTACAGGGGCCATTGTCTAAAGCAAGGTAAAAGTCTCATGCCACCAAGTGCGAGAGCACAGATTTGAGTCTTGAGAGTGGTCACTTTGTACTAAAAACAAAGGTTAGAACTATATCCAACTCACCCTTCCCAGAACCCTGCTTAGTGGGACCAACACTGGGTGTGGCCTTTTAATGGTCTTCTTTATATATATGTATATGTATGTATATTATCTTGATAATTGGGTTTTTTTTTAGGTTTTAAATGGTTGGTTGATTGCCAGGTAGGTACTGTTTGGTAATTTAATGTCTCAAAAGAAAGGTTAGCTTCTTATTGAATTGTTATCAGGGAGTAAATTGTAGTTTAGATTCTGAAAGTAATTTTTGTAGAGATAAGGAATGTGGCCACGACATCCTGAAAGTGACCATTGTTCATTACTTTAGATTCAGTCTGTAAGAAGTGGAGATGGAAGAGTATGCTGATAGTAAATGATGTAGTAAATTGAAGAGAGATATTTTATCAAACAATTAAAAGACTATGCCATGAATAGAATGTTGCGCTATGTAGGAACTGGTTGAAGAAACGAGAATGTTGAGTGGATGAGTGGCAAGGCAAAAATGGATAGAATTAGCAGCAAATGCATTTGTGAGAGCTAAAGGTACCATCAGCTGAGAATAGGAACCGTGTTAATGTGTAAAATAGTAACGATTACACCAATGAAGAGTGATTGAGTTCAAGTTGAAGTTGCTTCAAGGTTAAGAGGAAAACCCAAACACTGTATATTGTGTCCACCGTAAAAACTTGATGTTAAATGATTTGATAAAAGGCTTGGCCCTAGATGAGGCAGACTGTTGACAGCTGGCCTTAAATGATTAGGATAGGTTTGGTTGGATTGAATTGTTCAGGTAATAAAATTTAAGGTAAGATTATGTTAGTGGTTTTTTTTTAGTTTTTTTTTTTCTAGGCTGGTCTATGATTTAGAAATATATTATCAGGAGATGATAGTTTCAAGTTTTCAACTTCCTTAAATAATGTTGTTATCCTGATATGACAGCTATAAAAAGGCCAGTTAATAAAAATGAGAATATTGGGGATCTTGTCGGTGCTTTTTATTTTTTTCATAGGGAATCACAATTCCTCGATAAACAAGTGGAAAGAAGATAAGGTTTTGTTTCTCTTGTTTTTATTTTGGGAGTGAAGGGAAGGGGTGGTGTGAGTGGGTGGCAGTGATTGGGGAAAACAGAGAAAAGGAGGGGGAAAAATATTCTTTCATATAGAAACGTTTTCCTGTCTCTTGATCTTGGCCAAAATCCAAGATTCATATTTGGGCAAGGGTTATGACTGAACTGGGACTAGAAACCACGGCATGCATCAGCTCTGGGCTTGGGTTTGGGGGGTCAGTTCTGCCGTTGATGGCTTGATAATGTAAACCATTGGACAGATTAGGTTTTTTTTTTTAAAGCCAACCCTACCTTAACCAAGTGGTAGCTCTAGTATGAAGTCCAAAAGTCTATTCAAATGAATTCAGAGATGTATATTATTGACAAATTGTGTATTTTTCTTTCTTTTGAACTCCAGAAGGTTAATTAGATTTTCAGCCGACTCTAGGGTTGTCAATCTTGGAAACCATCAAAATCAGTGGCCTAGTTTAATTTTGCTTTGGTATCATGTATTTTGGTTTCCCAAAATGTTGTTTTACTATTTGGGGAGAAAAGAAAAGACAAACATCTTATACCATCTTTTTTATCACACTCCTATTTCTTTCCTTCGTATCATCGTTCACTGAGAAAATCCTATTTGAGATGCAGGTACCTGAAGAGTGGACCTGGGAATCTCGAGAAGGATGTGGAAAGAAGATTCAGTTATGCACTGAGTAGAGAGGATATTGAGAATGCCATACTTGGAGGACCATAAGGTCAAGAACTGAGTCCAGCTTTTGCTTAGCCTATTCTGATGAATTCATAGGGATTACTTCCCACCTTATCCCTCTCTTACTTCCTCTCTCATGTACTTCATTTCCATTGAATTATTTCTGGATGTACATTACAGGCAATTACAATAATTTTAATTCTAAATTTCAGGGTGTAGTTCTAATTTATTTTGCATGTATTGATCACTAGTACTACCAATAGCATAATTGTTCTTCATGATTGAAGGCACCTCTTGAGTTGTTTAGTTTTCACATCTTTGCAGTTTTGTTGAAGTCATATCATTGAGTTGTATATTTCTTTTTTCAGTAATCTGGAACAAGAATTATGTGGCATTTGATTAGCGTTATAAGCTTGACGAACATAATGTTCCTTGCCAAGTTCAGTAGTGATTGAATTTGGGTGGAGGAAAACAATTGTGTCTTGATTGCGAGGAATTGAACTGAGATTTGTGCTTCGAAGCCTATTAAGAGAAGTGTTGTAGGGGGCCATTTCTACCTTCCTTGATCTGTTTTCTGGGTTCTTTGTAGATTGCCTGGCTTTCGGTTTAGCATGTGAAGGCTTTGGTTCTCTTTTGTTTTGTAGCCTGCCTCCTAGGGGCTGGGTTTTATTCTTTGTTTGTTCTTTGTTTGCGTCTCTTTGGACTCCTTGTCCAAATCTGTATCTCTTTTGATTAATATAAGTGTTTCTTATAAAAATAAAAATAAAACAATTGTGTCTTGGACCTACACGCATTCCTTGATAGATTATTCCAGAGTAACTCCAGGTTTTGTGAATAATTCGGAATTATTTGCAATTTTTATGAAAAAATGTGCTTAAAGTCATGTTATCTTTCAAACATTTGAGTATATCCTGTCGCAGTAATCAGCCTTTGGTGAATGCCTTCCATGAACACTTGAAACATTAGTTGATATGGGATTGAAAAAATGGTTGTGATTATACTACTAATGACAATGATTGATTATTGGTTTATAGCATGCACGCCTTTATCGGGTTTTGATGTTATATTACTTAGACATACGTTCATATATATATATATATATATATATATATACAGCCCAGGCTGATCGGCTCATCCCACCATCCATTTTCATTAAAGAATCCATTTTCATTAAAGAAGATTTACTGCTCCTGGGTTTTCTTTTTCAGCTGCTAGATCTTCATTAATAAAAATGAATGCTGGGATGGGCCAAGGCTAATGTACCAGCCCAAGCTAACATGAACACTCCTATATATATATATATATATATATATATAGATCCAGTCTCATCAACGGGTGTTTATTTTCATATATCAACATCGTGCATTGGAGAGTTGTACCTTGTGCATATATGACTTGTACTATATAAACCACATGCATTGTACGCCAATGCATGGTGCTGATGTAATTTACATTGACATGTCCCTATAGGACTGGTTGACAACAATCAAATTTTTTTCAAAACATGTTTTTACTTGACATATACAATACGAAATATGACTTGCAACCATAAATATTTTTTCAATGATTGTACATAAGAACCTATTGAGTAACTACAATTAAATCTATACTACTATAAGGAAACAATGATTTCATTGGCTCTTTATTTCAAGTCAATTTTTCCCTTCCAAAAACGACGCTGTTGTTGTATATATTAATATCCAGGTTGCTTACCAGTTGCCTATATGCCTTGCATGTTTTGACCTAGAACGCCCACGTGGGTGGCTCAATGTGATTTGAGAAAAGAAAAAAAACAAATTCAAGCAACAGGCCGTGCAAAGCACGGGTATTGTCCCCTAGTACTAAGGATGGCAACATGGCGGGTTTGGGACGGGACCCTCTTATCCTGACCCCGACCCTATAAGAAAATCATGAACCTAAACCCCACTCATACCCTATACGACTAAGATGTTAAATTCGCATCCCTGTTTGCAAATGAGGTATCGCAAACCCATTCCCGTCCCACAATACAACCTATTACAATATAGTGAATGCGCCCATCTCAATAGCAAAATAAATATAAAGGTTAGCAATGCACCCATATTATAATCCAAAAATTCCAACACCATCTCATTAACCAATTCACTAATTCATAACCTATTAGCAATCTGTCAGCACTTAGCAATTCATCTAACACAAACTAAAATATTACAATTGCTTAGCTAACACAATCCATCCAAAAAATTACAACTTGTTAGCAATCCACCAAAATAGAGGCCATCTACAAAATCATATCAAACAGTACATATATACTAAAGAGCAACTACAAGTTGCCACCTACAAAATCATATCAAACAGTACATATATATCTTATTGGTTTTTTTTTTTTTAATAAATTGATAGAAGACCATTTGGTAAAACAATATATAGAAAGGATAACTTATATATATATATATATATATATATATATATATGAAATTAGAAGGGGCGGGGCGGGGCTACACACTAAACTCAAACCCACTCAAAACTTAAGTCAAGAGTTTTTATAAAATACCAATCTCACCCCTATCTTATTTAAAACAGCCCCAAACCCATCCCAATAGAGACGGGCCGAATCAGGATACCTAGTTAAAGTAGCCCATTGCCATCCTACGTAGTACTATATGAAAAAAAACTTCTAAATTCTAGAATTGACGAATAAAAATTCTTACATTATTCACCAATGTTATCCACAAGTCTTTAAATAATTGAGTCACTTTAGTAAAATTATCATAAATTACTAATCCAAAAAGGCAAAAAAGCCTTCGAGTGGTTGCAAGTGGCCCCGTTGGCACCTATGTGCATCCATTGCTAACAAAAAAAATAAATAAATAAAAATAAAAATCTAAAAGCGGCATTGCTAACACCGCTTTTAGTATTATTTTTTATTCTTATTTATTTTTTCAAAAAGTGTTCTGAAAGCGCTGTCATCACTTGCTCACAATTTCAAACCGTCAGTCCCTCCCTCTCTCCCGCGAGTAGAGGTCCTCTCACGCCGTCCTCGGCACTCTTCGTTTCGCCTGTCTCCACCCTCCGCCGTCGTAGTCCTCCTCCGTCAACCGGTGACACTCATCTCTCTCTCTCTCTCTCGCTTTCTCTCTTCTCTGTTTAATTAATGATGTTTTGACTTGAATCCTTAAACAAGAGTGCACATTTGTTATTGAATAAACTTAACTAGTGGCTCACAATTATTTATCCCTTTGAAAGGCAGGATGGGAAATCCCCTTTGGAAAGCAAAGATTCACCAAAGGCATAATCTCATTCCCTTCTAGAAATATGGAAAGGATGAAAATCAAATACAGCAATATTCGTTACACAAAACCCAAAATAGGATATTTCTCCAATGCATTTGTTTATGGCAGGGCTAAAGAATCATACACAACCCCAGAATTCAATGTAATTCTGCAGACTGAAAATGTGACCAGTATTCCTTCACTAGCTGCCCAAACATCGACCCTTCTCTCTTCATCAACTTCATCGGCTCATCATACTCCACTAGTTTTCCTGAAAAAATATACACAACATTTCATTTAGGCAGTGTTTGGTTCTCTGGTTTGATTCCCGGGAAAACGGTTTGATTACCGATTCCCACGTTTGGTAGTGCAACTTTTCTGGGAAAGCTCCATTCCCGTGGTATTAGGATTCCCACAAAAGTGGGGAAGCCAATGACAGGGTTAGAACGTGGTTTTGCATTTGGGATGAAGCATGTGTATAGGATTAGAATGATAAAAATGTGAAGGGAACATTCTTTTGATGACATGAAGGGATGATACTCACCGTCGGCAAGGGCAAGAACCATCGTGCAGTCCATGACGGTTGGTATTCTATGGGCCACAGTGATCACCGTGCAACCTGCAAATTCAGTCCGTATAGTTTTCTGGAGAATCAAGTCGGTTGCATTGTCAATTGATGCAGTTGCTTCGTAAAGCACCAATACCCGGCTTCTCCTCAAAAGGGCACGGCCTAAACAAAACAGTTGCCGCTGCCCCATGCTCCAATTTGAACCATCTTCCACCACTGAAATAACAAGTTGTGAACAATGATTACTACTCCGTATAAAATGTGAATGCATTGCCCCAATACTTGTAGTTGAAATCTTACCTATGGAGTCTAGACCCTCTTCTTTCTCCTCAACTGCCTCACGAAGCTGACATTTTCCAAGAACCTTTAAATAAAATAAAATAAAATAAAATAAAAACAACAACAACAACAGCATATTCAGTTAATTATCATTAAAACCCATGTGGAAATTATTAACAAAAACTTATGCGTGTAAATTTATATTTTCTCTGTTTTTTTTCTTCTTTTTTTTTGGGTCATGGGTAAGAGGGTGAGGGGGCAAATTCACAGGACCATACATTGGGGTGACTGAAGAGAGGTGATGAACAGAAATCTTAAGGCCACTGCAAGGTTATCAAAAGAACAGAAATGTTACCTCCCATATTTCCTGTTCAGTGTGTTGGGATAAAGGATCCAAATTGAATCTCACAGTCCCATTGAAAAGAGTAGGATCTTGAGGTATAATGCCAAAACGTGACCTCAGATCATGGAGTCCGATTGTAGAGATGTCAAGGCCATCGACTATAATCTTCCCTCCTGTGGGCTCAACCGGACGAAATAGAGCACCTATGAGGGTAGTCTTCCCACTGCCTGTCCTGCCAACGATACCAATCGTGAACCCTCCTTCAAATGTGCAACTGATCCCACAAAGAACGAGTGGTGTGCCAGGTCTATATCTGATCTGTTTTAAGTTTTTAACATTCAACATTGTCAGTATACAAACCTTCCTTCAAAAATATTGAAATTCATACAAACAAAACTTACCTGCAAATCATGGATCTCCACTTTACCCACAGCCGGCCAGTTGGGTGGAGGGCGGTTCCCTTCTATCACTTCAGGGGCTTCACTTGGTACATGCATGTACTGATTTAGCCTTTCTACAGAAATGATGTAATTTGCAAGAGTGCATTGGTTTTGGATAGACAAAACGAAGGACGAATTTAATGAAAGACCATAAGACAGTGCCATTCCGATGAATCCTGCAAGAACATATGTAGTTGTCATCAGAGATCTCATATAGAAGAATCACTAGTTAGACATCATTTTACCAATTAGGAAGAATCACCACTTACCGGCGCTAAAAGTTCCTGGAGGAAGCAAAACCATACAGAGTGCTGATGAGGAGACAACAGCAGCACTAAGTGTTTCCAACCGTTGGATCAACCACTCACTTGCTGTAAAACTGTGGAAGAATGGACTAGCATTAGTGTCAATGAGGTCAAGATTCTTTGCAAAGAATCGATCTTCCTCCTCAAAAGCTCTTATTGTCATGGCTCCTGCTACGGTTTCAGCTAGATGGTTTGCTACCAGAGACTTGGTTGTGCCATTGATACGCATCAACTCTTTTGCAGTGGAATAGTAATATCTCTGTTGACAAAAAAAAAAGAAGGACAAATCCCATTAAATTTACTTGTCAATATCAAAGCAAAAGAAACAAAAAAATCCACCAATGCTTCTTTCTTACTTCTTCTTTTTTTCCCTTTTTTTCCCCAACACAATGATTTCCCATTTCATCTAGAATATGAATAAACCAAAAGTTCAGTCGTTTGTGTTTTTATGACACATTCCTAAGAGGTTTTGAAAGCTGAATTCTTCCCATATTCAAAATTTTTCAAAACACATCTTACTAGAAATTTGTTGCTGTAGTATTACCTGTAAACATATTGCCAGATAAACCATAGGTATAGAGACAAACAGGACTTGCCAGGTAATAACCGCCAGTACTCCAAGATTACTATAAGTATTTGTGATAGCCGCAACAGAAAAGATTAAACCAAGTGGGACGTCAAGATCAACAATACTCAAATCAGATGAAACCTATATAAGACCAAAAACAAACAACAATTAGTTTCATGACATTAAGCCATAAACACAATTACCAACTTGTGTTTGAGATGGCCCACCCGACTCAGTATCCTTCCCAGGGGTGTGGAGTCATAAAATGACATTGGTGCTCGGAAAAGGGAGTCTAATAGCTGTGAGAATAAAGATTTTGATGATTGAAGACCCAAAACAACGACAAAAATAGATCTAGAGAGCAAAAACAATGTTGATGTAAATCCAATCAACAAGTAAACCACAATCAATCGCAATGTGCTAACACTAGGATTCTCAACATTAGAAGCCATCCAAGAGTTCTGTAGTATCTGACCAATAGTGAACAGTAAGTGAGAGAGACTAGCCATAGAGAAGGACAAGAAGCCTTTGTTCTGATTCAAGTACTGTATGTAAGGCTTCAAACCCGAGTCTCCTATTTCTCTCTCTTCTTGTTTAATCAACTGATTGCCCCCAGAAGCTTTAAATTGTTTCTCAACAAAAGTCTTGCTGATCTCTCTAGTAGAGGCCTTACGTCTTTTGGGAGAAGAAACCTCCGGTAGCCTTTCAGAACCAGCAGTCTCTTTGTGTGCGTAGACAAGGTCCTGAAATCCCTTGCTTGAGGCCAACAATTGATGGTAGGGAGCCGCTCGTAGGATTTCCCCATCTGACATCAACTGTCAAAGAAAAATAAAACTATAATTCAAAATTCCAATGATTGTGTAAATTTAAAAATACAACCAACAGATGGAAAATTACAGAATAAGGAAAGTGAATTCAATATGAATAATGCGAAGGATTGAATTGGCAAGAATGTGGAAGAAAGTTCATGGAGTTGAAAGTAAACTAACCAAAACAGAATCGAATGCGGGAAGAAAATCAACTTGGTGGGTCACAAGTAAGACTGTTTTCCCTGAAAGTGCTCCCATAACATATTCCTGCCAAGATTCGAGTTAGCTCTCACTAAAATCTACCAACCAAAGAGGTAAAGAATGTAGAAACCACAAGGCATGCAGTGAATGTAGTTACACTAAATAGGATTGTAGCTGTATGTGCATCAACAGCACTGAACGGATCGTCCAAGAGGTATATATCAGCATCCGGATAGAGAGCACGAGCAAGTTGTATCCGTTGCTTCTGACCACCACTTAGATTAACTCCTCTTTCCCCTATTTCTGTGAGATCACCATATGGGAGCAAGTCAAGGTCTTTAACCAATGAACACCTCTCAAGTGTTTCTTGGTATCTTTGAGTATCCATGGAAGACCCAAATAGGATATTCTCTTGTATTGTTCCTGTCTGGATCCATGCTGTCTGAGAAACATAGGCAATCTTCCCATATACTTGAATCTGTAGAATGTAGCAAATGGAACCAAAATACTCAAGACAACTATTAAGGCTTTTTCATTTCATGCAAGAAGAACTGCATCACCCATTCAGATATATTTTAACACTTATAAAAGACAAAACTTCCTAAAAGTTTGCATTGTTAGGTACCATAGGATATGAAGCAATTCAAACAGAGTAAAGATGTATTCCATAACTAGAAAAGAATTGAAAAGAGCAGTAAAAACTTACACTTCCTGCAGTTTTTGGAACCTCTCCAAGAATAGCTGCTAGAAGGGTTGATTTGCCAGAGCCAATTTCTCCACATATAGCTACCTTTTCCCCCGGTCTACCCTCTAAACTTATGTTTCTTAGCGTCAACTTCGAAGGATTCTCTTCCCATGAAAAATTGGCTGACTTGATCGAAATAGAGTGATTTATGTTACCCATGTTGCACTTCCGCCAGACATTCGCATTCTGCAGCTCTGGAGCCTCAACAAACTTCACAATCCGTGCAAATGCAACTTTCGCTTGAATGACCACCCCAATAACATCAGGAATAGATCTAATGGGGTCCTGGACAAGACGCAAAGTTGCTACAAAAGTGAAAACATTACTAGCATGTAGAGGAACTTTGAGGAAATAACACGCCCCGAAAGTAGCAGCAGAGACAAAAACAGGGGATGAATAAAAGAGAAAAGTATTATATGCTTTTTGCAACTGGACTGCTGACAACCATTTGTACTCCACTTTCCTCAGATTTTCTATAAAATTTTTGAAATGGGTTTCCCATGCATACAATTTGAGCACCTTCATGTTCACAAGAGCCTCAGAACTGGCCCTCAGCCTCTCATCTTGTGCCGCCATTAGCTTAGTTTGGAACTTATGCTGTAATTTTGCAAGTGGGGTATTGCAAAGCACTGTGAGGATTATCACAACCAGGGATCCAATCGTAGCTAACCCAACAGCACGAACGAGAATCACTAGTGTGATGCACAGCTGGAGGCTTGTTGTCCACGTTTGATGAAACCAGAAAGGGAATTCTCCAATCCTATAAGCATCTACAATGACATAGTTCATTATCTCGCCGCCTGAGTGCATCATCTTAGCAGCATTAGATAATCTAAATTGCTTCTTATATATGGCTGCAGTGAGCAAAGATCTGACTTTGAGACCGATAAGTCTGCTTCGAAAGTACCACTGCCTTTGCGCCAAGGATTCTAAGCTCTTTGAAAAGAAAAGTGATTTGGCCAATACGTAACCCTCATATTTAAAACCTTCTTTACCTTCAGCAACCTCAATGAAGGCATTATGAAACAGAGGACCTGCAGATAAAGTGAGTATCTTTAGCAAAGCGAAGAACCCAGACATAAAAATCTCTTTCCAATGGCACGAAATTATTGTCCACAAAATTGATGGTTGAGACAAAGGATCAGTCCGTTTTTGCTTGTTGCATTGCTCCATGAAAAGCAAATAGCATGCTTCTGCTCGATCTGCCTCACGCAACTTGGGTATATCTTCATCTTCAAGAGTTTTCTCCCTCCCCTTTTTCATCAATGGATTTAACCACCAAAACAACATTCTACTGAAAAATCCGGCTTTGGCAAAGGGAGTAACATGGCCAACAGAATCAATTTTATTGCTGCCAGTGGCCTCTCCTTGCAAAGGGGCATAAAGGCCACTTCCACTGATAATCTCATCACTTTCTTCATATTTGTAGCCCTTACAAGCGCATAACAACAATTAACACATACCCAGAAGCAAATGATTAAGTGCGAGTGTGAGGTAATATACGGAAAATTCCTCAAACATCATGAGAAACCAGAATGAGAAAAGTTCAGATACTCCTAGCCGAGCTTAAACAAATACAGTAAAGCTGCAATACCATTTATTAATATCATTTCTTCGTTGTTGATAATAAAAAAAAAAAATCATGCACATACACAGCCCAAAAGGCGAGAAAAAGAAGAGAAAAAGGAAAAGAACCCTCCAGCGGTCTCATCTATAATTAATTGTCGGTCTTCTTTGTGAGATTGCAACTGCATGCAAGAAGAGATTTTTAACATGTAATAATTAAGCACACTTGTACATTGAATCTTTAGACCATTTGACCATAGAAAATAGTAGTTTATAATTTTTGTAGAGCAAAAAAAAAAAAAAAAAAACAGTGATTAACACATACCGACAAGCTAATAATCAAGTGCACAAGTGAGAGACAACCGCATGCGAAAAGTTCATATAGCCCTATGATTATCCAAGCTTAAACAGATATATAAAAGCTCTAATACCCATATAGTCACCTTTGCTTAACGGTAAGTTGTGGCTATAATGGAGCATACGGCATAAGTTTAATTTTACCCAATGACATTAAAACAATTGATTAATCAAATTAAAGGTTCCAATGAAGCTTCTATAGTCGTGGGTCTGCCTTTGTGAGATTGCATTTGCCTTAAACTTAGTGTGAGAATTGGAATGGCTAAAGCAATGTTGTTGGCAGTCTGGGTATCGTCATGGGCTCATGGCTCACGTGACTGCAAGAATTGACATATGTTTTAAGTGTTTTGTCGTCTAGCTTCTCAGAGCCCTGTTTGGTGTTGGCGTAATGGCCTCTCCTTTATGAGTCATATTAAAGAAGAAAGCGTTACAGTTCCTTTTTTGATGTTGGGCCTTCTTCTTTTTGCCCTTTTTCCTCAGCTGTCAAATTAGAATCAGAAAGCCAGAAGGCGATGGAGACAAACTTGTACTTATGTTCTCAAAGGAATTTTAGATTGGTCAGGTTATGGGAAAATAATTACAGTTCAATACAATTACTACTAACTTAACTTAAGAATGATTATTAACTATAATTATTTACTCATAGCCCGACCAATCTGCAACCATTTTTTGTAATGTTGAGAGAGAGAGAGGGAGATTGTAATCGCAAGTTTAATTTTGCGTAAAAGAAAAAAGACAGGTAGAAATGCTATCTTCATCGACTAATAACTAACCAATAGACTATTTTCAAGTGATCCGTGAAAATGGTCCTTATTTTCAAATGCTATCCTTCGTCAAAAGTGATCCGTGAAAATGGTCCTTATTTTCAAGGGCCACTGCACATTGTGTCCTTGTGTCAACACTAGTCCTTGAAATAAAGCTCTCCTTGAAAGGGACTATGAGCCAAATTGGTGAAAAATGCTGTTCGTAGCAGTTGAAAATTTGACTCTCATGAAAATTGCTTGACTACATAATCATTGCCTTCTAAAAATATTGAAGGATGAAATTTAGATACAGCAATATACATTACACAACCTAAAATAGGATCTCTGCCCTATACATTTTTTTTTTAATCACTGGGCAAACGATGTTAGCGTAGTATTATGCATCCTAGTTCTATAACATCCAAGCCCAAGTAAAAATGGCTACATAAGGAATTATTTTTTTAGCTTCAATGTAATTCTGCAGAGTGAAAATGAGACCAGTATTCCTTCACTAGCTGCCCAAACATCGAGCCTTCTGTCTTCATTAACTTCATCGGCTCATCATACTCCACTAGTTTTCCTGAAAAATATACACAACATTCCATTTAGATTATTAAAAGTTCTTCCCAAATATTTCAACACAAAGTTATTCGTTCCACAATATCTCATCTGGGATTTTTCATATCTCTAATTCACTTTCAATTTCTCAAATCTAAGCAAAAAATCCAATGCTCCAATAAAATCTAATATTAGGCATAAAATTGAGGAACACCTACAAACATGACCAAGATGTTCATTGATCTGTACTAGCCAATTTGTTTCCTATGAATACATATTTTGTGCCTAAAGGTACAGGAAATGCTGTGCTCGGCCTACCCTGACCTCCAAAGAGGGATACCTTTGAAGCTACTAAGGCTGCAGGGAAGACTCTGCCCATGAGTTCAATTTCAGCAAGGGCTTAACTTCAAATATGGATGGTAATATATAAACAAGATTAAACATTGAAACCAATCCAAAACAATAAAATTTGTCTAAGTAGGATCATCGGAACATTATACGAATACCCCAAGGATGAAGCACATGTATAGCATAGCATGATAAAAACCCCAGAAACATTCTATTGATGACATGAAGGATGAAGCATGTGTATATCATAGAATGATAAAAAAAATAAGGAACATTATTTTGATAACATGAAGGAATGAACTCACCATCGCTTAAGGCAAGCACCATTGTGCAGTCCATAACGGTTGGTATTCTGTGGGCTACAGTGATCACAGTGCAATCGGCAAATTCAGTCCTTATAGTTTTCTGGAGAATCAAGTCAGTTGCATTGTCAATTGATGCAGTTGCTTCGTCAAGCACCAATACCCGGCTTCTCCTCAAAAGAGCACGACCCAAACAAAATAGTTGCCGCTGCCCCATGCTCCAATTTGAACCATCTTCCACCACTGAAAAACCAACTTGTTAACAAGGCATACTATAAAATGTGATGCACACTCATTATTAGTACTTACAGTTGAAATCTTACCTAGGGAGTCTAGACCCTCTTCTTTCTCCTGAACCGCCTCATGAAGCTGACATTTTCCAAGAACCTTCCAAAAGGCACAAAATAAATCAGTTAATTAGCAGTAGCAACCCATGTGTAAATTATTAACAAAAAACATCCTATGTATACAAGTTTATTTTTTCATTTTATTTATTTATTTGGTCATGGATAAGATGGGGAGGGGGAAAAGTTATAGGACCATACATTGTCATGACCGAATAGAGGTGATGAACAGAAATCTTAAGGCCACTACAAGTTTATCAAACAAACAGAGATGTTTACCTCCCATATTTCTTGGTCATTATGTAGAGATAATGGATCCAAATTGTATCTCACGGTCCCATTAAAAAGAGTAGGATCTTGCGGTATAATTCCAAAACGTGACCTTAAATCATGAAGTCCAATCGTAGAGATGTCAAGGCCATCAACTATAATCTTCCCTCCTGCTGGCTCCACCAGACGAAATAGAGCACCTATCAGAGTAGTCTTCCCACTGCCAGTCCGGCCAACAATACCAATCTTGTGCCCTCCTTCAAATGTGCAACTGATCCCACGAAGAACGAGTGGTGTGTCAGGCCTATATCTGATCTGTTTTGACATCAAAGTTCTCAGTATAACAACCTTCATTCATAAAATATCGAAATTCATAATTTCATACACACAAAACTTACATGCAAATCATGGATCTCCACTTTACCCACAGCTGGCCAGTTGGATGGGGGGCGGTTCCCTTCTATCACTTCAGGGGCTTCACTTGGGACATGCATGTACTGATTTAGCCTTTCTACAGAAATGATGTAATTTGCAATGGTGCATTGGTTTTGGATTGACATGACAAAGGACATATTTAATGAAAGACCATAAGACAGTGCCATTCCAATGAATCCTGAAATACCATAAATGGTGGTCATTATAAATTTCATATAGAAGAATTACTAAAAAATTACTATTGTATCAATTTATTTCTAGAATATTAATGCACAACTACAAGAGATGTGTAAATTTTTAGAAGATAGAAATGTAACTATCAAAGTATAATTATCTACATACATACATACACACACACACACATATATATATATATATATATATATATATACTCACCAGAACTAAAGGTTCCAGGAGGAAGCAAAACCATGCAGAGTGCTGAAGAGGAGACAACAGCAGCACTAAGCGTTTCCAACCGTTGGATCAACCACTCGCTTGCTGTAAAACTGTGGAAGAATGGGCTAGCATTTGTGTCAATGAGGTCAAGATTCTTTGAGAAGAACCGATCTTCCTCCTCAAAAGCTCTTATTGTCATGGCTCCTGCTACAGTTTCAGCTAGATGGTTTGCTACCAAAGACTTGGTCGTGCCATTGATACGCATCAACTCTTTCGCAGTGGAAAAGTAATATCTCTGTAGACAAAAGAAGGCCACATTCCATCAAATATACTTTTCAATATCAAAACGAAAGAACTAACACAATCCATCAAAAAGTGAATTCCTGTCTAGACTCTAGACTGCATTCATCAAATATCTGTTTATTTGTTCATGCATCAAAGGGAATACAGCAAACCATTCAACTCCTGTCACAAAATTCCCAAAATTTCTTAACTGATTCAAAATATGTTCAACTTTACATTTAAGCATATGCAAGTCAAATTACTCATGGCGTTGTCATGAATAATTCCCAAACTATATGTTCAACTTTACATTCAAGCATATCAAGTTTCGAATATACAAATTACTCATAAATGTTGGCGTTGTCATGAATAATTCCCGAACTATATGGAAAAATTCCAAACTATATGGACCAGCATCACAAATGAGAGTAGAAATTGAAAATAGTGACATCTCATAAATTTTTAAAAATTGATCCTATAACATCAATTATAGTGATGCCTCCAACATTTTAAAATAGTTTCATTTAAGATGGTGAATTTGTGCCTTTGATTGTATCTAAAACACACTATAATTGTTTGATTCTCATATGGACAACCAAACAGGCCCTTATAGAATGACAATAAATGCTTCTCTTTTTCCTAACACACAATGATTTCCCAGCTCATTATACAAAAGGACTAAACCAAAAGTTCATTCGGTGGTGTTTTCACAACTCATTCCTAACTGGTTTGGAAAGCTGAATTATTCCTAATGCTAAATTCTTCCTGTATTAAAAAATTTTCAGAACACATCTTCCTCAAATCTTTTGCCATAGTATTACCTGTAAACGTAGTGCTAGATAAACCATAGGAATGGAGACAAACAGGACTTGCCAAGTAACAACAGCCAGTACTCCGAGATTACTATAAGCATTCACGGTAGCCCCAACAGCCCAGACTAGACTAAATGGGACATCGAGATCAACAATACTCAAATCAGATGAGACCTATGTAAGAACAAAAGTAAACACAACAATTAGTTTCACGAATTTCTCTTTTAAGCCATAAACAAATTTAACAACTTGTGTTTGAGATGCTCACCCGACTCAGTATCCTTCCCAGGGGTGTGGAGTCATAAAATGACATGGGTGCACGAAAAAGTGAGTTTAATAGATGTGAGAATAAAGATTTTGATGATTGAAGACCCAAAACAACTACAGAAAGAGATCTACAGAGCAAAAAAAATGTCGAGGTAAATCCAATCAACAGGTAAACCACGATCAATCGCAATGTGCTAACATGAGGATTCTCAACGTTAGAAGCCATCCAGGAGTTCTGCGATATCTGACCAATCACAAACAATAAGTGAGAGAGAGTAGCCATGGTAAAGAACACGTAGCCTTTGTTCTGATTCAAATACTGTATGTAAGGCTTCAAACCCGCGTCTCCGATTTCTTTCTCTTCTTGCTTAATCAACTGATCACCTCCAGGAGCTTTAAATTGTTTCTCAACATGGCTCTTTCGGATCTCTCTAGTAGAGCTCTCACGTCTTTTGGGAGAAGTAACCTCTGGTAGCCTTTCAGAACCAGCAGTCTCTTTGTGTGCATTGACAAGGTCCTGAAATTCTTTACTTGAGGCCAATAAGTGATGGTAAGGAGCTGCTCGTAGGATTTCCCCATCTGACATCAACTGTCAACCAAAAATAAAACATAAAAAATTCTATACTTCAAAATTCCAATGATTGTGTAAAATTAACAACATTACCAATAGACAAGAAATTACAGAATAAGGATAGAGTATTCAATTTGAATAATGCAAAGGACCGAATTGACAAGAATGTGGAAGAAAGTTCATGGAGTCGAAAGTAAACTAACCAAAACGGAATCAAAGGCGGGAAGGAAATCAACTTGGTGGGTCACAAGTAAGACTGTCTTCCCTGAAAGTGCTCTCATAACGTATTCCTGCCAAAGTTAAGTTAGCTCACACTAAAAGCTACTAACAAAAATAATGTCGAAATCATGAAGTTTGCAGAAATTGTAGTTACATTAAATAAGCTTGTAGCTGTATGCGCATCAACAGCACTGAATGGATCATCCATTAGATATATATCAGCATCCTGATAGAGAGCACGGGCAAGTTGTATCCTCTGCTTCTGACCACCACTTAGATTAACTCCTCTTTCCCCAATTTCTGTGAGATCACCATATGGTAGCAAGTCAAGGTCCTTTACCAATGAACACCTCTCAAGTGTTTCTTGGTATCTTTGGCTATCCATGGCAGAACCAAATAGAATATTTTCTTGTATTGTTCCTGTCTGGATCCATGCTGTCTGAGAAACATAGGCAATCTTCCCATAAACTTGAATCTACATAATGCAGCAAATGGAACCAAATTACTAATGATAACTCATTTATATGATGTGAAAAAGTTCAAAAAAGAAGATGTATACCACAACTAGGAAAAAAAAAAAAAAAAAAAGAGCAGTAAAAACTTACGGTCCCCCCAGTTTTTGGAACCTCTCCAAGAATTGCTGCTAGAAGGGTTGATTTGCCTGAGCCAACTTCTCCACATATAGCCACCTTTTCCCCCAGTCTGACCTCTAAACTTATGTTTTTTAGCGTCAACTTACATGGATTCTCTTCCCATGAAAGATTGGCTAACTTGATCAAAATGGAGTGACTTATGTTACCCATGTTGCGCTTCCGCCAGACATTCGCATTCTGCAGCTCTGGAGCCTCAAGAAACTTCACAATCCGTGCAAATGCAACCTTGGCTTGAATGACCACCCCAATAACATCAGGAATACATCTAATGGGGTCCTGGACAAGACGCAAAGTTGCTACAAAAGTGAAAACATTACTAGCATGAAGAGGAATGTTAAGAAAATAACATGCCCCGAAAGTAGCAGCAGAGACCAAAACAGGGGACGACCAAAAGAGAAAGCCATTATATGATTTTCGCAACTGCACTGCTGACAACCATTTGTACTCCACTTTCCTCAGGCCTTCTATAACCTTTTTAAAATGGGTTTCCCATGCATACAATTTGAGCACCTTCATGTTCACAAGAGCCTCAGAAATAGCCCTCAACCTATCATCTTGTGCCGCCATGAGCTTTGTCTGGAACTTATGCTGTAATTTTGCAAGTGGGGCATTGCAAACCACTGTGAGAATTATTACAACCAGGGATGCAATAGTTGCAAGCCCAACAGCACGAACGAGAATCACTAGTGCAATGCAGAGCTGAAGGCTTGTCGTCCACGTCTGATGACACCAGAAAGGGAATTCTCCAATCCTATAAGCATCTACAGTAACATAGTTCATTATCTCCCCGCCTGAGTGCGTCATCTTAGCAGCATTAGATAATCTAAATTGCTTCTTATATATGGCTGCAGTGAGCAACGACCTCACTTTCAGACCGATAAGTCTGCTTTGGAAGTACCACTGCCTTTGCGCTAAAGATTCTAAGCTCTTCGAAAGGAAAAGCGTTATGGCCAATACATAACCCTCATATTTAAAACCTCCTTTACCTTCAGCAACCTCAATGAAGGCATTAAGAAGCAGAGGACCCGCAGACAAAGTGAGTATTTTAAGCAATGCAAAGAACCCAGATATAAAAATCTCTTTCCAGTGGCATGAAATTATGGTCCACAAAATTGATGGTTGGGACGAAGGTTCAGTCTGTTTTTGTTTGTTCAATTGCTCCATGAACCGCAAATAACACGCTTCTGCTCGATCTTCCTCACGCAACTTGGGTATATCTTCATCTTCAAGGGTTTTCTCCCTACCCCTTTTCATCAACTGATTCAACCACCAAAACGACATTCTACTGAAAAATCCCGCTTTGGCGAATGGGGTAACATGGCCAACAGAATCAATTTTATTGCTACCACTGGCCTCCCCATTCAAAGGGGCATAAAGGCCACTTCCATTGATAATCTCTTCACTTTCTTCATATTTGTAGCCCTTGTAAGTGCATGACAACAATAAACTTGCTCCAGGAAAAGACAGAACATCTAATGCTACCTTAATTGATGCTTCCTTGTTAACAATGGCAATGAAGAGGGATAAAACACAGAGAATTCCAGCAAACAAAAAGGCAAGAATGGACAAAAGCCGTAATGGGGCTCTTTGAAAATGTTTTCCCCGAAGGCTCACCATCAAACCCACTAACAGCCATGTGAATCCCTGAAACAGCTCTAGTATCCACCAATGCAAAGGCAAAGCAGTTTGAGTTTTCCTTAACTTCTCTTCCAATATCCAGATACCGAAACCCAAATATGCCAACCCCAAACAGCCATTCACAATAGCAGATGATATTTGCAGAGGCGAAAAGTGCTGAAAGCGGGATGGAATGTGAACCGTTTTTGATGGTGTCTTCTGAATCATATTATAAAGTAACATGACTAAAAGCAGGATATCAAAACAAATGCTCAATGCGTGATTAATACACGAAGAAGGATGAGTGGCAGACATAAGACTAAAACTGCATGGATTTCCACCAGTATTTGAACAATCATATTCCCCACAAAACATAGTCAATAAGTCCTTCGTCATTTTTTCTTCCCTTTTTTTTGCCCTCCAAACTCTGTATTCCATACAAGAAGAGAATTCTCTGTTATAAGCACACTTGTATACTTGCTATATAAAAATAAAAATAAAAGGCACATTTGTATATTTAATTTTTAAAGCATTAAATCAAAGAAAATTCCCTTGGCTTAAAAAAAAAAAAAAAGGGCATCATTAATGATATTTGTAGGGAAAAAACAGAAATCAACACATACCCAGAAGCTAATGAGCAAGTGCAAGTGTGAGATAATATACGGAAACTTCCTCATTCACTATGGGAATCCAGATTCTGAAAAGTTCACAAAATCTGTAAAGTCCATTTTCTTAGATTGGCATATTCCGTGGCAAAAGTGGTGTTTGTTTAGTGTCATGTGTTGCTTCAAGAGTTCAAAACGCTTCTACAATTGACTTGAGTGCAGACTTCAAGGCAATGCGACTCACATTCATTGTTAGGACAGGTAAGTGTCTTTAGAAGCCGGTTTTTGAATCGTTTCAATTCATTTTAATTCTTGTTATGAGTTTTGAACAAAGTGAAAAAGTTTTTGAAAAAGATTTCAAAACATTTTTTGTAAGTTTTGGAGGTTAGGATCGATCCTAGGCATTGGAGGATCGATCCTAGGGTGTCCTGAAAACTTGGTTTAAGTTCTGTTTTCTAGGATCGATCCTAGGCATTGGAGGATCGATCCTAGGTGCTCTACAAAAGATTTTTTGCCTCTGTTTTCTAGGATCGATCCTAGGTTCCTGGAGGATCGATCCTAAGTGCTCTAAATAGTGTTTTTCACTTCTGTTTTCTAGGATCGATCCTAGGTTCCTGGAGGATCGATCCTTGCTCGTAAAATCCAGTTTTTAAGTTTTAATTAAATTACCTATTTGACCTTATTTCGAATCCCAGTCTTTTGGGGTCTCTTAGACTCTTTAAATAGGTTTTGTTCTGATAGAGAGAGGCAAGCAAGCCTCTCCCAATTAGGTTTTGAAAAGCCCATCCTCTCAAATCTTCTCTAGAGCTTTTCAACCTAGTTTTTCTTTTCATGCTCTAGAGACCTTCAAACCACACAATATTTTTCACATCCTTGAGTGTTTGTGAGTCCGTTGCGACGGTGATCGAGCTTGCGAGTTCGTGGAGGAAGGAATCACTGTGAAGAGGTTGGTTGCGACCAAAGCCGTGAAGACGGAGATCGATCGTATGCGGTCGTGGGAGTGAAGACTTTTGCTTAAGTCCTTTTGGTCTGTAAGTGTGTCTTGTACTCATTTATTTCATAGTGAATTTGCTTCAACTGGACTAGGTCCCGTGGTTTTTCCCATCTAGGGTTTTCCACGTAAAAATCCGGTGTGCATCTTTTTATATGCTTTCATACTTGCTATGCGATTGGATTAATAGTGATACTAGGTTTTGTGAGTTTCATAATTAAAATTGGGTAAGATTTTGAGTAATACCTATTCAACCCCCCTTCTAGGTATTCTAGGGTTATTTAACCGGAATTTCAAAATCGTATCTGAGCTTTAACAGACACAGTAAAAGTCCAATACCTATTACTTAGTACTGGCTACTATGGAGCAGACCATGTGGATTTAACTCTACTGAATCACATACACAGATTTTACCCCACAAAAAAAAAAAGAATCACATACACAGATTTATTTTTTTACTATACACACATAGGTAACTCACATATATAACACATAAATGAGGAAGCTCACATAAGTGACATAGACTAAAGGAGGACCCAAGATTTAAAAACTATAAACTAAAAATAAAAGAGAGAGAAACAAACAAACAAGAACATCCAATGGAGTATCTATGAATGTGGGTCCGCTGCTTTTGTAAGATTGCAATTGCATACAAGAGAATTTAATATGTAATAAGCACACTTGTATATTGAATCTTTAGAGCACTTAGCCAAAGAAAATGATTTATTGATGGTTTATTTAAGGAAAAAAACAGAAATTAAAACATACCCAAAAGCAAATAATCAAGTGCAAGTGATATATATACCAGAATGAGAAAAGTTCAGATAATCCCATCCAACTACCCCAGCCTAAACAGATATATAAAGCTCCAATAACCACAGCCGTCTCGGTTTAATGGTAAGTGTGAATACTATGGAGCGAATGACTGAATGACATCGGGTTCAATTCTACCCGATGACATAAAATTAATCAAATAATTAAATAAAAGGCTCCAATGAAACTTCTATAATAATTGTGGGTCTGCTTTTGTGAGATTGCACTTGCTACAAACCTAACAAACTAGTTTGGGAATTGGAATGATGAAATCAATGACAAGTTTTGTGATCAACTTAAAGGACATGCCTGAAAAAATTGGCCTAAAAGGCGCAAACTTTTCTCTAATGCCTCCTCTAAAACCAGTAAGTCTTCACAGAGGATTGGTGCACATGTTCCTATAAAATAGCCCAATTCATATCACTAGTTCCAACGCAACAAACTAATGCTGTTTTTAGAGCGAGAGAAAGGGCGAGCGAGCGAGAGAGAGAGAGAGAGACAGAGAGTATCCAGACGGTCCCAAATTCAACAACTTTCCATTGTTGGTATCAATACATTCAGAAAACAAAAACAGAACAAGCATTTTAAACAAGTTGAGTAAACAAAACTCCAAATATATTTGACAAGATTCAGAAATATAGCAAATATAATTATTAGAAAAAAAAAAAAAAAAAAAAAAGAAGGAAGGGAAACTGACCTGGGATTGCAAGAATCACGAGAACTTCATCAACCCACCAAATATTCCTTCACAATCCAATCGTCGGAAACAGTTTACGGAATTGTTTTCTGAAAACAGAAAACAAAATGTCTTTTCTTATTGATAAGTTTCTCAAAAGCTTTTCACTCTCTCGCTGTTTATTTAGAACATCAAAACACAGAGCGAGAGAGAGAGAGAGAGAGTGAGTTCGACGGAGGAGACGTTTGATGTTATAAAAGAGATATCGTCATGGCTCACGTCGAGGGAAGAATGGGACATTTGGTTTTGTCGTCTCGTGGGATATTTGATGTTTGCCCCTTCGTCCTTTCCTTTTCCTTTCCCTCCTGCGTCTGATTAGGACCCTCCTTACTGCATGTTGATCTAGTGGCCATCTGTCAGACTTCTGATTGGGGGCATTTACTATTTTACTCATTTTGTCAAAAAAAAATGAAAAAGAAAAATACGCATCTTATTTATGGCCACAATTCTTTTTAGCTAATGGTGATAATATGTGGTTTTTATCGATTACATGACGTGGGTTTTAAATGGGAAAAGAAGGGGAAAATATATTTTCAGGTTATGTTTGTTTGGTTTGAATAAAATGAATAGAAATAAAATTTGATTTTATATTTAAAATAATATGAAATAAAATAAGATTGAAATAAATATTTTGGAATGAATATTATTATAATTTATTACTACTGTTTCATTTCGTTCTCATTTAATTATCTCATCCAAACATATTATTTGTAATGAATTAGAATGTGATTTTATCCTATCTGTTCCATTCCAACTAAACAAACATGGCCTAAGAGAAATTTGTGTCCAAGTATATAACTGGTAGCCAATGATCAGTAGACTTAATAGCATGTCTTATCATAATAAAGATATGGAGTTTGTAAAAGTTTTGGTTTCGGTTTTATATAAATGTGTGTGAGTTTTTAGATAAGGTTCTAGATGTTTATTGTGCGTTGTTGGGTACCTTTTGGCCCGTGTATGTAATTCTTATTGCAAAGGAATTCATTCACCTTTCTGATCTTAAAATTTTGTCCCATAAAATTTTTTTTATGAATTTGTTGTATTTGTTTTGGATTAATGAGTAACTTGTGGTTACCATAGGATAAATGATGTAGATTTATTTATTTATTTATTTTTATTGGGTACTAATAGCACATGCTAAGCTATAGATTAGATGCCTTCATCCCATTTTTATACTGATGGCAAAAGTAAAAATTTTGAACTCTCGCACTTTGTTTGGCAAGCAAAAGGAAAGAAATTCAATTAATGTTCCCTTTATCACCAAAACAACAAATATTGATAATAGTCCAATGAAGGCCATGGCTCCTAGCCTCCTAGGTTCGAAGCCACATGTAATAATGATGACGGGTCCAGGTATTAAATGCGTTCGTTGCCTTTGTACCTTTTGGTCACAAGTTCACAGAACTGTTTATAAACTGACAATAATTTTAAGATGTCCTTGCTAATGATAATGGGTCCCCATATTCAAATGGCTGTTTCTAGGTTCCTTTCGGTAAAGAAAATAAAAAAAGTGACCTTTTGGTCACCGACTTCGACAATTCCCATCCTTGTTATTTTTAATTTTATAATATTTATATGTGTTTTTAGTTAATCGATCATGTTTTAAATGTGTTCTTTAGGTGTCATTTTAAAAATTTCTCTTAATTATTTTTACTTGTATTCAATATGAAATATCTCACATAAATTATTAAGAGATTCATTTGAATTAAAACCTTGAAAAGGATAAACTCTCGGATACCTTAGCCTTAATTGTTTATCATACAAAAATTACAAAATCTTTCAATTTAAGAACTCAAAAGTCGTAACTCAATCCAACTCTGTGATGAAAAAAAAAAAATACCTTTGGAATTCAGATGGCCTTAGGTATTACTTTATTATTTATTTATTGAATAAGAGACTAATCAAAGTCTTGAAAAAAATAAATTAAAAAATAATAATTTTATTTATAAAAGAAAAGGAAAAAAAAATGATCATTTATTAAGATACCCAAAACCTGGAAACTAATATAAATCAAGCTAACACTCTCATTGCATGTATTCTAAGATATTATATTGTATGCCCAAATACTTTAGCCAAACATCTATTAAAAATACCATTTAGGTCAACTGATAAAACATGTAGAGGTTGTGTCTCTTTGCGCTTGAGTTTGAATCCTCTAACCTTACAAACTGTTTCTATAGAAATTTCTTGACCAAAAAAAAAAAAAAAATACAATACAACATTTTTGCTTAAAACCAACATGATGTGATGGTTACCTTATAAACCATTATCAGTAATTATTTTTATAATAAAATATATAATTAATTAGCCCAATTACCACGTATGTAATGAGCTGAGCCACATAGAACTCTACTTTTCTTATTGGCTGGTATGGAACTTCCTGCTCACATTCACCATTTCATCTGTGTGCCATTTGGGCATTGCATGGAACGTTCATGTCACAATTTGTTGCGTTGGAACTAGATTTTGCTGTGTGCCATTTAAGATTCAATGAATTGAAAATTTTCTAAAGGTACATGAAAAAAAGATGATGACCAGGTAAGTACGTATCAACACTCGCATTACTAGTTGTATCTTATGCATTAGTGAGATATAAGGTATAGTGGACCAATAAAAAAGATATAATTACTAATATATAATGTTGATATAACTTATATCAACACATGTTGATGAGAATATAATTATAATAAAAAAATATTTTTTTAGAACGTACATGGGCCATGATTATCAATTCATTAAATCTCAAACAGTACAATTATAGCGCACTAATTTGCTTTTGTTTTTTTGTTTTTTTGATAAGCAAATGATATTATATAGAAAAAAAGATAGAATCATTCATGTGATCGACCTCCGCTACAAGAGATGGGGGAGGTAAAAAATGGGAATATCTCCAAAGAGATTACAAAATGCAGCCAATTGAGCTACTTCATGAGCAGCCTTATTAGCTGACCTAAGTACATGTCTAATAACCAAAAAATTAAATTGATCAAGCAAACTTCTGATTTTGCATATCACAAGAATAATAGATCAGTAGACCAGGACGTACTGGTCCAAAATTGGCTTGATAACTTCAGCTGCATCACCTCCAAGTAAAATATTAGAGATGCTTGATTTGTTGTATTTTCTACCATGTATAGACAACCAGTGACAGAGACATCATTTTGATTGATTTGTTGGTTTCCACATATATAATATATTATAATATATAATATAATATAATCAAATATGTGATAACCACGTAACATTATTTTATTTTCCTCATCAATATGTGCCCTTATCTCTCTTAGTCGTGTAAATTTATGTCGAATGCTATTTCATCATATATTATATTCCGTATTAAGTTTGTCTTTAGTTAAGCTAAAAATATATTAAATTAAAAGCACGCGCCGGTCAAAATCGGCGGAGCCATCAAGACTTTCTTAGGTTGGTGTGGACAATTTTTTATGTGGATCCTCACGAGTTTTATCATAATTTTCACAAGGTAAAATTATTTCTCTACAAGACGGGAGGAGTTACTGGCACCCTTATATAGGGGTGTTAATGGTTTGGTTTGATTCGGTTTTAAGAGAGATTTTAAATCAAATCATTATACTTTGGTTTTGCTTCTCACAAACCAAAATCAAACCATACTATAAAAAAACCAAACCAAACCAAACCATTATATTTCGGTTTAGTTTGGTTCGGTTTCGGTTTTAACCTATCAAGTAACAACAAATAATTGAAAATGAAAAAAAATGACATACCAAACCCCAAATAAAAACATTTTTAAAAAAGTATTACATTAGCAACTAAAAAAAACATTATATCAAAATAGAAACATATTGACATATACCAATGTATCAATATCACACACAACATTAATAGCTAGTTTAATACATACCAATCTAAAAAATGGAAAACAATAAGAAACTTAAAATCAACAAAAACAAGCCCATTACCTATTTTACCCTTATTAGAATTGGGAATTTACAAACTTTAAGTTTATATATATATATATATTATATTTTTCGGTTTTTTCGGTTTGATTTAGTTTTTTAAAACTGAAAACCAAAACCAAACCAATTGAATTCGGTTTTCTAAAATTAAAACCATAACCAAACCTAATGACAAAAAACCAAACCAAACCGCCCAATTCGATTTAGTTCGATTTGATTCTCGGTTTTAACCAAAATCATTAACACCCCTACTCCTATGGAACCGTACGATACTTTTCCCTCCTGTCTTACTTTAAGGATTATTAGATTTTTGTGAGAGTACTAATAGTGTCTTTGGACTGTCCTACATTTCACAATTTTAAGCTTAACAGAGATCGATGAGTCTATGGGCACATGGGCATGTTGCATCATTAAGACTTTAATAATAACAATAATATATAATTAAATAAAATAAAATAATAAACTCTAATAATAATAATAATATATGATTAACAAAATAATCATGCACACAAATTGAGACCTCGGAGCATGCTGATACCCCTAGTAAATCTAAGACATTAAATAAACAATAATAATAAATAAATAAAAACATGCCGTTTAGGGCCCATAGGTGAAGGATTGAAATTGGTCGCTGTTTTTGTGTGGAGACTGGTTGTGGAAAACTGGAAATAGTAGGAATACATAATAATAAAAGCACTATGTGGTGGCGAACGGATCTCAACAGTTGACATAAAATAAAAATATTATATATAATAATAAAAGCACTACTCACAAGTCACAAGGTCCCCCTTTCTTTTTATAAGACACGAGATACACATCCTATTTTTTAATTATTAAAAAATATGGAGTATTATTCACTCATAATTTTTCTACAAATGTTTTTTCTAATGTTGTTGTTGTTTCCATGGCATGATGTGACGATTCACGTGACATACATTTTTTCTTTTATAAAAATCATTATGTGTTAACGTGATTGCTGAAATACCTTTACCGAAAGACATTAGAAAAAAGAGCATGAATAGCATTACTCTTTAATTACCAAAGTAATAAAAAAAGAAAATTAACTCTAATCGTACAACTGTTTTATATAATTGTAGGGTCCGTAACTCTATACAAAGTAAAATTTTCCTTATACAGTGGACATGTGTTGTATGTACAAGAAGAAGATTGACAGTTGCAACTGATGATAATATTTCTCTACTGGTAATTAACATATTTTGTGAATTTTAAAGTTCAAGATATATTATCTATGATTGGATAGAAGACTTTTTATGGATTACGCCAATACAATTTTATTATAAAATATTTTATGATTTGATCACATGGGTTAACCAGAGTTCAATATTCTCTTGTAACAATGTTTGATCTAAATTTTTCTTTCGTTTTGACCTATTTTTTAATGAATTTGAATGGACTTAAAATTATGAAGCAAAATCAACTTGGAATAATACTTTTAGTTTTTACGCCACTCATTAGCTTTTGTAAAATCAATATAGATTAAGTATACTTTTCATCTACGTCATGCATGTCAGATATCTCACTGATCATATATTAATTGATAAACTGATATTTAATTTCATAGATAAAGTTATATTTAGAAGCATGAGATGGCGCCTTAGCTTATAATCTCCAATCAACCTAATTTATAGCAAGCATGATGGACGAGTTGTTATTACCTCTAAATTAATATATATGAAATATATATGATGATGAAACTCAAGTCGATCTTAGAATACGTATATAGATAATTTTAAAAAATAAGATAAAAATTCAAAGCAAGAAAGATGAGGATGCGCTCATAGCAGCTGGACTAAAAATAGAACCACTGCACCACTAGAACAGCATTGGCTCTCTGTGTTTACGAAACATGAAATCATTTATAAGCATTGGTGTAGAAAAGACGAAGTTTTGAGCCAAAAAAAAAAAAAAAAAAGTAGAAAAGACGAAGCGTGCAGTGGTTGATTCATTTGTGCAACGTTAGCAGGTCCATTTTTTGAAGCACAATAATGGAAACACAACTTTTGTTTTGCTGGAAAGATCGATGGAGACATCCTTCACACTGCACCGTAGTACAAAAAAAGTGGTGGGTTTCCTTCTGGTCATCTTCTTCTTTTTCTTTTTCTTTTTTAGGGTCACAGGGCAGTGTTTTGTGTTTTTTGTTTTTTTGCTATTTGTGAAAATAAGAAAGCAAAGAAGGAATGATTAGCAACCATAATTTTAAAAAATGAATAAATTATTTTTTATCAATATAAAATAAGAATTTTATTTTTTATTTTTTATTTTTTATTTTTTTGACGGGGAGTGGGGGGACCTCAGTTTGGTGTACCATAGGGCTATTGAATGATTAAATAACTCATTTTGCAGAGGGAGATTAAATTAATTGCATTTCTACTTGTCTCTTGTTAATTGGGTCATTAAAAAGACGTGCATGAAACAAAATAGAAGATGCCTTCAAAAAAATATGAAAATGTTTAGAAAATTGTAAAATATATATTTTCCTATTAGGGCACAGATTTAGAAAACCCTTTTTAAATTAGGTGGTAAAAATCATTCTTCATATTTACTTAATGATATGTAACATTTTCCAAACCCACTTGTATTTCCAACGCTTCTCCTCACGTGCAAGCCAACAAATACGAGTTCAATAGGCTCAAGAACGGCATGCTCTGATTCCATGTTAAGTTTTTAACTTATAAGTTTAAGTTTGTAAGGAGAAAACCCAAACAAGTGTACGAAGTTATGTCAAACTTAATATTTGAGCGATGTGAGATGTGGTATATTTCTAACAGTTTACTCATTGACATCTCACCATTGATAAAAGGGGAAAAATTAAAATGGGGCATGAGAAATGATCCCCAAAAACTATCTTACCAATAGTTACCAAGTCATTTAACTTCATTTTTTTTTCTCCCCCCCCCCCCCCCTTTTTTTTTTTTCCAGCAGGGTTTAAAATTTAAGCCATAAATACAGGGCCCATATGTCCAAGATAACATCGCTCTCGTTGGCGACCGCGGAATTAGCATCTAGCATGATGCTAGAATAATATAATTTCAATTCCATCACCACTTGCGTCATTTCAGATCTGCCAAACAACACCTATCATGAACAATTTTCTTGTCTATCTTTCTTTTTTGGTAATATTTTCTCTGTTTGTCCATTATGGAATTTAAAAGAAAAGCTACTAGAGGACAAACTTTTAAGATAGTATTGGTCGGCTCCTCTTTGAATTTTTTGGTGTAGATTCTAAAAATCTGATGGCACGTATCACAGTGCTAAACATGCAGCAGTGCTTGACCAAAATTTTTTGTTAATTTTAATTGACGTGCCTGTAGATTAGATATGATAAATATGATAACGTAAGATGTGTCTTGAATTGAATTTCCTAAATAACTCAAGTAATAAAGAGTTCGTAAAAAAAGACACTGTGACGCTTTCAGCAAACTTCCCCGATTATGCATAGCAATATAGGACATGTTCAAATTATATCTGGTGTACGTAAATATTTTTATTTTTACACTTATTGGTTCTTTTATTTATTATTATTATTAAAATTATCTTCTTCTTTTTTTAATTTTTTGAGATCATTATTTGCCAAATTCATTGATGGGTCCCATAAAATGATACAGTCTTGACCTCTTGTTTGTAATCTAAACTCAACCATGCGCATGATGTAGGGTTCAATTCACAACTAAAGTCTAAAAAAACTGGCCGAGGGGGTGTGACTAAGATAGGTGATGCCCCACAAAAGAAACTTTGTTCTGTACCAAAAAAAAAAAAAAGGGACTTTCATTATGTTTGTGGGCAGAATCCCCTGTATAACTTTCAAGAGAACTGTATGCTCTTAATTGAGCCACTTGTATGGTCTAAAATTTGTTGTTGTAGACACCTAAACCATCCAAGGAAGTACCCATAGTCCACTATTAGCTACTAAAATGACAAAAGGAAAAAAACACTAGTCCGCCATTACATGCCAAACAGACAGACCATGGCAAAATCCGACACGGCAACTGACGAATCATTAACCCGTGGTGTACGTTTTTATAAAATATAGTCTGATTAGCAGCCATGAAACCTTAAAATAATCGATATGAGACAGGTAATCCCAAACCCTAAGTCAAGTGAAATCTATCGCTTTTCTTTAGGCTTAATTTATATTATAAACTTGAGTTTATGAGATTAATTGTCAAATTGTAATTAATGGACATTAAGATAAGGATATGAAGAAATGGGTCTCAAACCTGGCATGTTAATTTCAACTTTAGATATGATGGTGGACACAGACTTCATAGGCTAATTTGAAACAAGAGGCTATATTTCCATGCCAAAAGACCCAATAGAACCCCTCTATAGCAATACTTTACATTTATGGAGGATCTTTTGGACTAGCCTAGCTCCTAAAATTGGTGAGTGTGGTTACTGTTTTTTTTCTTTTGTGCTTTGCAATTTTGTTCACGTTTTCCATTTTGGATTTTACTCATTGGAAAGAATACTCAATGAACTACAAGAATAATAAATTATAGCCACCAATAATTGAGTTGGCCTACCAGCCTCGCCAATTCTTTTGGTTACTTTATGGGTCATGTTGACATTTGGTGGGTTTTGTTTGAGAATCTCTGTGAAGTAATTTTTAATAAATTATGGGCCATGGCAAATTTTAGGCATTTTATCAACTTTTTCATCAAGGCAACCCTAATCTTCTATACGGTAATTTCACTGTTTACTTTGCATAAGCTAACATAAAAAATAAATCTGGCTTGTGAGTGGTCTCAATAGAGAATGAGAATTCGAAATATCCCTAAAATAATGATTAAGTACGTTCTTAAATTGTGTTTGGATGAGGAGTTAGAGGGGGGCAAAAAAAAAAAGAAACCACCCATAGAATTTTAAGAACGATGGGATTTTTTTGCTCATAATTTATAACCGTACGAATTATAAAGTTTCTTGTTTGGCTGAATTTTTTTAAAGTAGTGAGTTTTTCAACCGAACTGTGTGGTGAGTGGTGGTAGTAGATAGGTGGTGCTGTTGGGTGATCATAGTGATGTGCGGTGGTGGTGTTAGTAGTGAGGGGTGGGATGACATGGCAATAGGCAGGACTCTAGTTGTCCACGTCATGGCCACGTCTGTGACGACACTGTCCATTGTCCACTGGACTGTCATGTGCTAAGAAGATGTAGATTCTAGACTAGGTTGTCCAACCCAATTAAGAGGCCCAAAAAGCCTCCCTATCTCGGGCTGGATTGACACATCAACAAAACTGAAAAGGGCCCAGTTCCTATAATCAACGGAAACGGCTGTTGCAACCCCCCATTCTTATCACCCCATCCCCCATCCTTTAAGTTTTTAAGGTTTTATGCAAAATATAAAAGATTTTTATGAAAACCGACCATGATGTCCATTAGAAAACATCATTTTGAACAACTTTGTAGAATAAAGTTTTTCCTAAATCTATCATTTAAATATACTTTTTGGCCATTTATAGTCTTTATTTCATTTTTTGCCAAAAAGTCTACTTAAACGATAGATTTTGGAAAAACTTTTTTTTACAAAGTTATTCAAAATGATGTTTTCTAGTGGACCAAGCAACCGGTTTTCGCAAAAACCTTTTATATTTTTCATGAAATCTTAAAAACCAAAAGGAAAGTGGTGGGGTTATAAGAATGGGGGGTTGCGATAGCCGTTCCCTCTTTGTGCAGTGGCTTTGGACCTTTGGTCTGTCAACCTGGGCCTTGTGGATCCGGCAGAGCAAGTCCATATTGAAACCCAAACTTTCTCTTCCTTGGAGCCCATCAACTTCACATGTAATGAGCATCACAAAAATTCCATCCAATAAATTGGGAGGCCATTGGTTACTTATTTTTGTATTTATACTATCTTTCCTAATTAATCTCAACTATTATGATTTTATAATTTCAAAGATAAATGAAGCAAAAAGTTACTCACACATGTATCATGCTTGTTATCATCTCTACTACTATTAAAAAGTGGCTTGGAGACCTTGGTCTCTCACTTGTATTCTTTATACTATCTTTTTTTTTTTCTTTTCTTTTCTTTTTTTTAAGTTTAGAATATCATTTTTATTACTATACAACAAAAAAAAAAAAAAAATAAAATTAAAAGGACAAAATAATCACATCGTTTTAATTTAAAACTCAAATCCACTAAGCATGGTTTTCTCCTACAATATAACGAGATAATAAGTAAATTGTTGTGAGCATATACGCATCACCGATGCCATTGACTCTACTTACTAATAACAACAGAGAATGTCCACCTACTCTTTTATCCTTCATTTCATGCTTCCTTTTGCATGATTGGGCCTTGTTAGCATCATCAAAATTCAATCAAACGTAAAAATGTGTCCCACTTAGTGTGTCTCATCCTTAATTAAAAAAAACAACTCATTTAAAATGAATTTTGATCATTTGATTGAAATCCACGAGATATTATAAAAAAAATTCACCATTCAAATAACTTCATTAAAATCAAATTAATCGAATAATTAAGATCATCTAATAAAGCTGATCTTTTGAAGATATAATGTTTTTTTTTTCATTTTTATTTTTATTTATTTTTTTGTTATAGTGGTAATGTGATTTGTGATTTATTCAACCCACCTTTTGCCCCTGCTTAGGTTACAAGCGTGTGCTACCAAGCCCAATGAGGATATAATGTATTTAATTGGACCTATTATTTGGTAGATTTCAATAATTTTTTGGTGACTTACTTTCTTAAATGGAGGAAGCATAGTTAAGGAGGCATAAGGTACACGTTCAAAAAATAATTGCTTAATAATTTGGTTACCAAACTTTTAGGAAAACCTTTCAATGGCATAGTAGCTGAGTGTCATTTGCCTTATTTGTTAAATGAGTGATTTCAAATTTAAACTTATAGAAAAATGTTGATACTCATTGTTGATATTAATAGCACTTAAAGCCTTTGGGGTATTATTAGGTTTTATCAATTGTCCAAAAAAAATAAGAAAGAAAGAAAGCCCATTAAGGATAGCCGCTTAAGCATATAATTTAGTACTATAATAAAGTTTAAAATCTTAAAGAAATTATTTATTAAACAAACCAACTAAAACTTTTTTTCGAACTTGTTAATTTAAGGAATAATAAGTCAAGTTTGAGCAACATACTGAAATGCTCGACTCAACTTAGTTTACAATCTATGTCAATGACATGATAATCTAATAGCATTTTATTCGCATAAGTGAATAATTTCAAATTCAAACTTATGAAAAAGTATTGATACTTTTTCTTGGAATTAAAAAGAACTAAGAATATGGCTAAATTATCTATTGTCAAAAAAAAAAAAAAAAAAAAAAAAACAAAAAAAAACGCTTAGTTTACAGCCCTAGACGACCTTTATAACAAAGTCTACTGTAAAGGTTGTAACTTGTAACTTTGGGCTTGGCACTGAAACCCAAAGACCAGCTTAGAAATTCTTTCTTCTTCTTCTCTCTGTATATTATATTTTTGATATATATATATATATATTTTGAAGGTTGATGGAATGGTAGGTCTGATACATGAAATGATCCAATCAGTTCGACAGATGTTGAGGTGACTGAAGATCTGCAGCATATTCTCTTTTGGATCGATATACATACATACCTATATATATATATATATATATATAGCGGTAGTGGCAATTGAAGAGAAATGCAGAGTAGAGGATTGAATAACCGACTCTCCGGTATGGTTTTTCGATCCCGAATTTCAACTCTCTTTCTCTCCATGTTCTCCGCCATGGCTGCCATCTACGTTGCCGGCCGATGAGTCCTCTCTCTGTAATATATATATATAATATTGTTTATGCTCTGTTTGGTTTCTGAGAAAACGTAGGAAAAAATAAGAAAGTTAAGTTTTTTATTTTATTTTATTTTTATATTTTAATATTGGAGTTGAGAAAACTAAAAACTCTACTCAATTGAGGCTTTTTATACAACATATAGGTCGGTTCAATTGGGTTTTACATCTTCGGAAACCAAGCCAATATATTATGTAAGAAGAGGCTTGGAAATTAAAATTTTCCTTTTCTTTTCCTTCATTTTCTTAGTAATCAAACAGAGAGTTAGTGAACTGGATACATGAATTTATTTTTTGGTGAGATAGGTTATGGCAGGATGCAGAGAACAGGGTTTATTTCATTAAAGAACTTGATAAAGTAACTGGCCAGGTAATTTTGTATTCGCAATTGTCGTTGTTTTTATTAGTAGTAGTGATACTTGCTATGTGGTTGAATTTCACTTCTGTATGCCTTTTCGCATTCTGTTGATGTTGCTATTTTCTATATTTATATTATTTTATGAACAATTTATACTGTTCCGTTTGACATTTAATATGGAATTGTCTTGTTTTGGCCACTTATTGGGTTATTGCACAATTCACACTCAAACCATGAAGCATTGATGCGTATGGGACGTGGATATGACATGGTAAGGATGCATCACACACACACACACACACACACAATTTAATTATGCAAGCATCCTTAGTTTCTAAGTCAAGAAAGAAGATATCGTTCACACTTAAAGTTTCAAACTCAAAAGGAATGTCATAAACCCTTCTTATATTTTCTTTGCAATTATATTCCTTTACTAAAAGAAATCATATCCTAACATTTGATGTGCATCCCACACGTGTCGAAGTATCAGATATGTTTCCAATATAAAACATATCTATAGGGTTTGGATCAAGGGATTTAATTTTTGCACTTTATATTCACACCTCATTCTTAAGTCATTGGATTCACAAGTTCCAAGGGTATTTCTTAATGCTAACATGGCCTTGCTCCGCTCACCATTTGACAAATCAACTAGTGTAAAAAATTAAGTGCAGAAATTAAGTCCCCTGATCCTAGTCCATTTATATAAAATTTGGATTCGTTTAAGAAGTGTTGGATAGATGGATACATGTAGAGGAGTATCCAAGAAATATTTGTATCAGACATGGAAACGGCTCCTATGGTGAAGTATCCATACTACTTAGCATTCTTACTATTTGAGAAATCACTTAAATGGCATAGTCATATAGAAAATCAGTTTGCTCATTGATGAAAGCATAGAATACCTAACATTTCAATATTTTGTACATGGTTCACAATGGGGTTGATGCTCCACTGGAAAATCGATGGTGGGAGTGAGCACTGGACCTTATTTTGCACAGCTGCGTACCTGTAATATGTTTGACTTCCTAACGCATTCGATTTTTTTTTTTTTTTAAATTTATTGATAAAAGTTAATATATGTATATATAAAATGTCAAAAAGTTTAAATTTGTTGTCTAACTAATGTGGGAGTCATCAGATTTGTTCATTAGAAACAATTATCTATTTAATTAAACTTTTAATTTATGTGTAAAAAATTACAATTAATTTGCCAAGTTGTCACCTCATTTGTCACCTCTATACGTGCATCCTTATTGTAGTAATTGTTTTCATTTATTGCTATATATGAGTAATGATACATAGCCTTTTTTTTTTCTTTTTTTTCTTTTTTTGGCCCAAATCTACTTATTCAAATAAGGCGGCAACTTGGCAAATCATTTTTTTTTTACAAATCAATTAAAAATTTATTTAAATAAATAATTTAACAGATTAATGGATGAAAGTTAGAAAGAAAGGTCTTTTTATAGTTTATTTTATAAAATAAGAGGTGTTAGCGTAATTTCAAAAACATGAAGAGGTGTATTTATAATAGTCAAATTCTAAAAAAGTTCTTAATCTAATTTACCCAACAAGAAATTATTTACAAGGATTGGGGTAGAAAAGACAAAGCATGCAGTGGTTGATTTATGGGTTAATAACATTTTAATACCTTCAACTTTGGAGGTAGTTTCAATTTGGTTCAGAAACTTTGAATTGTGTCAATTTAGGACAACTTTAAACTTTTTGTTGCAATGTGGTCCAGAGGCTGACATCTATTAGGGTTTTTGACGGAAATGGCATGTGCCGCGCACGTGATGCTTACATGGAGCCTATGTGACATCCACCTCTGTTATAGTCAATTATAAGTTGTTTGGAAAAAAAAAAAAGTGTTCAAGAGAAACCCAATTATTTTATTTTCCTTCACTTTCTCAACAACCAAACAAGTACATGACTATGTGGACTAAATTAGGGTTTTTTTGCCCTTTGATAACTTAGCAACGACGCCTTTAATGGTGGTAGATCAACAATGGAGCTACCTGGGAATAGAAGGTTTGGATGGAAGAGAGGGATATGCCGGAAGAGTGAATAAGTATGCCGTCAGTGCACTGTTTGGTAGGGCTTGGGTTTAAAAACGTTCTACAGAGGAGATATTATAAAGTTTCGTTGGGTCTGATTTAGGGAGGATAATGGGATTTTGATGGAATATGGTATCTGATTTTTGCCCTATACTTCAAATAAAAAATAAAGTTTATAAAATTAATGGCTTTTTCTTGAAAATAAATGAAGGGGGCTCCCCTCTACCTATCATCTTCCTCAACCCCATCATCTTATAATGGGTTTCAACCTTTTAAGGTCGTGGCTATGTGTGAACCCCAAAAATTGGGCCTGCAAGGATTGAAAAGAAAATACACCTGTGAACCTCGGAAATTGGGCCCATGAGGATTGACAAGAAAATAAGATAATAGAATGGGTTTGAAAAAAGAAAAAGGAGTTGCCACCTTATTTTTAAAGGAAACAAGGAAAACCCTAAAAATAGTTTTGTTTTAAGAAAACAATTTGAGTGACTTCATAAAAAAGGAAAGGCAAAAACAATCTTTTTGGAAACCAAAGAAAACTGGGGATTCGGAGGCTAAGTTATGACATGGGAAGGTTCTAGGCAAAGCCTATAGGCACCTATGTCACCCTTTCGGTCTCTCAGTTTATTTGGGCTAAATTAAGATCTTTTCAACACACAAATCAGTATATATCATCACAAGACAGCATGCATATCATATATTCCATCCAATCATCCATGCATAATAAGCAAAACAAAACAGAAAATAAAATATAAAAACCTATGATACTTGGATCCTAGAACGGACTTGAGCCTCACGAAAAACGCCTACGTACCATGTAACGAAATACATGGATCAAAGTCCACGTAGTTCGAATAGAAATAGGGTTAAATCCTAATATAAACCTATGGTAAAAACCCTAGGTTTCCTTATTTGAAAGAGAATCGAACAAGCCAAGTTTGAATTTAGAAGGAATTCCACAAAATGGAAACTTTGATAAAAAACAAAATTTTATTGGTTAAGGAAACCCTTGATTAAGACCAAAGATTTATATTAAAAACTAACCCTAAGAGGGAGAAGAGAGAGAGTTAAAGAGGAAAGGTGAATTGGGGCACCTTCAAACCCACTTACCTGAGCGCAATACCTCAAAGTATTAGCAATTTCAAGCAATGGCAGCCCTATTTGCCATAGGACAATTACCACACCTATTTGCACCCTTACACGTGCTCAAAACCATGCAAACACAATGATATATAAATCCGGATAGAATAATACTAAGGCTTAAATTCATCCACTAATCATGCTAACAGCAAAAACAGCGAACAAATATAAGCTCTAATGCAATCCTAATACCATATCATGCATAAAAACCTTAGAAATCAACTAACATGCATGCAAAAATATCATAGTTATTCCATATGTAAAACATATACAGCAACTATGAAGAAAAATCAATAAAAAGCTTAAACTAACATGCTGTATGAAACTAACTTAAAACAAGGACACTAAAAACTCTAAACTCACAAACATGCTTAAAAACACACAAAACAACCTCTAAACATGCTAAACTCATATTAAATAGAACTTAAATCATGCATATTAACTAACCAAAGTAATAGAACATGATAAAAATCCTAACTCTAACATGCAATAACACTATTCCAACACAAGGACAACAAAAACTCTAGGATCACAACTATGCTTTAAATCCTATGAAACAGTCCTAAAGCATGCTCAACCCATCATAAACAACAAGTATTTCATGTATATTAACTAGCTAAAGTGTTAATACATGATAAAAAAGCTATCTTAAACATGCAATAAGCCTATTCTTCATGAAATCCTAATTTAAGCTTGAATAGAAGGGAAGAATATCTTAGGAAAGCTTCTTTGCTGCTGTAGAGACTCTCCTCTTGACTTGTGAATGACTTGAATCAATGTTCTTCAAGGCTACAGCAGGTCCTCTAGCTCTCCTTCAAGTCTTTCTCTCTTATTCTCTCTCAAACACTCAGGTTTTAATGCAAAAAGTGGCTCTTTTGTGCTGGAGCATAAGGGGGTATTTATAGAGTTTCATTAGGATAAACCAATGGTTGGAATTAAAATCCTAGAAACTAATCCAAGGGCTATTAGAGATTCCCTTGGTGTTTAAGTGACTCAAAAGTTGTCAAAAACTAGAAAGAAACATGTCCAAAAGAGCCCAAGTACGTCAAAATAGGTGAGAGTCCGCTTCAGCAACGAAGTTAGAGCTAAAATAGGAGAGTGGCCTTGGGTGACCACCAGGGCCTGGGCGGCTAGCCACTTGGGCCCAGGCGGCTAGCCGCCCGGGGCTGGGTGGTCACCCGAGCCCACTCCGGATTTTTGGTTTTTTGGGACTCTTTCTCCTTCTAGAAGTGTTTCAAAGGTCAAATCAACTCCAATTTTGATGAAACAAAAGCCAAAACGACCATGTTTCGATGAGGAATACATTTTTGAACATTTTAGGGTGAAAACCACTAACCATGGGGGCATGGTTAGGTTTGACAAAGGCGGTTAACCGCTATGCTCTACCTTTACAAAGCATAGGTATGCACATAGGATCAAACCAAATGTTTTCCAAATCAAAATTAAACTTTATAAAACACTTTTGGGGATAAAATGATGACTAATTAAAGTCAATTTGAAAAGATTTGATTGGTAATTGTGAGTCAATTAGAGCTAACCCAAAGGAGGGTCAATTAACCGATCTTGAAATACATCGAGTCATTTTAATCCTGAGCTATTGATTCATGAAATTGAACCTAAAAATACCTCCTATGCATCCATATAAACTCCAATTGACAATTTGGAGATCCTTTTAAGGTCAAATGAAAAGTTTATGACTTAAAAGATGATTATGCCCCTCAAGTCACAAAAGCTCTTATTATCCCTCAAGATCAACTCCAAATTGAACCAGAATTCATATCCATTATCCTTGTGACTCTAAAAACCTAATGCAAATGACTAGACTCAAAAAGAAAACAAAAACATGCATGAAATGATGAGCCCTAGTAAGGTGGTGCAAAAATGGGGTGTGACACTATGGAAAAGGGGGGAAGGAGGTGGTTACTGGTGGGTTTGAAAAGGGAAAAAGAAGATGGAGAATGGGTTTAAGTGCATGTCAGATTTGTGTCAAATCTGAAAATGGGTTTTGGGGTTATGGAAGAAGGAAGAAGACGTCGACGAGAACAGATTGGTGAGTAGAAGGGTCGCCGACGATGAGAAGCTGACGGGAGGAGAGTCTCGTCACTACCGGTGAGTAGATCTAAGAGTACAACGGTGAGAGATAGAGAGCCAGATAATGGGGGAGAAAGAGATTGGGGTGCCGACAACTAGTGGGGTGGACTGCCGTCCAAACAACGAGAGAGAACCAACCGATTAGGGAGAGGATCACTGATGAGTTTATCGGTGAGAGGAAGAGATAGAGAGAGGTTAAGTGTTGCAATTGGGACTCATACACCCTCAAAACTACGTCGTTTGGAGGTGAAGATGATAAAAATGCCAGAAAAAATGGAATTGGGAAAAAATGGTTGGCCGAAAAAAATGGTTGGTCGGGTTTGTTCTGGTTAGTTTTTTTTTTTTTTTTTTTCAAACAACTTATAGTCGACTATAAGTTAGACTATAACAACTTATAGTTGACTATAACATAGGTGGATGCCACATAGGCTCTACATAAGCATCACATGTCATTTCCATCAAAAACCCTAACGGATGTCAGCTTCTGGACCACATTGCAACAAAAAGTTTAAAGTTGTCTTAAATTGACACAATTCAAATTTTCTGGACCAAATTGAAACTACCCCCAAAGTTGAAGGTATTAAAAAGTAATTAACCTTTGATTTATTTGTGCAATGTTAGCATGGATGGACTTTTTAACGTACAATTATGGAACATAAATTTTTTTTGGTAAATAAGAATTACACACACACCGTACCTAAAACAACTTTAGTACTGGAGAGATCGATGGACTGATGGAGACATCCTTCACACTGTACCCTAGTGGAAAAAAGTAGTGGAGTCATCTTTTTCTTTTTCCTTTTTAAAGTCATAGGGCAGTGTTTGTGTTTTTGGGTGAATTACATATAGGTCCGACTACAGTAAATAATTACAGTTCAATACAAATTATTAGTAATTCTTAATTAAGTTAGTAATCATTTACTAGTAAATTATAATTATTTATATTAAACTGTAATTGTGTGCCGTAGTCGGATCTATCTGTAATTCCCCTTTGGTGTTTTGCTATCTGAAAGAATAAGAAAGCAAAGAAGGCATGATTAGCAATCATAATTTTAAAAAATAAATAAATTTTTTTTATCGATATAAAACAAGAATTTTATTTATTATTATTATTATTATTATTTTGAGGGCGGAGTGGGGGACCTTAGTTTGGTGTACCATAGTGCTATTAAATGATTAAATTACTCATTTTGCAGAGGGAGATTAGCTTCCATTTCTACTTGTCTTCTTGTTGATTGGGTCATTACCATTAAAAAGACGTGCATGAAACAAAATAGAAGGTGATATTTTAAAATGGGGTTTCTCAACATGTGATTGGTACTTGCTAAGTCACATTTAATGAGATAATAATTATCTGAGAAACAATGAAAATACATAAAAAATTGTGCAAATTGTTTAGAAAATTGTGAAATATATATTTTTCTCATTAAGACACAGATGGCACTTGTTAAGTTCCATTTAATGAGATAATCATTACATGAAAAATAATGAAAATACATAAAGAATTGTGGAAGTTGTTTAGGAAAAGGGTTTTCTTAATGTGTGCCCTAAGGGCACATGTTAAACTACAAGCTTGCAATTAATAACCTAATCATTGCATGAAAAATTGTGTTTCACAGTTTTCTAAGTATTTTCATATTTTTTTAAAGTAATTTTCACCATTTAAAATGCATTTTAATCATTTACAATGCAATGATTGGATTATTAATTGCAGTTTAACATGTGCTCTTAGAAAATTGTAAAATATGTATTTTCTTAACGTGTGCTTAGAAAACCCTTAGAAAAAATATGAAATTATTTAGAAAACTGTAAAAATATATATTTTCCCATTAGGGCACAGATTGAAAAAACCCTTTCTAATTGGGTGTTAATTAAGGTGTATTAATGCTTGGAATTATTTTTGGGAGAGTTTGATTGCAACTAGGACTCCGTTTGGGTTCAAACCTTAATGTTATCTCGGTTAGCCTTAGTTAATCTCTATGAGCCATATAGGCTTAACCCTTGATTAATTGATCAAGTGTGGCTCAATTAGGATTGTTTTAACCAGATCTTGAATAGAGAATTGAGCCATGGTCGTTTTAAGACCAAAATCAATGAATTTGGACTTAAAATGGACTAAGTACATAGCAAAGAAGGGATAAGATGCACAAAATGGTACAAAAAACACTAAATAAGCTTCTGGTAGCCGTATGGGCACCTAGAAGGGCCAAACGGCCACCCAAGGGGGCCAAACGACCACCAAGGGTGCCCATTGGCCTTTGAATTGGTTTTACCCTAGTTTGAGCCTTTTAGAGTCCTTCTCTTGCTAGAATTCGAATTTCCTCCGGATTTTTGAAGTGTTTGAGATAGGAACTAGCTCTTGGGAGTGTTTTAGAGCCCTTGCATCATCCCTAACTAGATCCAATCTTGGCCATTCATTCCACCTACCTTTCACTATAAATAGGGGTTCTCCCTTCCTTCATGAAACATCAAGTCTTAGTAGAATATTACACAAAACTATTCAAAATACGTACAAATACTAAAACACAGTATTTACAAAAATACCTCAAACTTTATTAATAATTACAAATATTACATAAAAGGAAAAAATACTTACAAAAAGGGTCTCTGAGCTCCTTCTTTCTCTAACTCTCTCTTTACAGACTCTCAATAGGCAGAAAACCTCTATCCAACTCTGCTTATACAACTGAAGGACTCATCTATTTATAGACAAACTTCGGACTTCAAGCCCGGACTTAAACTCAATACAAAAACTAAAGATAAGAATCAAAAGTACAATAATTACATTCAACTACCCAACAACCCTATTAAAAACATGTTACATATTGTATACTGTACACTTTTTGACTTTGAAATATAAAAGTGAGGCTAGGTTCTTCCTTCCTTCACTGCATCATGTGATTCTGTCACTGATTATGACTGAGCCTTCAAAAGTCTTTGTCTTCTTTTAAAAGAGTCAGGCTAAATGAATGCTGCATATCACGTCATGTCCTTTGGTTGTTGAATATTGGACGTATTTGTTATATGTGTCCAATTCTGCAAAAATCCTGGATGTTGCCTGGCTGGCCCCTATCCTTCCATCATGTTCTCGATATTATGAAGTGTCTCCTCATCGAGAGAAATCCAGAAACTGTCACCATTATCTTCTTAATTTTGGTTGACAATATTTTCATAATAATCTTGTGTGCCCACCAGCTCTTTTGCATCCATTGTTAATTCAATAGGATCGGTAACATGGCCATGGATAATATTATTAAGAAAATCATCAGCTGCCATTCTTTGAGCAACTGTCTCCACATAAGAAGTGTTCAGATTTGTGCAAAACAATCTCCTCCCATCGCTGATCATGAATTTGTAAGAGCGATAGTTGTGGATGTTTTGTGCTTCTCTTTTTAGAGCAATATAATTATCTATATAATAAGAGGATAAATCAAGATTTTCTACTTTATCCAAAAATTTAAGATCTTCATTTTTTATGAGATCTTGATCATTTGCAAGTTCTAGGCTCCAGATTTGATAAGGTTGAAAAAATAGTTCCCTCTGGCGCCATCCTGCATGACTAAAAATTTTGAATTTCAAATATCTACTCCATTTGTAGTGTTTCACCACATTATAGATCATTGTTTTGATTATTGCGGGAAAGTCAACAAATGCAATGGATACCAAGGAGTCGAAGATGATTGTTCCGACGACTCCCCAACCAATTGCTTCCATATTCCAAAGCTCATGGTTTATGAAAAATTTCAACTTTGGAATTTCTTTTTCCAAATAGATATTTTCAGCAAATTCAATGAGAAGGGATTTAATCTCATTGTTTTCAATACGATCATTAATATCAGAAAATATTTCTTTTGGTAAAGCTGTTTTAGCTTTATTGAATAAACATATCCTTAAAGCTTTATTAAGGTATGAATTTTCCTGTTGTTCAGTAAAATTCATCAAATTAATGATAGTAATAATTTTTTCTTCAGAAAAATCTTCAAGCCAATCCATTTGTTTAATGAACTTGGCAAATTCAGAATTAATAAAAGTTTGCTTTTCTTCTTGTGTTTTCAAGAATTCAACAAGTTGGGACATATTTCTTCTAAACTCAGCTCTATGATTTAAGCAATGAGTTTTCCAAATATTATTTAAAAGATGATAGGTTTTTGGGTTTAAACCAAAGTTATAAAAATCTTTTATCTCCTGATTTGTTTCAAGATGATTCTGAAAATTCATTTGGTTAAAACTTTGAGACATTTCAGCCATTTGTTTATAGCTGACTGACATCACATAAACTGGAACATTGGGTTGGTTACCCATAATCTGAGGAAGTCTGGGAAAGCTGCTCTGGTTTGAGTTTCCTTCGCCTTTGTAGAATCGGAATGGTTTCCCATAATTCTTTCCTTGAGAATTTGAGGGTTTTTTCCCTCTGTCCGGATTTTGATTATTCATTGTAACTTCTGGATAGATAATCAGCAAGAAAATTGTTAGTACCTTTAATATGTATTATATCAAAAGTATACTGACAAATAAAATTATACCATCTAACTCGTCTCGCATTTTCTTCTCCTTTTTTGGATTTGATAAAATCACGAACTGATTTATTATCAATACGAATTAAAAACTTAATAGGTGCCAAATAAATATGAAATCTTTTTATTCTATTTTTTATGGCTAATAACTCTTTTTCATAAGTTATATATTTTATTTCATTAGGTTTAAATTTTCCTGAATCATATCCACAGATTTCTTCTTGTTTAGAATTTTCTGGGATTGCTTTTAATACTGCTCCCCAAAACTCATCACTAGCATCGGTTTCTAGAATTAATTGGTCGTTTTCTTTTGGAAAATAAACCTTTGGGGTATCTTTAAACATATTTTTAATTTCTTAAACTAATTCTGAATCTTTTTTAGTCCATTCTATTTTCACATCTGAATTTCCCTTTTTAGGAATATTCTTAAGTTTTTCAATTAAATGTTTTTCCTTTTTGGATAAATTCTTTACAAATTTTCTTCCATAATTTAATAAACCTAAAAAACTCTGCAGTTCTTTGAGAGTTGTTATCTTATTTGGAAAATCTCTTATTTTCACAATAATATGATTTTGGAGTTGCATACCTGCTTGGTTTAGGATAACTCCTAAATATTCAATTTCATCTTTTTCTATTTCCATTTTCTTAGGACTTAGAATTACTCCATGTTTTAGGAATATATCGGATACAATTTCAAAATGCTTTTTATGTTCTTCTCTTGTTTTAGAGAATACTAAAACATCGGCTATATATACTAAACAAAATTTATGAAGATGTTTGAACATGTTGTCCATCCATCTTTGAAATATCTGTGGTACATTACAAATTCCAAATGGCATAACCGTCCATTGGTAATGTCCATATGGTGCACTAAATGCAGTCAATGGTTTTGACTCATCTGTTAGCTTTACTTGCCAAAAGCCTGATTTGCGATCGAATTTGCTAAACCATTTAGAGTTCATAGTCTGTTTAACTAGAACATCTTTTCTAGGAATAAAGTATCCATCAAATTCAAGATTTTGATTTAATCTTTTATAATTAATTACCATTCTAGCTTTTCCTCATTTTATCTCATTATGGTTCATTACCATAAAGGCAGGACTAGAATGTGGACTTCCTGTTTCTTCAATTAATCATTTCTTAAATAATTCTTCAAGTTGAATTTCAAATTCATCTATATCTTTTTTAGTATAGACCATTGGCTTAGCTCTAATTATTTTATTAGAATCAATGAGTTTTAATTCACAAAACCTGGGGGATTTTTTCCAAAGTTTTAATGGGTCTTCAGAAAAGTTTGGATGTAATTTTTTATAAATCCAATGTTTTTCATCTAAAGATTTAATTATTGGTGTCATTTCACCACGCTTGACTGCCGCAAATCCTTTTTCACAAACATGTTTATGATGTTGTAAAAGAGGAATTCTAACAGGTTCTTGTTTACAAGTTAGAATAATATGATCACGATTGACAATAAAAGGCATATAATTTTCAATAAAATTATTTCCTAATATCACATCGCCATGCATATCGGGGAAACAAAGTATTTTAGGGATAGAGAATTTTTTATCTCCTAACCAAAGCATAACATTTTTAGCTTTGAGAATAATTGAAGTTTCATTTCCATCAATACCTCTTGTAGCTATTGGATTTTTCATTTTTATCGATAGATGCTTAGGTAAAGCACTATACCTAGCAGCACTGGTTGTTGCTCCGGTATCAAGTAAGATAGATAAAACATATGGTTTATAGTTTTTGAAATTAAATTTTCCAAGAACATACATATATCTTTTCTTACCTTGTTGGTAACTAAAGATTAGTTGTTCTGGATATTTACCATCAATTTTAATCTGTTGGAATACTACAGATTTTTGTTCTTCAAGGTCGGTTGTACCTGGAAGTATAGGTATTTGCACATTTTTTATTGTAATTGCTTTTTCCTTTTCATCTTGTTCATCTTTTTTAGATGTTGATGTTGATTCATCGTCCAATAATTTTATATTATTACGACGATTATCAGTGAAATAAAGATTATTTCCTGATGCTTGGAATTCTATTGGTTTGTAGAATTTTGGCTCAGGATTTTCTGTAAATTCTTTTATTAACCAATTTCTTGGAATTTCTAAATCTTTCCAATTTATTAATCTTGGTTGGATTTCAATATCGAATACTCGTGGTTCGAATAATTCGATCATATTTCTATCGATTTCTTTAATTGAAGTTTTAGTAAAATTTGTTAGTTCATGGATTGCTTTCCACTGAACTGATAAATTATAACTATTTTTCTTCATATCAATTCCTCTAGTTTGGATACGAATTTTTATCGTGTCGCAAATATTTGGATCTTCAATTGATATAAAATAATTTGGTTTTATTTTAAACCAAACTTGTCCATAAACAAGATTTGATTGTATTCCACCTATTAGTGCTTTAATAGGATCTTCAAATCTTTTATCCAAGACTACTACTAGAATAGGAGTGTCTAATCCTACTCTAAATAGAGCTATGATTTCTATTTGAATTATTCCGATATGAATATATCGAATCTTTGGATGCTTTTGTTTAAGTCTTTTAATTTTATTTTTATCAAATAGTGGTATTTCCACCATTTCATCTTCAGTGGCTTTAGCAGATGTATTTCCACTAAATTGCTCAAATAATCTAGCTTGCCAAATATTAAATTTTGAAATTTGATAAAGTTCTTCTTTTTTAACTTCTTTGATTTTATCAAATTTTTCAAAACTAGATTCGTCTATAGATGCTTCTTCACCTATGACATCTCCTAGTTTTATGAGTTGAAGTTCCTCATTTGGAATTGCTTCAAAAATTTCTTTATTTTCATTTCTTTCAGACATCATGAATATCATGTCTGATTCATCTTCACTTTCACTTTCAGATTCTGATTGAACGTCATATATAATAGAATCAGTGTTAGAGACTTCTTCTCCAACTAAAATTTCTAGTTGTTTTTCCTCTAAAAATTTTATCATTTGTCTACCACTTTTTCCTTTCTTAGGGCATTGTGGTGCTATGTGACCTTCTTCATTGCAGATATAACATTTACATTTAGATTTTCTTCTAAACGTAGTGTTTCTATTTTTATTTCTTTTTCTGACATATTTTTTATTAGGATTAGGTTTTTTACCTTTCCATTTGACAAATTTATATTTCCTAAATTTTCTCTTTTTCTTATAAGGAGTTGATTTTTTACAACCAAATTCCCATTGTTGTCGCATTACTTTGCTACAACATTTATCATTAAGTTGATTTTTCACTTGCTTAACAGCTTTTTGTGTTATGCAGTGTTTAATTATAATTCTTTCAGCATATTGAACTCTTGCTCCTAACGTGTCTTTTCCAGCGTTAGAACTACTCAAGAATTGTTTAGATCCATCATTACAAAGTTCATCCCATGGTGAGGGTAACTTATGGAAAAATTGACTTAACCAAAACTCAGTTTTTGGTGGGTTAAGTTTATGGTAATATTCCTGATAAAATTTTGCAAAGGATTTAAATTCACAAATATTACATATTCTGCATTTTGTTAGCATATATTCATTGTAAATTTCTTCCTGTTCTTCAAATTTAATTCTACAAAATTCTCTTCTTAGAATTTGTGCAAATTCATTTAATATTTTATCAAATGAATTAAATTCATTAAGTAAACTAGCTTTTTCATGTTTACCTTCATCAGAAGCTTCCCATCTTCTAAGGAAGTTTAAGAAATCTCCTTGGAGAGTTGCACAGATGTAATCTAAAAATCTTTCTTTAGACCAACTGCTTTTATAGGTATTAATGACAATAGACATTGATTGTGCCCATTCTCTTAATGCCTGATTATAATTTTTAAATTCGACATTTTTTAAGTCGAGATATACACCTCCTGTAGTAACATTGATTTTGTTTAAATAAGTTTTTATGCTTGTTGTAGGTGCAGGTTCTGATGTAGAACCTTCATCTTTTAATGGTTTTAAATTTTCAACTTGCATCGGGTCATCATCATCAAGGTCATCATTGACATCAAATATAGGTGATTCAAAATCAAACCTTTGACCTCTAGGAAGTATTTTTCCTTCCTCATCCATCTCAATCTCTTTTCTTTTTTTAGTCTTGAGCGTCATTATTATTATCATCATCATTGTTTTCCTTTTCAATGATTATTTCTTCATCAACTGAAGTACTGATTGTACTTCCAGTTAGGGGTGTTCTTGGTTTAGGTTAAAACCGAAAACCAAACCGAACCAAACCAAACCAGTTGGTTTGGTTTGGTTTTTTTGTCATTAGGTTTGGTTTTGGTTCCAATTTTAGAAAACCGAATTGAATTGGTTTGGTTTTGGTTTTCATGTTTAAAAAACCAAACCAAATCGAAAAACCGAAAAAACCGAAAAAAAAATATATATATATATATATATATATATATATATATATATATATATATATATATATATATATATAATTTTATTTTATATATTATATATCAAATTTTAATTTGTAATTTGTTGATTTTAAGTTTCTTATTGTTTTTCCTATTTTAGCTTGGCATGTATTAAATTAGTTATTAATGTTGTGTGAGATAATGGCATGTATTAACTTGGAGATTTAAACTTGGATTGACATATGTCAATTTGTTTCCATTTTGATACAATGTTTAATGTTTTTTTTTAGTTGCTAATGTAATGCTTTTATTAAAAATGTTTTAATTTGGAGTTTGGCATGGCATTTTTTTCATTTTCAATTATTTGTTGCTACTTGATTGGTTAAAACCGAAACCGGACCGAACCAAACCGAATTTTTATGGTTTGGTTTGGTTTGGTTTTTTATAGTATGGTTTGGTTTTGGTTTGGGAAGAGCAAAACCGAAGTATAATGGTTTGGTTTGAAAAGTACCCCAAAACTGAACCAAACTGAACCACGAACACCCCTACTTCCAGTATTATTATCACTTGATGACAGGCCAAATTTTCTACCTTTTGGTTCTGGCTCATCCTCTGAACTTTCATCTTGAACGTACATTGTTTGGCATAAAAGTTATATCAGATTCTTTATCTGATTCACTTGACTCTTCTAGTTGAAGAGTTAAGTCATAATTATATTCAGTCATTAATTTTTCATTGGCTGAATACAATTCTTGCATTTGTTTTAGAAGTTTATTACGTTCATCGTAATTTTCTTCTTTAATATATCGGGCTTTCCAATATTCTAAAATTTCTTTGATAGCTTCAAAGTCTTTTCGATGTTTATCAGTTTTAAACATCATTATTTCAGTTTCAAAATATAATCTCGGAATTTCTTCACAAGTATTTTCTTTTAGTACAAATGAATTATCTGAATTTTTTTTCAGATTATTTTCTAGACTTTGGATTAAACTTTTTGTTTCATCCTTTCGATCTATATTTTGTATCTCACTTAACATATTAACTTTATCGTATATTTTTTATTGATTTTTTTCAATATTTACTAATTTACCAAACATACCAGATAAGTTATCTACAACATAATTTAACGTTCTGCTAATATTGCCTACATTAGCATCTTTATCTTGTATATGTGCTAAATGTTTATAATCATTAGTTTGATTATTTTTCTTACCTACGCACCCTAAATCTTCCATGACTAAGTTTTCCTACAAAGTTGCCGACTCAAACGAAAGGACACAAGCTCAACTGGCTACCTTTCAACAAAGTCAAGGTCTCGGTACTCCCTATTCAAGGTTGTCTTAAGGTTTGCAGATAAATCAAAATAATTAACTAATAATTAAAACACTTAACAAATAAACAAGAATAAATAAACTAACAACAGGCCCAAACAGATTATAATAAAAAGCTATTAATTCCTAACGCTCTGATACCATTAACAAAACTACGCTCAGTAATACAGGACCTTAAGCTTTTTATTTATTTATTGATTTATTTTTTTTATATCAAACAAAATATGATACACATGAAAATTATACTACTATGACTTTAACTAGCTACGGGAAGATGAGTATATAAACTACAAACTTAACACATGTAACATACAATAAACATTAAAACACATAACATATTTAAAACATGCTATTCTATATCAACAACCTAAATAGTAAATATGGTTTTCAAAAACCAGATATCGTTTTGATATCGGATCGAAATAACTGGTTTTGATTATATTAAAATGGTATTTTCCATTTGAATTCGGGACCAATTCGAGACGTATTTTGGACCGATTTGCACCCCTATTAGATTACTTTGCCTGAATGTGTCATTGTTAAAAATAAATAAATAAATAAAAGTTCAAATAAATCATAAGTGGGTTAGGCTAGGCAATTATAAGCTTGACATAATTATTCATGGCCACTAGACTATATATTAATTTATTTTAATTAATCACATCATTAGTCGCTATTTCCTTGAGGCCACTAAATTTTTTTTGCCAACAACCAGACAATGTTTTGGATATTCCTCTTATTTTGATGCCTTGTTTTCTTCTCCTTTAGCTTTTCTTGTACAATCCCAATCCACAAATGCTAATAAGATTCCCACTCTCACCAATTGGAACTTATTTTATGATTTATTTGGGTGTTGAATTCAAAATTAAATAATTTAAAAAATTTTACATAATATTGAAAGAATAAATCTATTACCTAGAATTAACAAATTACAAAAAATAATGATCATCACAAAAAATAAAAATAAAAATAAAAATTTTAAATAAAGGTATTTCATAAATTTAAAAAAATTAAAAATATCTCACACTTCCAATATAGACACTTCACGTGGCCCTATGAGTGAAAGTGTCTCACATTGACCACTTAAAAAATTTTAGCTAAGCGGGCCAGCTGAGAAGATATCCCACATCGAGACCACCAAACTTAATTCTTACCAACCAGACTTGGCTTTGGATTTTTCTCATTCTTTCCCATTCCATTTTTCCCGGCTTTCCTTACTTTTTCTGTTCTATCCCAACCCTCAAACAATAGTCAGATTCCTACTGCCTCCATTTGGGGCACAAAAGTATATAATTTTACTCTACTTTTCCATTCCTATTTTCCTTTCCTTCTACTTTTTCTTTTCAAACCTAATCCACAAAGGCTATGCTTGTTTGGTTAGAATGGAATGGATGAGAATAGAACCCGATTTCATACTCTAAATAGTCTGAAATGAAATGAAATGAAATTGAAATAAACATTGATTCCATTTTCATTTAATTACATTCATTCGGACTACCACCACTAACTATTTGGAGCTTAAAAGGCCGGATATATATAACCACAAAAATGGTTGAAAAAATTATTTTAACGTGGTGGCGTTCCTGATGATTGTTGAAGAGGTTGGCTTACTAGTGTTATTATTATATAATTAAAAAGTATTTTTACGTATGAATAATACAAAATACATTAAATACTTGAGTTTGAAATTAATACATTAAATGAGATTTTGTTTAAAAGCTACATCGGTATGCATGGTCAATGTTCAAACAATTTGATTGTAATGAAATTAATTGAATAACTAAAATAATATATGCAGTCACGAGGATTCTCCATCTGTTCGGTTCTAATAGCTTCATAATGTTAGTGAGATACCAATTATATTGAGGTGGCATGGTTAAAGCGACGTAGAACATTTGGATATTCGGCCTCCACTTTTTCTTCTGGCTCTCTTTAATATTTGGTTCCGCCTCCTTCGTGATGTTCTGCCTCCATTTTCAATCCAAAGCTCTCCTATTTGGGTTTGGCTAAGTTGTTCAAGAAACAAATGCTGTTTTTATGATTGCAGCTAGGGCTGGGGGAGCATGGGCTATATATTGTACTCATTATTATTATTATTTTTTTATTTTTTAAATTTTTTATGAAGAGGTTTCAGATATTTTGCACCTGGCTAATTCTCTTAAAGGCCACTCATATGGACTTTGTCTGGTAATTATTCGGTAAATGTGGGACAAGAGGACTACATGTGTGTTCATACTCTTGGAATATATATCGTTACTTGAAATAGTTGGAGGGAGATTAAAAAATGTGTTGAATTAAAATTCAAATCCCATAGCCAACGTAGTAATAATGGCCATGGGGCAATTAGGACCATTATGTCTCAACTTTGTTTAAGTAAATAAAACAAAGCCAATTTCCAAATTAAATAGAATTGAAGTAGTAGGTCATCACTTTTATAATTATTTTCATATTTTCCATTTTCACATCAGATTTCACTATTTCAGTGTTTCCTTAAAGAGAAAAAATCCGTGAAGAGAAGCAATTCATAAAGAGAAGTATTTTCGGCTAAATAGATGTCTATTAAAATAATAATAGGGTAAAAGAACTCATTTAGGAAAAGAAAATTGAAATTAACCAAAATCAGACCCATCCCAGACTCAATTATATCATGCAGGTTTAGGAGCTGAAGATTACCCAATAAATTAGGAGAACATGAAAACAATTTGAACAAATGCGCTTAGGAACTACATAGTGATTGATTGATAATTTTGACAAACAGTTCGGAACCTTTCTTTTGCAAAGATTTTACATAGTGATTGATTGATAATTTTGACATTAAACGCAATTGAATCTATAGCATATATTACAAGACATTGTTTATACAACGGAAAGCTACCTTACATCTGAGGTAATCGTGTCTACATCATTATGAGATGAACTTGGTGTTCCTCTTGGACTGATGTCTGCACGATCCACAATTGACATCTCCTTGGGATATAGAAAAGGCTTTGTCGGAATTTGGAGCGATTCAACCTCCCCTTCGAGCATCTTCAAGACTTCACTCATTGAAGGACGATCCGTGGGGTTCAACTATATGCACCAAAGTGCAACTATAATCATCTTCCTTGAAAGTCTTTGTTCTTCCTTGATGGCATCTCCCGATTCAATGTCCTCACCTTGACTGATTTGGTCATATGGCCACAATGGGAAGTATATTTGACTTGAGTGTTTTGCAAATGCATTCACATTCTTCCTTTTACCAATCATTTCCATTAACAACATATCAAAGCTATAAACGTCCACTTTATAAGAGATACCTCTGATATTTTTGTAGAACAATTCTGGAGCAATATAACCTAGTATTCCTCGAGCGGCAGTGAGAGAAACAATACTATTGTCTATTGGATACAATTTTGCAAGGCCAAAATCCAAAACTTTTGGGACAAAGTTTTCATCAAGAAGAATGTTATGTGGCTTGATATCAAAATGTAGAATTTGCATGTCACAGCCTCGATGTAAGTATTCAATGCCTCAAGCCACTCCAAGCCCAATGTCATACATCCTCTCCTGACTCAAAGGGTTCATCTCTTCTCCTTCATGAAAAATGAAATTATCTAAGGATCCATTAGCCATAAAATCATATATAAGCACCCGTTTGGATCCTTCTACACAAAATCTAGTGAGTCGTACTACATTAACATGATGAATCCTTCCAATCGTAGCAACTTCACTAATAAAATCCTGCCCGTTAGCTTTAGAATTGTCCAACACTTTTACTGCTACTAGATGGCCACTTTGTAACTTTCCTTTATACACAGAGCCATAGCCTCCTTGACCTAACTTATCCTTGAAACCGTTGGTAATCTCTTTTATTTGTGAATAAGAGTACCGAATTGGTATGAAATTATTATGACTTTGAAGGAACTCTTCTATAGTGTCATCAACCGACAAGTGTCTTTGTCGGAACTTGTATATCGAAAGTGCAATCAATAATAATATTGCCACCGAAGTTCTTTGTTGGACGACTCCTTTATGCAAAAATAACACATGATACATCAACATAAGTGGTCAACAATTCACAAAGGAGTAGAAAATGCCCAAATTTGCAAATTAAGAAAATAACAAATTTTTCTTGTTGGGAGAAATGTATATGTATATAGCAAGCGTGCAAAAATATTTGTAATGTAGTGGTGAAATGGTCATATATATGCATTACCAACTATTGTAAGTATATTTATTTTAAATGCCTTTTTTTAGGATCTTTTCTGTTTACAAACCGTCATAGCTAATTTGTAAGAACAATAGCTGAACCTCACCTTTAATAATGATGGAAGCAACCCAGCCTGCCACAAGAATCCCAAGACAAACAGATTTCAATACGAGGGAGAGAAGAGCAAAATCAGCAGAAATTAGGAACACTGATGAAGGATTAACATACTACGGTACCCCGAACAGAAACGAGAGGATATATATATATATATATATATATATATATATATATATATATATATATACATGCAGCTATTAGGCCCTAAGGTCCAATCTGAAGTTAGCCAATTTTATAGTAAATAATGTACTATTATCATATGACTATTTAAGTTATATTTATTGCTAGATTCACATTAAATTAAAAAATAATGGAATAAAATATAAAAACGCAAAAAACAAGTACTTGGAGTAAGAAAAAACACCAAATGTTTATATTTATGTCTTCCATTTTTTTTCCTCAATTAATAGAATGAATATATTTTAGCCAATGATTCATTTGCAAATAACTTATTATAAATAATAAAAACTATTAAATCATATAAACATTGATATAATGTTTGCAAATGTCTTTATAAATTATAAACATTTTACGTATATGAACATTATAGAATTTAAATGTTTTTTAATAAAGAAATGATAAAAAGAAATAATAGCCCAAATTACGTGCAGTCTGAGGCCTGACATAAGCTCGAAGCATGACTTAAGCCCTAGACCAGGTTTGGGCTTAGGTTTTTTTCTTTGGCCTAGTTTGAATTGAAAGTTATGAAATGGCCATCTAGTAATAGTAAAAGTGTTGGACAATTCTAAAGCTAATGGGCAGGATTTTATTAGCGGAGTTGCTAGAATTGGGATGATTCATTATGTTAATGTGATGCAACTCATTGGATTTTGTGTAGTGGGATCAAAACGGGTGCTTATATTCGATTTTATGGCTAATGGATCCTTAGATAATTTCATTTTTCATGAAGGAGAAGAGATCTACTAAAGGGGTAATGTACGTTCAGCTCCTAAACATGCAGGATTTTATTAATTTCATTTTTCGTTAGAGGTGTTTTTTGTGTGAATATAGGCAAGTCTTCTTCTTTATGCCTCAAAGTATAGGGCAATCATGTATTAGTCGTGGATGTACCTTAACTAAAGGAATCACGTAAATCTTCTGTGTTCATACTTTTTTTTTAATTATTTCTTTCGTAATAATTGTTATATTTGTGATTGAGAAAACTAATTTCTTCCAATAAGACGTAGCTTTGAAAGAAAATCTCATTTACTGTATTAATTTCAAACTCAAGTATTTAGTGTATTCTGTACAATTCGTACCTTAAAATACTTTTGAACAAACAACACTTTTTCAACAATAATCAGGGACACCACCACGTTAAAACAATTATTTTCATCCATTTCTGTGGTTGTATATTTCCTTTGAAGCTCCAAATAGTTAGTGGTGGTCCGAATCTTACCACTTTTTGTGGTTTAGGTTTGAAAAGAAAAAGTAAAAGGAAAGGAAAATGGTAATGAAAAAGTAGAGCAAAATTATATTTTTTTTGTGCCCCAAATGGTGGGAGTATGAATTCTACGGCCAATTCTATAGTACTCTAGCAAAAAATTAGGTATCATACTTATAAGGTCCCTTGAAATAATAAGTTGGTCATTTTAAATGATAACTTGGTCACTTCAAATGGTAAGTAGTAATTAAATGATAAGTAAATCACTTCAAATTATAAGTGGACAATTTTAAAATATTTCAACTAGTAAGTGAGTCATTTCAAATAATAAGTGAGTATGATACATTGTGCATACCATAGAATTATCCAAAATCCAAAGCCAAAGACGAATGTTATTCGTAAGAAAGTTTGCAGGTATAGATGTGCGTATCTTCTCGGCTGGCCCGCTTAGCTAAAAAATTTTAAAGCGGTGAGTGTGAAGCGCTTTCACTGATAGGACCATGATAGGGCCACGTGAATTACGTGTGCCTATATTGAGAGAGTGAGATACTTTTAACTTTTAGAAATTTATGAAATATAATATTTTTGAATTTTTATTTTTATTTTTTTAATAATTATTATTATTTATTAATTTATTAATTTTAGGTAATGGATTTATGCTTTAAATATTATGCAAAATTTTTTAAACTATTTAATTTTGCATTGAATACCCAAACGAACCATAAAATAAGTTTTAATGGTGAGAGTGGGAATCTTATTAGCATTTGTGGATTAGGACTGTATAAGAAAAACTTAAGGGAAAAGAAAAATAAAGGGATCAAAAAGAAGAGGAATATCCAAAACATTGTCTGGTTGATGGCCAAAAATTTTTAGTGTCCTCAACGAAACAGCACTAATGATGTGGTTAATTAAAATAAATTAATATAAAGTCTAGTGGCCTGGAATAGTTATGTCGGGCTCAGGCTGATAATTGCCTAGCCTAACCCACCTATGACTTATGTGAACTTTTATTTATTTATTTACTTTTAACAATGACACATTCAGGGATGGTCATCTAAGGCCTGTCATCCTTATCTCATTTTTCAATAAAATACTTGAAACCAGGGGGCAACCACCTCACCACAATTTTTTATTTTTAAAATATTTTACACCTTAAATTTTATTGAAATTTTAGGTTTTCCTCCCTTGGATTTTCTTTACCCATTTGTTTTTCTTTTCCACCCCCTCTCATTTTATTTTATTTTATTCTTCTTATGAAAGCCCTAATCCTCCCTTTAATCTCTCATTTTACTGTGAAAGACCTACAATTTTTTAACTGTCTTAGACATCTCCCATTTTATCTCAAGACCTTCGAAATGATGGAGTTTCGTTGACGACAATTGTAATAGTATTGAATTGGGATACGATTTATGAATCGATAATAAACTTTTGCAATTATTTATACCTAAAAGTCACAAGATAAAACAGAAAAAATGGGTACCCGTGTCAATTTAAAGGCCCCTCGTTTAGTCTGTCGAGATGTAATGATTTAATGTGTCTCCTTGATTATCCACGAATCACAATTCACAAACACAAATGTCTCTCTAACCTTTAAGACTATTCAGATTGAGAAATTTAATACAACGATGGATTGAAGGACAAGGATTTTTCTTGAGTTTTATAATTTCGTTTTTTAAGCAAGAATGGGTCATAAAATCACATGGCTTAAAAAAGGGAGGGAATTATATAGTACCTCGAAGAGCTGGACAACATTTGGACGTTTGATTTACACTGAAGAAAAACTTCTCCATAATCACCAATAGTATGTTCAGACATTTGTAGACCATGTCTTTCTTCACTCTATCATTTTGCGGTAGAGATAATTCTAAAGATTGATTTTCCAAGAAATTCCTACATTTTGAGACATTATCTTGTGTATTGCAACCTCTCAATGTTATTTGCACAACTTATTTATTTTATTTTTTCAATATTTTATGAAAAATATGAAAAGTTTTTATAAAAATTAATCATGTAATCTATTAGAAAATATCATTTTGAATAACTTTATAAAAAAAGTTTTTTCAAAATCTGACATTTAAGTAAACTTTTGGATTAAAAATAAAAGAAAAACTATAAATGACAATATATATATATATATAAACTTAAACAACAAATTTTGGGAAAACTTTTTTCCATAAAGTTGTTCAAAATCAATGTTTTCTAGTGGACAACGTAACCCGGTTTTTATAAAAAAGTCTTTTATATTTTCCGTAAAGTCTTAAAAATTAAAATAAATGGGGTGTGCAAATAACATTGATGGGGTGCAATAACCACTCTCTAAATTTATTAAAGAGAAGTCATTTGTCATACTGACTTTGGCCATTGGTCTTTCTTTTCTTCTTGCTAGAACCTTTGTAGAAAGAGGAAAATTTATTGATAAAAAAGAAAGTGATACACCTAAAAGATAAACTCATTTTCAAACTAATAGAGTAATAGAGTATGAGTCCGCACCCAAAAAAAAAAAAATTGGTATTAAGAAAATTTATTGGCAAAATGTGGTGTTTAGGGAGTACGTTGGTGGTGATATATAACTGACAAGTAGCATTTTCACACAAGGGGGTTTCTATTGGCACTTGAAGACTTGTTTTTCATCTACCACTTATTTTACACTTTAAGGTTTTATGAAAAATATAAAAGGTTTTTATAAAAATCGAATACATTATTCATTAAAAAACATCATTTTAAACAACTTTATAGAAGAAAGTTTTTTCAAAATCTATCATTTAAGTGAAATTTTTGATCATTTACAGTATTTGTTTCATAAATGGCTAAAACATGATTGTAGTGAATCAAGGTGCAAGCACCATGGCCCAGCTCCAGCACGTACTGTCTGCTTCTTCTCGTTGCAACCTAGATCGAACCCTGGATATCCACAGTGGTCTGGTTGGAGGCCTTTACGCCGGAACGGGAACCGGATGGCTGGGCCATGGTGCTTGCACCTTGATTCACTACAATCATGTTGACCCGCTCCAAGCTCTGCAAAGATTGCCACTGTCAAGAAGTGAAGAAAAAAGATGACCAATTCTAAGGATCTGCTCATCTTTAGAGTCTGGACTGCTCCCAGTTTTGAGTGTATGAGTTTTAACTCATTGCTTTTTATACTCTTTTTATTTATTTATTTATTTATTCATTAGAAGACTTCATCTGCTAATCAATTCCATCAATTACTTCAATCTTTAGAGTCTGGATATCCACAGATTTGATTGCCGTAAATGGCAAAATATATCTAGGGAACGGATATTGCAACCCTCCATTCTTATAACCCCACCCCTTTTTGGTTTTTAAGATTTCATGAAAAATATCGAAGGTTTTTGCAAAAACCGGTTGCTTGGTCCACTAGAAAACATCATTTTGAACAACTTTGCAGGAGAAGGTTTTTTCAAAATCTATCGTTTAGGCAGACTTTTTGGCAAAAAATGAAATAAAGGTTATAAATGGCAAAAAAGTATAATTAAATGATAGATTTAGGAAAAACTTTCTTATAAAAAGTTGTTCAAAATGATATTTTCTAGTGGACATCACGGCCGGTTTTCATAAAAACCTTTTATATTTTGCATAAAACTTTAAAAACCTAAAGGATGGGGGGTGGGGTGATAAGAATGAGGGGTTGCAATAGCAGTTCCCATATATCTATCCGTGGAGTCTGCTAATCAATTCCATCAAAGGTATGCCTAAAAAGCCCGTTAAATATATGCATCTAAATGTGCGCCGGAATCCTTGTAAAAGCTAATTGGGCTAACCTAAACAATGCTGGGTCCTCTTTGGGAAACTCTGGACCTACTAGTCTAGATGGGCTCTTGAGAAATCACCTTAGATTGCATGTTTAGAATGGCTTTCCTATTTGAGGGCGGCTATGGTAATCCCTCAACTTTATTTGTACATCCCATTTATTTTAAGTTTTTAAAGTTTTACGAAAAATATAAAATATTTTTATGAAACCTGGTTGCACTTTTTATTGGAAAACATCATTTTGAACAACTTTGTAGAAGCACATTTTTCGAAAATCTATCGTTTAAGTGAACTTTTTGACCATTTATAATTTTCGTTTTCGTAAAATGAAATAGAAATTGTAAATTGCCAAAAAGCCATCTTAAACGACATATTTTGGAAAAAATTTCTTCTACAAAGTTGTTCAAAATAATGTTTTCTAGTGGACCATGAGGCGAGTTTTCATAAAAACCTTTTACATTTTATATAAAATCTTGAAAAGTGAAAAGAAATGGGGTTTACAAATAAGTTGAGGGGTTGCAATAGCAGCCCTCTTCCTATTTTTGGTACATATATAAGACTGATAATTTAACATCCCTGCATTTGGTTATGTACCCAAATTTTCTTTTCTTATGTTAACTAGACTAATAATTGAACATCTTTGCATTTGGTTTCTATTTGGCCATTATATACGGGGATTGGTAGAAATAAAAATTAAAGATTTATACCATTTTTTTTGTTTTTTTTTGTTTTGTATATATATATATATATTTTTTGGGGTGAGAAGGAATCATTAACAACATGTCAAGTACATCCAAAGCAACGATGACAGACACCCTTAACATCAGCACTCAGCTGAGCTTTAATATAAAAGGGAGGCTAAGAAAAGGATGCAAAACAATCAAGTTGAGCACAATCCTCCTTTGCCAAACTGCCGGCACAGTGATTAGCTTTACGGAAAGCATGGTGAGAACTGAGAACCCCAGTAACTACATCCTGCGCATAAGAGGCCTGTAATCATTTATGTAGAGGTGAAATGATAGAAATTTAGATTGAATTTTAGTAACGAGAATCGCAGCCTGATCATACTATACATTTCGACTTCCAAACAGGTGATTCCAAAGACTATGGGCTTGGTTGAAACCATCCCTTAAGGCCTACACTTCTACTGAAGCCCTAAGGATTTCACGAGAGAAGCCCAGTATCCATCCACTCCAGGATTACCAATTTTGTTGGTCCAATCGTTGGGCAGGGTAGAGCCGACTTCAGGCGCAATGCCAAGAAAAAGCTAGTTTTGGATTTGAGGGATCCCAAGACTTTTTTTTTTTAATCCACTATTTATTTTAAACATCTCAACATTTTATAAAACATATATAATATTTTCATAATAACTTTGCATTATTAATGTCATTTTGAATAATTTTATAAAATAAGATTTTTCTAAAATATGCTGTATAAGTACACTTTTAGGTCATTTGAAATCCCCCAATGGGCCTTGATGCTAAAGTCAACCCAAAATCTTCAATGTTCAATAAAAAGAAGTTTAGACCTCGGGTACAATATAAAGTTGCTTCCACATGATGAGGGTTTGCGAGAGCAGAAGAACGTCTATAGGGAGTATAGATATCTTCTGTGGTGGGAGAGATGTGATCTGCTAATTGTTTAAACGAAAAATGCTTCCACTGAACAATTTTTTTCCTTTTTCCTAAAGAATTATATATGTAATTCCTATGTATCCTTAGCCTACCCCAATACTCCATATAGGTTAGGTTGTGCAGAAACTTAACCCTTTTTTTATCCGAATGCTGTTTTTCTAAGGTAAATAAATAAATAAATAAAAAGAGCATTTGTTTGGGTTGGCCGATTTCAAAGTCATTCTCATGAAGCCACAGGTCAAAAGGAGCATTCCGACATGGACATGGCCGGCCACATATAAACAATGAGAAGTTTCAAACATCCATAAGAAAATGCCAAGCACTTAATTCAAACACTTTTTCCAAGGGAAAAGAGCTGAGTGGTGGGCGGTGGCTCATCTATCGGACAAGAAATGTGGGTCACCTGCACTCACTTTCTCTATTTAAAAGCTAGCTGTCCTCACCCGTTTTGGCCATGTTGAAGTTGTCATGACAATGTTGCCGGCCACATATAAACAATGAGAAGTTTCAAACATCCATAAGAAAATGCCAAGCACTTAATTCAAACACTTTTTCCAAGGGGAAAGAGCTGAGTGGTGGGCAGTGGCTCATCTATCGGACAAGAAATGTGGGTCACCTGCACTCACTTTCTCTATTTAACAGCTAGCTGTCCTCACCCGTTTTGGCCTTGTTGAAGTTGTCATGACAATGTCGTTCTTAGTCTCCGTTATTTTCCATGAATTCACATTCAAAGTCGTGAAATTCTTTCTAACGTACCATGCATTAACGTAAAATACTATGGGTGTCCATCGCCTACCATTCTTGATCTTTAAAAGTCATTTGGCAAAGCCCCAGCCGGCGAGGCCTTAGTACTTAGCTCGATCAATATGAAAATTTCAATCATTGTGGGTCACGCAAGTGCATAAAATTAAGTATCCTCATAATTGAATATTGTTTGTGACAATGAACATTTTTTATCCAGGTGGCCATGAAGAGCCGTCACTGGCTGGCATGTTCATTGGTGGCTAGCCTCATCAATGACCATGGTCCCAAGTGGTCTCACATGGGACAGGAAAAATGGGTACCTGCAAGAACTTTCACCCTTGTGCTGTCAATTTTAAAGGCCCCTCGTTTAGATCTTGTTGAAGATGTAATGAGTTGGTTTGAGTCTCCTTGATTATCCATGGATCACAATTTACATTCATGAATGTCTGTCTAACCAGTAAGACTAATTTGATAGCAATGAAGGATGATGATTTTTCTTGAGTCATTTTTTAAGTTAGGGTCTTATTTGCTTTTTTTTAGTTGTTCTTAATTAATTAAGATCTAATTCGTAAAATTTAGATCCTTCTAGGATACCATATTCAATAATTAAGGTCAATTTTAGAAATGTTCAAGAGTTTTGGGTTTTATGGAGCCTATAATTCAGCTTTGAAGTATTAGACCAAGAAATGTTCAAGAGTTTTGGGTAGTAAAATAATTATTCTTGTTGATTCTAGGCTCTTGGTGGTTTTAGGGTTTATTAAGGTTGAAGAGTCGATGTTGCAAATATCATGTTGACATTTGATGATTCTCCAGTTAAGTATATTGTCAGAGTGTCCTCATCGGCTCATCCTAATCCGGTTATGAGAACATCTCAAAAAGTTAAGACCTTTTTTGGCACCAAACTATCCTAATCCGGTTATGAGAACATCTCAAAAGGTTAAGACCTTTTTTGGAACTAAACTTTAGATGGGTCATAAAATCATATCACTACAATTATCATACAAGAAAGGGATTTCAACGGGGCGGGTTTGGGATGGAGAGCCCCTTCAATTCCCAACCCAACCCTAATGGGAATTACTTCATTCCAACCCCATCTCAAATCCACTTCAGGTTTGACCTCAAATTCCCATTTTCGTCCCAATTAAATTTGAAAACCTTATTAATATCCCAATTATGTTTCGTAAGATGGGATGGAGTGGGGTGAAATGAAAAACCCATTATGTTCGATAGCCTAGATTTGCTTTAAAAAAATGAAAATAATCTTTTTAAAATTTCAAATTTATAACGAAAAATTTTCAAAATTTATTGATTAGATTCATGAAACTATTTTCAATTTGAAAATCCCTTTATGAAGATTAATAAAATACATCAGAACAACATAAAATAGTCATATCATAATAACAACTATATATATACATATTTTGATAAATAAAAAAAACAATAACTTAATCGGGGTGAGTTTTTAAATAAAATCGCAACCCCACCTTGAACCCTAATGGGTTTTTGAAAATATTCCCAAACCCGCCGGCCCTACCCCGTGAAGTAGTATCTCAAACCCTTTCCAATAAGACGAGATGGGATAGGACCCGAGAAAAACCCACCCCCATTAACATCCATATACAAAATCATAATTTTCACTCCAGAACTAAAAAAAGATACTTTGAGCAAACAATAGGGGAAAATTCAAAGAGGGAGGGAATTGCAAAGTACCTCGAAGAGTTGGACAACATTTGGATGTTTGATAACATTGAACAAAAAGTTCTCCATAATCACCAGCAGCACGGTTAAGTGTAGAAATTTGTGGACCATGCATGTCTTTCTTTTCACTCTTTCATGTTACTGTAGTGATAATATATTCTAAAGATTTTTCTAGAATTTCCTACATTTCGAGAGATTATTTTGTGTGTTGGCCATATGTAAATGCTCTCTAGACATAAACCATCCCAGTGGCATCCCTCATATGATTATAAGCGTGGTCTATGTTTTGGGAGGGCGTATACTGCCACACTAAAAATTATTCCTCCGTGAGACCGTAACTGTAATTGTAAATTTGTGATGGACACATGGCAAGATGCTTTTGAAAACTTAACCAATTGTAAAAGGGCTTGAATTTAATAAAGAGAAGCCATTAGTCGGACTGACTTTGGGCCATTGGGGCTTACTTGAACAAAATGGATGAAACACAAAGTTTCGATCAACAATACTATAGATGATTGGTTTAATTCCTTATTCAAATCACACAATACTTCTAAATATGTACAAAACACTATATTGTAATACTTTGATTTGAGAGACAAATCAATGAGTACAAAGATAATTTTATCTATGATAGACATTTAGGGCATGTTTGGATGACCAATTTGAAACTAGAAAATTCAATAAATTTTACATAGTATTAAAAGCACAAATCCAACACCTTAAATTGGCATTTCTTGAATTTCTACGAATTGATTTTATAACATCAACTATAGTGATGACTCCTATTTTTCAAAATATTCTAATTTAAGGTGATGGATTGGTGCCTTTAATACTATCTAAAATTTCTTGAATTGTCTAATTTCAAATATTACACCCAAATAGGCCCTTATTGTATATGTGTTTCAATCTGATTCAGGAATGATTGCTAGCTCGCTCATAAAAGGTTTTCCAGGCTTTGCTGCACTCGACTTTGTTTCACTTGTAGAGGCGAAAGGATTTGGTGGCATGATCAGATTATCTCCATCTCCTTCCAACATTTGAATCACAACTTTCATTGAAAGGCGATCAATTGGATGCCACTGAATGCACCAAAGTCCCACAATTGTTAATTTCTTTGCTATATTAGAATCTCCTTCTTCCTCTATTCGGATTCGCAGCTCTTCTCCTTTGTCCAATTGATTATAAACCCATTCTGGGAAGTATGCTTGGCTTGTGTTTTGTACTGTAAGATCGACATTCTTCCTCCCTCCAACCATTTCAAGCAACAACATTCCAAAACTATAAACATCTGACTTATAAGAAACAGTTCCAAAGTTCCTTGATAACACTTCAGGTGCAATATATCCCATGGTCCCCCTCGCTGCAGTCATAGAAATCGCACTTTGGTCCTTGGAGCACAACTTAGCCAAACCAAAATCAGAGATCTTCGGATTGAAATTGTCGTCTAGCAAGATATTATGAGGTTTGATATCAAAATGGAGGATTCGCTGGTCACACCCTTGGTGAAGATACTCTATTCCTTTGGCTATGCCTATAGCAATATCTTGAAGCTTCTCCCAACCAAGGAAATGTTTCTTATCATTTGCCAAAAATATGAACTTCTCTAGTGATTGATTTGGTAAGAACTCATAAACAAGAGCTCGTTTGAATCCATCAGCACAAAAGCCAACCAAGCGAACCACATTGACATGGTGAATTGTAGCCATTGTTCCCACTTCGTTGATGAACTCTTCCCCATTTCCTGTGAAATTGTTTAGCATCTTTACGGCAACAAGAATTTCATTGGAAAGCTTACCTTTAAACACAGTTCCGTAACCCCCCTGGCCTAATTTTTCTTTAAAATGATTTGTAATTCTCTTAACATCGGCATAAGAATATCTAGTGGGCTTGAGAGCTCTGTAGTCCTCCAAAAATGTCTCAATCTTTTCATGATTCGCTTTCTCTATTTTATCTAAGTGATGGGATCGGTAGAGTAGAATGATTCCCAGCACAAGGATAATGAAAGCAAATATTGCGCCTGCATTAAGAAAAGGAAAAAAAAAAAAAGGGCATTAACAAACGAATGTTAAGAGCCCTTAATCTCTGCCTAGACCCTAACAACTGATCGATCATGTAAGAGTCGGTGAATATTCTAACCTGTAATCTGTAGCCTTGTTGATCTAGCATCTGTAAAGGACTTAATAAAACTATTAGCTTGTGATGCTTGTTTTTTACTCTAACTTGAAATAAAATATTGAGGAGCCCAAAGAACATTCAAAAGCAACGTTTGAGGAATGCAAGGAAATCACGACGCATAAGACATGGCTTGGTTTAATACATGCTTGCTTGATTGGTGTGTAGAAGACGTAAGTAAAAGCAAGACGTGCGTGCAATGAATACTATACCTTCAGCTGATTTGCCGAAACATTCAGTTTTAGCTTGCTCCGTGCTACTATTCTTCTTCAGTTTACATTTCTTGCCTTTTGCTTCACAGTGCTCACAGTTTGGTTTGGACCAATTCAAACGAAAAACATTCTTCTGGTCGATTTCATCATATGGTGGTGATGAAATGTCATACATCTTGACACAGTCTAATAAGTCGGCATCAAGGACGAAAGAGTAAGAAGGAACAGCAAAAACATTATAATCGAGGCCACTATAGCAAGGGATCGGGCCATCTGTTCGGTAATAGCTTCGCGAACAATTGAACAAGGAGTAACGACCCCTTTGATCATACGATTTCGTTTGGAAGGGAGAGGCAGATAAATTAAGGTATGGAAGATGTCTTGGGAGACAATCATTGGGGTCATAGACATGAATTTCCTGAGATTTGTAACTGATGTTCTTGACCAACAGCTTTACTGAAGATGGCAGCTCGAGCACAGTCTGATCCTTCTGGTCGCAATACAAATCAAACCCAGGATAGCCACAGTGGGCTGGCTGCTGGTCTTTAAGCCGGAACGGGAACCGGATGGCTGGGCCATAGTTCCCACACCTTGATGAAGGACACTCATGTCGGCTCGCTCCAAGCTCTGCAAAGATTACTATGAACAAGAAGTGAAGTAAAAAGATGAACATGTCCAAGGATCTTCCCATCTCTGGACTCCTGACTGCTTCCAGTTTGAGTGGATGAGTTTAATCTTCTGACAGCTAGCTTTCAGTACTCCTCTTTGAAAGGGCTCTGCGGTTTGCATTCCAATTTTACCCTTCTTCCGGCTTTGCGTGCTTCACTAATGGGGTTCAACTCCTCTCCAGTCCTCTTCTCTCCATTGCTCTCCAGTAGACGGTTCTTGATGTGCCACCTCATTGTAAGGCCATCAAACAGCTTATAGCCAACCACGTCACCTATCCATCTATGGGATCCTTTTTACCTCCTAACATGATAACGGAAAATCTTTAACCGTGCAAAATTTAAACTTAATTCCCATTAGATTCTATCTTCCTACAACCCAAGTCGCCGGAGATGAATCATACAGAGAGAGGATGGAGTTGCAGATCGAGAAGATGGATCAAGGATAACAAGGGTTTGATTGAGTTGCAGAGAAAGAAGGTCAAGGAATGGGGTTTACTTTTGGCAATCATAGATTATATTCTTAGAAATTAAAGTCGGTGGAGGGATGTTTGGAATTTCATCATCCCTGTTACACAAACAATTAATTTGGTTTACTTGTATAGCTGTATAAATGGATGGATTTGGTGGAAGCAACAATGTTTCCTTGAAGCTTCAGTAGTTTCATCCTCCTTTGAACGTGAGCTTTAAGTTTTAATAGGTGAAACCATTTTAGAGAATAAGTGTTCCAACTTAAATAAGATTAGAAATTCTAACATTGGTGGAAAATTCTACACACCATTTTTAGACGGGCATTCACGGAGTATGATTCCGCCTCCGATGAATTAGTTTAGGAGATTGGGACAAATACAGTAGGGTGCTTGTGTTCGCACGTGTGACTACTCCGTTCAAGATAATTTAAAAAAAAATTATATATATGGATAAATAATTTTAGTTGAATTTACTAAAGTGCCTTAGCCTCATTAAGAAAAAAAAGGTTGAATTTAATTAAATTTGGTTAAATTTTGAATAATTTTGGTTAAATTTACTAAACCCATACGCACATGTGTGACTGTTTGTGCAACCACTAAAAAAAAAATTCCTAAATCTGCCCAACTTGAGATGTCCGTATATATATTTTTTTTTGGTATATAAGTGAGTAACCACTCCGAGCTGGGAACTGTACGGTAAAGCTCTCCCCAGGGGGTGTTTTTCACAAGCGGATGATCGAACGCTGAACCTCATAGAGTATCCAGCTAACATTCGCCCAACTTGCAGGCCTAGCCAGTTTACCACTAGACCAAACCCCTTGGGTGAGATGTCCGTATATTTGACCCGACGATTCCCTGGTCTCAAACAATAACACCGCTGAGAGTATGTAATTCCTAGATCCACCCACTTAACCATCAGCGGGTGCTCAACAATTATATATATGTAATTCCCTGGTCTATTTTTTACCATCTGACTAGACGGGTAAAATTCTGGTGTAAACATAGGCAATTCCGCTCCATCGTTGTCTTGACTGAAGGGGCATCTGCACCTTCAATTAGTATACAAACATCCCCGTACCTCTTCATATCAATAAAACTTGTTTTCTCTGTCTCTCTCTCTCTGTATGCTAACGATGTGTAGATCAGGAGTTGTCTTAATTGGGCTCTTGACCCTGGTTCTTGCTCTAATCCCTGAAGATTGTACTGCTGAAAAAGGCGGCCAGCACTGCACTTCTTCTTGCGGAGATGTGCATAACATCAGACACCCTTTTCGAATACAAGGCGATTCTGACAAGTGCGGTGACCCACTCTACGAACTGGCTTGCGAGAATAATCGCACCACTTTGAAAATGTGGGATTCTTTGAAAATGTCGGATTGGGGGAAGTTCTATGTCCAGGAGATCTTTTATGCTAACAAAACAATGCGAGTGGTGGATGCCCGTTTAGACAATAATATCTGCTCCCTTTCTTGCGGTTTATTGACAGAATTATCCGACTCTCGGCATTCCCTGTACTCTTGGTCTCAGGACTGTCGATATTATCCGTACTGGTGGCAACCAAGAAGTTATGGTGTATTTTTCATGAATTGCAAAATAAAAGTGAACTCTCCTATCTTTGTTGATCCACCGCCTTGCATCAACGACTCTTCCTCCGCAGAAATTGGCTCCTACCATTATGTTATTTATGGACATCTTTTGGCATCAGATGTCCCTGAGTCGTGCAGCATCTACGGGGTAGCTCCAGCTCTGTTTTCTGATACCACATGCCTATCTATTTGTGATATTCACCGTCAGATGCTAAAGGGTTTCGATCTTTCATACTGCTTTCCTTGTAATTCACGTCCCACTCCTATATATAAGCAAATGTAAGAACATTGGAGGTGCTGAATTAAATGTGCTGAATTATTAATGCTCTTCAATTTCTCCATACACTTCTTTAATTCCCTGGCATTATGTATAGCTTCAAACTTATATCTCTCGCTTGGTTGTGTTTACCAGATTTCAAGCAGTGATTTATTATTTCGGGTATTACTTCCGGAATTTATTCATTTCGGTTCCTCGCCTCGTTAGTATCAACTCCTACTGGTACCATGATGTTCTCTGTAAGGTTTTCAACTGGCTTCTTCTGTATTCTTAGTTTCTGCTGATTTTACTTTTCTGTGCCTCGTATTGATATCTGTTTATCTTGGGATTCTTGTAACAGGGGAAATTATGCCCTTCATAGTCAAAGGTGAGGAACAGCTCTTGTCCTATATAACAAGCATTTAAGATAAGGGTCAGGCTATTGCCACCACATAAAATACTCTAAGCTCCCCAATTAATTTATATTTTTTAAGTTTTATGAAAAATATAAAAAAATTTTACGAAAACTAATTACATAGTCTACTAAAAAACATCATTCCGGACAACTTTGTAGAAGAATTTATTTCCAAAATTTGTCATTTAAGTACACTTTTTGGCCATTTTTCATGAAAAATGAAATAAAGATTGTAAATGGCCAAAAAGTCTGCTTAAATGATAGATTTTGAAAAAATTTCCTCCTACAAAGTTGTTCAGAACGATGTTTTTTAGTGAACAACGTAATTAGTTTTTGTAAAAACCTTTTATATTTTTAATAAAATGTTAAAAAGTGTAAATTAATGGGGGGCTTAGAGTACTTCATGTGGTGGCAATAGCCCCCCTCTTAAGATAAATATACTTACAATAAATTGCAATAATTTTATCTATTTGACCATTTCAACACTAAATTATGAATATCTAGTATACGGTTTGACGGTTTTTGGTTTTTTTGGGTAAATGTTAGACTACACTTTAATTTACGAGTTGGGCATTCTCTACTTGTTTGTTACCAAATGACGACTTACATCATAAATCCTAATTACCGTACTTATAGTATGATCCCCTTAAAAGTCTGTATCTCATGCACACGGTTGATATTGTACTATCCTGTCCTTTCGTTTTAAATTGATTGTCCTCAATTTCATTTTAAGCTATTTTAAAATTATTGTCTTAGTCAAAAATTAAATGACTTCATTTTAATCCATTTTCCAAAACACCCTTATCTATAATATAAATTACATGATATCTTGAATAAATGTGATTTTTTTTTTCAAATGGGACAGTAAATATGAAATGGAGGGAGTAATTATAAGGTGCAAACAAGACACCTTTCAATTCAGTACTCATGCTTTCACATGAAATGAGTAATTGATTAATGTTTAATGTTGCAAAGACATTCACTTTAGAGACTCATACTGTGTGCGATTTTCTTGTGAAGGTTTCGTTGCAGGAAGAACACTGGGAATATTAGCATTGATTGCATTTTTTATATACAAGTTCCGACGAAGACACTTGTCAGTTGATGACGCAATTGAAGACTTTCTTCAAAATCACAATAATTTCATGCCAATTAGGTACTCCTATTCGCAAATAAAAGAGATAACCAAAGGTTTCAAGCATAAATTGGGTCATGGAGGCTATGGCTGTGTGTACAAAGGTGAGCTACGAAGTGGCCATCTTGTTGCAGTAAAAGTGTTGCACAAGTCCAAAGCTAATGGGCAAGATTTCATCAATGAAGTTGCTACAATTGGAATGATTCATCATGTTAATGTAGTGCGACTCACTGGATTTTGTGTAGAGGGATCGAAACAGGCTCTTATATATGAGTTCATGGCTAATGGCTCACTAGACAAGTTCATTTTTCATGAAGAACTTATCAACCCTTTGACTTGGGTGAGAACGTATGAGATTGGGCTTGGAGTAGCTCGTGGGATTGAATATTTGCATCGAGGTTGTGACATGCAAATTCTACACTTTGACATCAAGCCACACAACATCCTTCTTGATGAAAACTTTATCCCAAAAGTTTCAGATTTTGGCCTTGCAAAATTATATCCGATAGATGATAGTATTGTTTCTCTCACTGCTGCTCGGGGAACAATAGGTTATATTGCTCCAGAATTGTTCTACAAAAACATTGGAGGCATCTCATATAAGGCTGATGTATATAGCTTTGGTATGTTGTTGATGGAAATGGTCGGGAAAAGGAAGAATGTGAATGCATTTGCAGAACACTCGAGTCAAATATACTTCCCATCATGGGTATATGACCGAATCAGTAAAGGTGAAGACATTGAGCTAGGAGATGCCAATGAAGTTGAACAACAATTTGCAAGGAAGATGATCATTGTCGCATTGTGGTGTACACAGATGAAGCCCGTTGATCGTCCTTCAATGAGCGAAGTCTTGGAGATGCTCGAAGGTGAGGTTGAATTGCTGCAAATGCCTCAAAAGCCCCTTCTAAATCCTCAAGGGAACTTATTTGTGGACCATGCGGATAACAATATTAATCCAAACCGGGCACCATTTTCATCTGATAATGATATGGGCACAATTACCTTAGATGGAAGATAGCTTTTCATTGTATTAACTTTGTTTCGTAATGCTACATATTCCATTGCCGTTAAGTGTCAAAATATATCTCTTTGCCCTTATGTAAAATCTTTGTGCACAAGAGAAAGGCTCAAGACTTTGTGCTACTAACATGGTACGTACTTCTATAAATAATAGTTCAAATTGTTTTCATGATCCCCTTAGTTATCATTAATGTACCTTCCACTAGTCCTAAACATGCATGCTTGGGATTGGGATTGGGATTGGGATTATATTTTTTACCCATTTATTATTTAATATAATATTTAACTATATGATCGGAAATACTTCTTTTCATGAATTGCTTCTCTCATGATTTTCCACCTTTCAGCTCTATTTGGTTTGCGGATTTTATCAAGGAAAAAAAGAAAGAAAGAGGAATTGTACTTTTTTTTATTTGGTTGCAATGGAAAATTGGAAGAAAAAGAATAATTGGAATCATTTTGGCTTGATATGATTTTATCTTTTCCTTTTATTTTTTTCCTCATTTTTTTTCTCATCCTTTTTTTTGCCTTGACAAAATTCATGAACCAAATAGAGGGTTAAGGAAACATTGAAATCTGACATCAAAATGGAAAATGAAAAATCACGCTTTATGCCTACATAATTTGGTGCGTAGGGTTTGCACAAATCAACCTGGGGTTTTGAATAGGTCTTTCCTATTTTTAACCCACTTAAAAATTGAATAAAATTATATTAAAAATATCCATGTCAGTAAGTTATTAGCGATAGATTGAACCAACGATGATAAGAAATTAAAGATATATACATACTAGAATCCAAAAACGTGTGCCAAAGAAAGAAAAAAGGAAAAAGAAGAAGGTTCCAAAGATCTACCAAAAAATAATACTTACAAAACTTTAAATTTGTTTAGAATAAAAACAATGAGATGAAAAATAAAAAAATTTTAAACTGGTATTGAGTGCTTAATTAGAGAGAGAAGGGACAAGGGGCAACCAATACTCTTTGAGACAAGTGGACGACCATTACTCTTTGGTAGCAGCTTCTTCCTCGCGAATCATTTACACTAGCTGGGGTTAATAGGATTAGTTTGTCAATTGAAGGCCGCGTGCGATCGTCTGAGTGATCAATATGTCGCTTTGCATAAGTGTCAGGGAACGGCTATTGCAACCCCCCATTTTAATCATCACACCCCTTTCCTTTTAGTTTTTAAGATTTCATAAAAAATATAAAAGGTTTTTACAAAAATCGGTTGCCACTAGAAAACATCATTTTGAACAACTTTGCAGAAGAAAGTTTTTTCAAAATCTATCGTTTAGGTAGACTTTTTGGTAAAAAATGACATAAAGGCTATAAATGGCTAAAAAATATATTTAAACGATAGATTTAGGAAAAACTTTCTTTTACAAAGTTGTTCAAAATGATGTTTTTTAGTGGACATAATGGCCAGTTTTCATAAAAACCTTTTACATTTTGCATAAAATCTTAAAAACCTAAAGGATGGGGGGTGGGATGATAAGAATGGGGGGTTGCAATAGCCGTTCCCTAAGTGTCAGCACATGAGGCTGGCTGCTTCGGCCCAAGAAGAACAAACTTGTTTAACCCAATCGTTGAAGGGGGCTCTATTGGCACCCAAAGACTTGCTTTTCATCCCCCATTTGTTTTATATTTTAAAGTTTTATGAAAAATATAGAAGGTTTTCATAAAAACTGATCGCGTATTCTATTAGAAAACATCATTTTGAATAATTTTTTAGAAGAAAGTTTTTCCAAAATCTATTGTTTAAGTATATTTTTTTGCCATTTATAGTTTTCGCTTCACAAATGACTAAAAAGTCCACTTAAACGATAGATTTTGGAAAAACTTTGTTCCTAAAAGTTATTCAAAATTATATTTTCTAATAGACAACAAGATCAGTTTTTATGAATACTTTATATATTTTTCATAAAATCTTAAAATGTAAAATAATTGGGGGATGAAAAGCAAGTCTTTGGGTGCCAATAGTTGCCTTCTTTGCTGAAACATGTAAAGCCCACGCTACAGAGTTCTTTACATGTAAGGATTCTTCGCGGGGAATGGCTATTCCCCCCCCCCCCCCTCCCCCAACCCCCAAATTTTATTTATTTATTTTTTATCAAATCCCCCCTTTAGTTTAGGTTTTTAATATTTTATACAAAATATAAAAGGTTTTTACAAAATCGGCCGCATTGTCCACTAAAAAACATAATTTTGAACAATTTTGTAAAAGAAAATCTTTCCAAAATCTATTGTTCATGAAGGCTTTTTGGCAAAAAATAAAATAAAGACTATAAATGGCTAAAAATTCTACTTAAACTATAGATTTTGGAAAAATTTTCTTCTACAAAGTTGTTCAAAATTATGTTTTCTAATAGACAACGCAGTCAATGTTCGTAAAAACCTTTTATATTTTTCATAAAACCTTTAAAAGCATGGGGCTGATAAAAATGAGGGGCAATATATAGTCGTTCCCTTCTTCGTGGGTATGCCTCAAAAGCCCATCAAATATAGGTGTCTAAATGCTAGTTGGATCATTGTAAAAGCTAATTGGCCAACTAGTTCGGATGGGCTCTTGAGAAATCATGTTAGATATATTGCATGTTTAGAATTCGGCTTTTCTATTTTTTGTACATAATAAGACTTATAATTGAACATCCCTGCATTTGGTTCTATGGTTTCTTTGTGCGGCGGTAAAAAAATACATGCTTTTTTGGAGAGAGATACTTATTCACCAATCGAGTCCCAATTTTCAAGTTTTTTTTTTTTTGGTCTTGGTTACTAGACTTGTGGTTAAATGTCTCCGCATTTGGTTCCTATTTGACCATTATGGCCTTATAGGGATTAAGATTAATTAAGTTTATTAAGATTCTAACATGTTTATTAAGGCTTAATTAAGATTAATTAAGTTTTCAAAATCCCATTCGTTGTGTCTATTCCAGAGGTCCCACGGTGTAAAAGCAAATAAGATACATCAAGTAATGAATCCATTGGGGAATTTCCAATGGGCCTTGAAGTTAGATTCAACCCAATCTATAATATCCCAATGGGAACGGCTATTGCAACCCCCCAATCTTATCACCCCACCCCCATCTTTTAGATTTTTAAGGTTTTATGCAAAATACAAAAGGTTTTTATGAAAACCGGCCGTGATGGCCACTAGAAAACATCATTTTGAACAATTTTGTAGAAGAAAGTTTTTCCTAAATCTATCGTTTAAATATACTTTTTAGCCATTTATAGCCTTTATTTCATTTTTTGCTAAAAAGTCTACCTAAACAATAGATTTTGGAAAAACTTTCTTCTAAAAAGTTGTTCAAAACGATGTTTTCTAGTGGACTAAGCGACCGGTTTTTGCAAAATCCTTTTATATTTTTCATGAAATCTTAAAAACAAAAAGGAAAGGGGTGGGGTTATAAGAATGGAGGGTTGCAATAGCCGTTCCCTATCCCAATAAAAAGAAGTAATAGGCCTCAGCCCTCAAGTACAATGCCACGCTGCACCCAAATGATGAGGCTTTCGAGAGGGGAAGAACATCTATTGGGAGCAGACCTATCTTCAGTATGATAGAGATGTGACCTTCTAGTTGTTTGAAAGAAAAATGCTTCCACTCAACAAGTTTTCTATTTTTTTCCTAAAAAGTTACATGTAATTCCTATACTCTTTAGTCTACGCCAATGCTCCATATAGGTTAGGTCGTACAGAAATTACTCCTTTTTAATACGAATGCTGATTTTTTTTTTTAACAAATAAATTAATTAATTAAAACAGTATGCATAATAGGCCGGCATGTCGTGCGTCTTACCTTTAAAATAAAAACTTGTTGAGGAATAATAGGCCGGCATGCTGGGCGCCTTACCTTTCCTCCAAGTGGCAACAGCTTGTTGATGTGTTGACTGATCATCTTAACTTCATGGGAGACCAGCACAAAGTTTCGTTTTGCTTTTGTTAAAGACTTCAAAGTTGTCATGACTTGATCTCAGTCTTCAAAGTTGGTGTATATTATCCATATATCACCATCAAACAAGTCTTATTAGCATTAAGATATAGATTAGATTGTTTGATAGCCATAACAATCAATCCAATTAACTAGTAAATACAAATAGATGACTACTAATTTAATTAATAATGACTAGAAAATTATTAGCTTAATTTTAATTAAATTAATTTCTATTTGAACAGAGTTGAAACATATATTGGGCTAGGGATGGGATTCTAAAGACAAAGTGTGTATGCAGTGGCAGAGCCGAGAATTTAGTCTTGGAGGGTCAAGAATCAAAACTAACGATAAGTCAATGTTTCTTATAAAAAAGAACGATAAGTTAGTGTCTTTTTTTTTTTTTTTTTTTTTTTCGGCTAGACAATAACAAGAAAATTTTAAATAGTGAACTGAAGATATATGCATGCTCAACGATTAATATTTGAACATAAGATTATGGAGCCTATAAGACTATGGTCAATTTTAAAATTTCTAATCTTTAGTAGGGTTTTATGGAGCCTATAATTCAGCTTTAAAGTATAAAACCAAGAATATATTGTTAAAGAGTTTTTAGTAGTAAAATAATTTTCCATGTTGATTCTAGGCTCTTGGTGGATGTTAGGGTTTATTAAGACCGAAGAGTTGACGTTGCAGAGGTCATGTTAACATAAGATTATTAGTTTAGTATTCTATCAAAGAGATTCCCTTATCCGTTCAGCCCAATCCAGCTATGAGAATATCTCAAAAAATTAAGACCTTTTTGGGCAATAAAGTTTAGATGGGTCATAAAATCGTATGGCTTTAATAGACAAAAACATACAAGATCATATAATTAGTTCATCCTACAATTATCATACAAGATCAGAATTTTCACTTTAGAATTTTTTTTTTTAAAAAAAAAAAAAAAAAAAACCAAAACTGTACAACGAAGTCTTGGAGTGCTAGAATTCAGACATGGAGCTGCACTTAAATGAACAATTTTTGCCCTCAGCTCAGCAATCCTGCACATTGGTAACACCAATTCAAGGGCATTTTGGGTGTAATAGTGTTCCAAAATCTCTCACATATTCATATGTAAGACCCTTCACTCCAAAACAATTTCTTAGTGATTTGGGAAAAAAAAAAAATCTTATGGGATAATATTTGTTATCATGATAAAATCAGAGTCAATTGCTCATATTATCTTTATTTATTTTTTAAGCATTATTATTACATTGTAAGATGTTTCTGAACTAATGAAATCAAATAATGCTATGATATTGAGGGCAATGAGCCTCGAGACACTATTTCGGAAAGTCCTAGCTTGACATCAGAATAGTTACATGGATGAATAAGTACAATATGATTGCTACTAGCCTTGAGCATTTATAAGAATAACCTTCATTGAATTATACTTTCACTCTAACGACTCTGGGATGATTGCCAACTCTTGTTGAAGAGGTCTTGCATTCTTTCTTGTCACATCTGTTGGAACAAAAGGATTAGGAGGGATGGTTAAATTGTCTCCTCCTTCCAACATTTGAACAACAACTTTCATTGAGGGACGATCAATTGGGTACCACTGAATGCACCAGAGTCCAACAATTGTAGGTTTCTTTGTGATCTTATCGTCGCCCTCTTCTTCATTCCAGATTTGCAGCTTTTCCCCTTACTCCAAGCCATTGTAAATCCACTCCGAAAAGTATACTTGACTAGTATTCTCCATGGTAATATCAGTATTTTTCCTCCCCTTTCATTTAGTTTTATCACTTTCACTGTGGAGAGTGCAAGGCAAAAGGACAACACTGCTCCCTGTATTATGATTATTCAGGCTTCCGATGTTATAAGGGTAAGATGTTTTTAAAAACATACTTTTGTGAGTTGAATAAATTTTTTTAAAATAAAAATAATTAAATAAATAGGTTTTTTTTTTTTTTTTTTTTTGGGTTAGAAAAATGGAAGCTTTATTACTATTTAGTGCAAATTACATAAACGTCAGGTAGCCATACGAAGGGCATCCCATAACAAAATAGCTACAAGATCACTAGGAGGTTCATTGAGTACAATAAAACTTGTAGCACCATATTTTGCCAAAAAGTCTTTATTTGCTTCCCTGTACACGTATTGGATCCAAACTTGCCAATCACACTGTAATAGGGACTTGTAATCATTAACAAGAGTTAAATGGCACGGATTTGGAGCCATTTGTACGTTGTGTCGAAAGAGATATCACAATTTGAGCATCAAATTGAAGTAAAATTTGTTGGTAGCCCATTGTCCATGCAAGCTATAAACCATCACGAATGGCCCGTAACTCAGCACATACACTAGTTGTATAACCAATATGACGATAGAATCCTTTAATCCAAACACTCATTGAATTACAAATTTGACCACCTGCCCCGGTGTAGCTGGGATTTCTTGAAGAACTTCCATCAGTATTTAAAGTTACCCATGGTTTTGGGCTAGGTAGCTAATGAATGAGTTGTTGTGTGCGACTGTGGACAGGTCTGGTTGGGTGTTGAATCAAATGGAAAATTCTGTGGAATGAGTTACAATCGTATGAACGACTTATCCAAATAGTCCAAGCAGCAAATGCAACAAACGTGCCCCATTGAACATCCTAAAGAGTTGGTTTTTGATTGCACAAGTTCTGCTTACACCAATCATGTATTGGTAATGTGAAAAAGAATTGGAGTCGTATTAATTCGAAAATGGATGACTCAATTCCAATACTGTTACCAAGTTTAGGAAACCTAAGGATGGAAAAACATAACAAAAAAAATTTTATTTTACCTTATTTATTTATTTCATTTGATTTTCTTACCTTATTTAATTACTCCGTTAGGCATTGTGATTATAAACAACCAAGATGTTATGATCACCATCCCTTTGATTCAATTATTTATTTGATTTGCATTTTTATCCTCTTTTTTTTTTTTTTTTTCCTCCGATTTTATTGAGAGATGTGCCACATGGTATAGGCTCTTAATATATAAGAACGATGACTTAAAAGATGTGCCACGTGCATGCCATTATCTCTTTTATATAATAAAATACTACAGATTCTGGTTTTTTTATCTTTTATAGTCATAACTACCCTTCCAGGTTCAACTCCTTCAGTATGCTGATGCTATTCATCCTATGGACCGTGCAGCTGGCATCTGGAATTGGCCGAATTTTTCCCCATTGTGTGAGGACTCCCTTTCTCTCTCTCATTTTTGTACTTCTTTCCTTGTACTATATTAGAAGCATTTTCTAAATCTGTTTTCATGTTTGCATCTTAGTTTGTTTTATTTTGTTTTTCAAACAGTAGCACTGGGTGGATTTCTTTTTGGTGGAGGCATGGCCAATGGGAAGGCATTTATTGGTGCTTAATTGCTTTCCTCGATAACGAGTATGCCTCAGCATTAGTCTGGGCTTGGGCTTTTTTTCTCAGACTGGGCCAGGCTTTTCGGTCTTGCACTATTCATCGGGCAGGGCTGGGCCATGAAATGAGAACGGCTATTGCAACCCCCCATTCTTATAACCCCACCCCTTTCCTTTTAGTTTTTAAGATTTCATGAAAAATATAAAAGGTTTTTGCAAAAATCGGACACTTAGTCCACTAGAAAACATTATTTTGAACAACTTTGCAGAAGAAAGTTTTTCCAAAATCTATTGTTTAGGTAAACTTTTTGGCAAAAAAATGAAATAAAGGATATAAATGGCTAAAAAGTATATTTAAATGATAGATTTAGGAAAAACTTTCTTCTACAAAGTTGTTCAAAATGATGTTTTCTAGTGGACATTATGGCCGGTTTTCATAAAAACCTTAAAAACCTAAAGGATGGGGGGTGGGGTGATAAGAATGTGGGGTTGCAAAAGCCGTTCCCCCATGAAAGGAATATGTGAAGCCCAGGCCCAGCCCATGGGCTTGGGCTTGTTTGGGCTTCAGGCTTAAGCCATGATAACCTACCATTAGTGTTGTAACAAAAGAAAAAAAAGTGAAAAATTACCTTTTGCTGAACACTTCTATTATAATTCCAAAACAGAGTCCATTAGTAGTCACTTTGTAGTAAGTTGACTGTCCATTTATAGTAAGGTAGAAAAGGTTCTTTTATTGGTATTAATTTTAGAAGTGATCACTAAAAGATACTTTCCCGAAAAACTGAAAAATATTCATAATGATATATTATGCTACATTGTCGGGTTTCGGGCTTCAACCAAAGGCCCAGGCCTAACCCAAGGGTATTTGGGCTAGGCTTTTTCTTTTGAGTTTCAGGCTACCCATGGGCCTTGGGCTTTTGATAAGGCCTAATTAATGAGCCATGAAACATAACTTTAATATCCATGCTATTTACAATTGTGTGACCATTAAGTTTTAAAATAGGTAAATTGCACTTTAGGGTGTAAATTTGGGTTAAGTTTTACTTTAAGGTTCAAAATTTTAATTTCATTAATTCAGTATTCAAATTATTAATTGAGTTGCAATTTAGGACCTACCATCAGAATTTTCTATATTATCCTTACTTTGCCCTTTTTATAAACCCTATTTTACCCTTATTAGCATATAATAAACTTTTATATTTTGACCAAATCTAAATCACACTTATATTTTCTCTCTCTCTCTCTCTCTCTCTCTCTCTCTCTCTCTCATTAGATCATGGCTAGAGGGAGAGATAAGAAGAGAGAGAGAAAAGATAAAAGTGATTCAAATCTAGTAAAAAAAATATAAAGGTTTATTAAATGTTGATTGGAGTAAAATTGGATTTTTCAAACTCATAAAAGGCCAAAGTAGGTATAATATAGAAAATTTTGCTCACAGGCCCCAAATTGCAGCTCAACTAATAATTTGAGTACTAAATTGATGAAATTAAAACTTTGGAATCTAAAGAAAAACCTAACACAAACTTTGGACCTAAGTACAATTTACCCTTTTAAAATCTACCAAATACTATGTTTCTCATGCAAGAAAATTACTTATCACTAAAAATTTTATATTAAGTAGTCCAATACAAGCTGACTCCTTTTTCCGATAGGTGTTACTCACCAACTTTCCTCTCTTTCTTTCTTTTTTTTTTTTTCTTTTTTTTTTTTCAAAACCAAAATGGCCATGAGGCACTAATTGGAATTGGGATTTTGCAAAGAAGTCAGAAGGAATAGCATTTTCCCACTTTTATGCGTCTTTCTTTGAATTAGAAGCTGTTTTTCAATATGTTTCCATGTATCTGATGTCTTATTTTGTTTTCTTTTGATATGTGTGAAACAGTACTATTTACCTTTTTAGGAGGCATGTGGACTGGTAAGGCCTTGAATCTTTCCTTGATTATGAGCCATAAAATATATTTTTTTTTAATTAATCGGCAAAAAATGACCCAATAGGTAAAAATTACAACGTATGCGGTACCAACTAACTTTATTTTTTCATATAAGAAAAAAACTTTTATCATTAAACTTTCTCTATTGAGTAGTGCTATATAAAGCTGACTCCTCTTTCCAACTGATGTCACCCACCAAATATCTTTTTCATTTTTCCAGTTGGTTTCCATCTCACATCCTATTTTGTTTTCTTTTATTATGCTCAGCACTATATATCTCTTCTGGAGTCATGATCCCGGGTGAGGCATCCGATCTCTCCTTAATTAATTATAATTATGAGCCATGATATATAGAAATGTCCATAAAATGACCCATTAAGTTATAAAATCTGGAACGTATGCAGTGCTAAATCACTTTGTTTCTCATCTAAGCAAAATAATCTATCACTTTTCACTAATATTTTTGTGTTTAGTAGGACTGCACAAGCTAGACTCCCTTTTCCAACTGATGTCACTCACATAGATTCCATTTCATTTCAGAACCAAAACAGTTGGGTCTTTTGATTAATGTTGTATATGTCTCATGTAGTTGGGCTATGTCATTTTATCAATGATACAAATTTACTTCATTATAAGAAACAAAATAAAATAAAAATAGCCTGCACGATTGTGGCATCTAATTCAAAAGCGTGACTGGCTCAAAAGAATAATAAAAAATGAAATATAATCTCAAAAGTGCAACTGACGTCGGTTGGAATGGGGAGTTCAATTCGTATGAGAAGTCAGAAAGAAATGCATTTTCTATTGTTTTAAAATGTCCCAAAAGCATGTTTTCTCTTTATCCAAAAAAGGGGGGGAAATCATGATTTTAGCAAAGCAAAATGGCGATAGCGGTGGGCTATTCAAGGTTTTCTCATGATTTTGTATGCAATTTTCCTTGTAGCACTACTATTCAAATTCATAGCGGCAAAAGCTTTGTTTGTGTTTCCATGCTTGCTGGCTTTAATGATCTATAAATGGCAGAGGAGGCATTTATCGGTGGATGACACTATTGAAGAATTCCTTCAAAGTCACAATAACCTCATGCCCATTAGGTATTCATATTCAGATATAAAGAAGATGACCAAAGGTTTCAAGCCCAAATTGGGTGAAGGGGGTTATGGTTCGGTATATAAAGGAAAGCTTCGAAGTGGTCATCTTGTAGCAGTAAAGATGTTGGAAAAGTCGAAATCCAACGGGCAAGACTTTATCAATGAAGTTGCAACCATTGGAAGGATTCATCATGTCAATGTAGTGAAACTTATTTGGATTTTGTTTCAAGGGATCAAAGCATGCCCCTGTCTAAGACTTCATAACTAAAGGGTCTCTTGATAACTTTATTTTTGTTGAAGGAGAAAGCAGTCTTTTTTTGAGTTGGGAGAGAACCCATGAGATTGCACTTGGAGTGGCTCAAGGGATCGAATACTTACATTGAGGCTGTGACATGCAAATTTTACATTTTGATATCAAGCCACACAACATTCTACTTGATGGAAACTTCATCCCAAAAATTTCAGACTTTAGACTTGCAAAATTGTATCCACTAGATGATAATATCCTGTCTCTTACCACAGCTCATGGAACAATTGGATATATAGCTCCAGAATTGATTTACAAAAACCTAAAAGGAAATATATTTACTACCTATGTAGAACACAACGATTGTGATTGAATTTATTGTGAGGCTACAATGTTGATTTCCATCCGGGATGAATGAGGGCCATCTTAGATTGATTGAGCGAAGCCGAATACTCTAGGATCCTCTTTAGGTAACCTTGGGCTTTGCTAGTTTGGGTGGGGTCATTAGAAATCATGAAACAGGTTGGATTCAAAAGGAAATAGATTTGAGAAGCTATGGGCTTTGCACGATCAACTTCAAATTCTTTATGAAAGGGGCGTTTGAAAGCTTTAAGCGGAGTTGAATGCGTAAGCTGCTATCTCATTATCACGCATTCACGCTCATATTTTGAGAAGCCAATCAGTAGGGTGACCTGTTATCAAGATGTAAGAACTTAGAAGTGATTAGCATTTTTGTTTTTGTTTTTAATGTTACAAATAGACAGGTAAGGTTACCTTTCACTCCGCATCGAATAAGAAATCAAACTTAAGAGTCAAGACCTTATGCTTCTTGAGGCATAAAACTCAAGAATCACTAGTCAACCTATAGGGATTAAAAGTCATTAGCTCCTACTATCTTTATTTTGAAGTATTATTGGTCTCAATCTTATATTTGCTAGTAATGTTGGGAAAAATAATAGGGAAATACCTATATAATATAATATACATACGGATGTGTTGTGGTATGTGGAGTCGAGTCCGATGATATTAATTAACAGGACTGGTCCCAGGGGTTCGAGGGATCGGACTCCCTAAGGTGGTCGGAGACTTCTGCTGTGCCTTCTACACGGCCCTACAGTACAACATTCGTACAATTTTGGAGGATATTTTAGGTATTTTCCTATAGTTCTATGTTAACCCTAATTATTGCGGAGGTTATATGTAGTAGGCTGGTCATCAGACTTGTAATTAACTTGTATTCTCTTCTTTATGCCTCGGAGCATAGTAGAATTGTGTGTTAGCCGTGGATGTGCCTCAACTAGAGGGAACTACGTAAATCTTCTGCTTCTTCTTTTATTCTTTCTTTCGTGATGATCGCTATGTTTGTGATTGAGAAGGCTAATTTCTCCCAACAAGACGTAGCTTTTAAACAAAATCTCTAACGTATTAATTTCAAACTCAAGTATATAATGTATTTTTTATTATTTGTACGTTAAAATACTCTTGAATAATGACACTTTTTCAACTATTATTTTCAACTATTTTGTGGTTGTATATATCCTTTGAAGCTCCAAATACTTAGTGGTAGTCCGATTCCTACCACTGTTTGTGGGTTAGGTTTGAAAAGAAAAAGTAGAAGGAAAGGAAAATGGGAATGAAAAAGTGGAGAAAAATTATATACTTTTGTGCGCCAAATGGAGGCAATATGAATCTTATTACTGTTTGAGGGTTGGAATGGAACAGAAAAGTAAGGACAAAGGAAAATGGAATGGGAAAAAAAGAGAAAAATCTAAAGCTGAGTCTGGTTGGTAAGAAAGTTAGGTGGTCTCGATGTGGCATATCTTCTCGGCTGGCCCGCTTAGCTAAAAAAAATTTAGGCGGAGAGTGTGAGACACTTTCACTCATAGTGCCAGGTGAAGTACGTGTGTCTATATTAATTGAGAATGTGAGACACTCTTAATTTTTAGAAATTTATGAAATGTAATTATTTTTATTTTTTGTTTTTATTTTTTGTGATGATTATCATTTTTTTTTTAAATTTATTAATTTTAGGTAATAGATTTATGTTTTCAATATTATGAAAAATTTTCTAAACTATTTAATTTCGAATTGAACATCCAAACAAACCATAAAATAAGTTCTAATTGGTGACAGTGGAATCTTATTAGCATTTGTGGATTGGGATTGTACAAGAAAAGCTAAAGGAAAAGAAAACAAGGGATCAAAAAGAAGCGGAATATCCAAAACATTGTCTAGTTGTTGGCAAAAAAAAATTTAGTGGCCTCAAGGAAACAACACTAAGAAGTCCTAAAGTCCTTAATTGCTTAACGCACTTACCTCAACTTTTTTGAGCAATGACACTTTCACTGATAGCCATTTGAGGCGTGTTTTCTTTTCCCAATTTTCCAATTAAACAATAAACACCTAGAAGGTGTGTTTCCCAATGACCATACAATCATCAAACTTCTGCATAGCCACATAACGTGCGTTTTCTAGGATCTTGTAAATAAGATCCTCTACCTCTTTAATCATTCCTTTTCTACCATGGATGAATGAAGCTACACACAAATTAGGGCTGGGGCAACCACCTTACCTTAATTTTTTATTTTTAAAATATTTTATACCTTAAATTTTATTGAAATTTTAGGTTTTAATTCCTCCCCTGGATTTTCTTTACCCATTTATTTTTCTTTTCCACCCCTCTAATTTTATTTTATTTTATTCTTCTTATGAAAGCCCTAATCCTCCCTTTAATCTCTCATTTCATTGAGAAAGACCTACAATTTTTTAACTTTCGTAGATGTCTCCCATTTTCTCTCAAAACCTTCCAAACAATGGGGTCTCATTGAGGACAATTGTAATAGTATTGAATTGAGATACGATTTATCAACCGATAAAAAGACTTAAAAGTTGTCATGCCTTGATCTCAATCTTCTCTACTCGGTATTATCCATACATCACATTATCACCATCACACAAGTACTCTTCTAAGCATCAAGATAGATTAGACTGTTTAATAGCCATAACACATGGCTGTGGCTTTGCACTTGACCCCTACTGCTCTCTACCATTCATGTCTTTCATGTAATTGATAACATTGACCAAAAGCCTCGAAGTTTCAAATCGTAAGTTTAAGGCAATGGTAATTTTAAAGACACCCCGGGAAGAACAGAGATGTCTCATTTTTTTAATTTGTTTTTTTCAAAGCGTAAAAATTAGGAGGAATTACAGAATCAATACAATTACCTAGTAACTACAAATAGATGACTACTAACTTAATCAATAATGAATAGGAAGTTATTAGCTTAATTTCTATTAAATTAATTGTGTGATTATCTTAATTTCTATTTGAACAGAGTTGAGACATATATTGGGCTAGGGATGGGATTCTAGAGACAAGGTTTGTATGTAGTGGCAGAGTTAGGAATTTAGTACGTGTTGGAGGGTCAAGAGTCAAGACTGACGATAAGTTATTTTATTTTATTTTTTCCTACCAGACAATAACAAGAAAAAATAATATTAAAATAGTGAACTGAAGATATATACATACTCAAAAATTGATTGATATTTGAACAATGCCCTCACAACCTCAAAAGATCATTCACTATTTTTATTGCTCCATATCCTACATGAAAAAATCAAGCTATACAATAGACCAACTGACCAAGTTATGAATATCACAACTAAGCTATCAGTTGTAAATATAAAAATTGTAAGTAAAAAATATGAAAACAGCAAAATTGAGATAGAAGAATGAAAAATTAAAGGGTTTTAATGTTTGTATAGGGTAAAAATTGAAGATATCAATTCATGGAAAGTACTGCATTGGTCCTCTCGTTGGTTTGGGTTCAAGGTGGGGTCACTACATTTAACCTGCCCTATCGGGTTTACTACCCCGCTGGCTTCCTTAACGAAATTCTGGTTTCTTTATTTTGCCTGAAGGTTGAAAAGATTTTTCCGTTCTTTTCCTTTTTCTCGTCCTCATCCTGCTTGATTTGTTTGGGATGACTGACTTGAAAGTCATTTTCAAGCCCCAGGCCAAAAGGAGCATTCCCAGATATAGATCGATCGACAATGAGAAGTTTCAATTGTCAATAAGAAAAGAATGGTGGGCGCACTTAGCGTCCTTCATTTTCCTTTCTTTCTTTCTTTCTTTCTTTCTTTCTTTTTTTTTTTGTTTTTCTTGTCCTAGTTTTGCTTGATTTGTTTTGGGTGTTTGATTTCAAAGGAGGACTCATCAATTCATATTTCAATCCATAATTGAATATTGATTGCGACAATGAACAGTTTTTCTAGGCAGCCAGGAAGAGTCAATGGCCTGTTGATCACTAGTAGCTAGCCTCATCAATAGCCATATGTGGCCCCAAGTGGTCACTCGTGGAACACAAAAAATGGGTACCTGCAATCACTTTCGCCCTTGTGCTATCAATTTAAAGGCCCTTCGTTTAGTATTTTTGAATCGTTTAGTATTTTTGAATATGAAATGAATTGATCTATCTCTCCTTGATTATCCATGGATCACAATTCACAGTCACCAATGTCTCTCTAACCATTAGGACCATTCAGAGAATATGATAGCGATGTACAGTGGGACATGGATTTTTCTTTTGATTTTTTATAATTTCGTTTTTTAATTAAGTTATGGCCTAATTTGCTTATATTTAGTAGTTCCAATTAACTAAGATCTAATTTGGAAAATTTGGGTGCTTTTAGGATACCCTATTCAATAAGGTCAATTTTAGAAAATGTCTAATCGTTAGTAGTGTTATTGTTCAAGAGTTTTGAGTGGTAAAATCAGAGACCTCTCTCTTATTCTCTATAATTCTAGGCTCGTGGTGGATTTTAGGGTTGAGAGATGGTGAATCTTCCTTTGCTACGTCCATACTTTTCCGCTATATCAAATAGTCATATATACCCACTGTTATGTCTTAATTTGCACTTCACTCCAGTCGTCAATACGATTTCCTACAATTCATATATACTAGTGATAAACCGTGGGATGCACGGGATAAAATGTAAAAAAACAAAAGAAATTAATCTAAAATTAGTTTTAAAACGTATTATATTCCTTTTTACTTTGGACACCGAATGATTTATCAGGTAATTTATATCCATCTGTGGACCACGTTTTTAGTGCTATTATAAACTTGTTAATTAAAAGGCATGTAGTACTATATATTTATTGTATGAGCCTTTATTATTAATCAAAATATTAATATAATTATATAACTCAGTATAGTAGCAAAATGAAAACTAAAATAAGATGCATGGCACCATGGCCAATGAGAATCATTAAGACATGATATTATATACTTATATTGGCATGGAAACAAAAAGACTATACAACCAACAATTCCTGACTTTTTGTTACCTAGCAAAATAAATAAATAAATCCTGTTATAAATAAATCTTCATATGTTGCAAAGAGCAGGCATTAGAGGATAATAGAAAAGCGCACATGCCACACAAAAGTAGTCAGCCAATACAGTAAGAAAAAACTTAGAACAGTGACAATGAAGAGACAGAAGCCTACGTTATAGGTTATGGGAAGTAGAGAGACCAACCGTTGCCTTTTCAAATATAATGGCTAGAATTGGGAACATTGCCATGGAATTGGATTAATCGAGATGCCAGCGTTTGATAGATGAAATTAGGTTGGAGCAAATTATATAAACCTATATATAAGTAGTGACCCGTGCGATTCACGGCAATAAAAAAAATATCTAAATAATTTTAAAAAGGATAGGATAAAGATCATTTGAAAAAAAAAACTTTTCAGCAAAAACATAAAACAAAAAAAAAATGAAGAAAAAAAAGAAGCAAATATATAAATATAGATTCTTCTCTATAAATAAATCAATGATTGTGTTCAAATCATTATTAAAAAACCAAAAAAAGAAAAAAAGAAGCAAATATATAAATATAGATTCTTCTCTATAAATAAATCAATTAATGAGTGTGTTCAAATCATTATTAAAAAACCAAAAAAAAAAAAAAAAATAAAACAAACAAACAGACAAACATATTACACGATCAAATCAAAGTTAAAAATAAAAAAATAAAAAATAAACAAAACAAAACAAATCAATGGACTATAACATATTAATCTCAAAGCCTTATATCTATATCTATACTACCTATAAAAGGCTGAATCTTAGAAAAGATTTTGAACGACCAATATACCCTTATTTAAAATATAAAAAAATACATATCTACCCTTCCTTTAATTGAAACACATAGTAAACGTTCTTATCATTTGGTAACAATGAAAGTTAGATTTTAACTCGAACTCTTAAAAAATTAAAGTTAGATTCTTACTCAAATTCTTTTTCCTAGAGCAATTATCAAGTTTCATGATAATATGTATGAATATAAACTCTTTAAATATTCTGTTTTATGAAGAAAAAAAAAATTCTAAATGTACGTCTAAAGAGTTTTTAATCTTTCGTTAACAATTTTGATGAAAAAAATTTGTACTTTTGAATTTTAAACTCTATCTTTTATGAAAAAAATATAAAATCTTTATATATTTATTATTTTGTGTAACTAATATTATTTAAAAATATTCGTGTGCAATGCACGTGTGCTATATCTAGTATAGACAAAGAGATATGGAGTTACCCGTTCCATATTTAATAGTATCTCTACCAAAAAATATTATAAAACAAAATCATATTCAAAGAGGAAGACAACTTACCTGCAGTCACTCGAGCTCGTTGCTTCTTGACCGAGAGGGACAAAGTGTTGATGGAGATGGAGATAACGTTCTGTCAAGGATTATGGGTAGGGGTGAATGTTTTTTTTTTTTTTTTTTTTTTTTTTTTTTTTTTTAATAAGGAAAGTAATTTAATTTTTAGGGATTCATTGAAATTATTTCCATTTAGAAATGTCAATGGTTTTTTTATAAGGAATGTAATTTGATTTTAAAATTATGATTTGAATGTATTATTTTAGCTAATTATATGAGGCCACATCACCTCAATAGTAGAGTCAGAATGAAGGAGAGAGCAAAATGAATGTGAGAAGAGTAGGTGGGAAGAATAAAGAGGTATACCACATCATCAAACTGGATTTTATATTATAATATAGATATCACACTAATGACGGCTAATTGTACATGAGTAGTAATAATCTAAATTTACTCCATATCTCCACAAATGTAACGATCGAAATATATGCATTCAATGTAACGTTCAGGAAGAAAGTAATTATGTTTATTATATATGGAAAATTCTATTGATTCCTAAAATATTCTCTATAATAGTAGAGGCTGAATAAATTAAGAGAGATGAAAATAAGGACTAATATATGGAGTTGATGAGAACGGTGAGACTCACCGGGTTTCCTTCCAACTTCTTGGTGTTTTTAGCATTTATTAGAGATAGTGGAAGGGTGATATTATTGGTTGATTAATGATTTTTTTTAAAAAAATTTAAAAGGTAAATGAAAAATTCTTTCATTATGGTAATGATTTTCGGTTGTCAACGTGGTAATGGTTATCATTATGGTATGGTAATAAATTTTGGGTTGCCATAATAATGAAATATATAAATCTGATTTCCATCTAATCTAATTATATTTTTTTTTTTAAATCACTCATGAAACTGTATGACGTGGTTTCATGGGAGAGCTCCAAACTAAATGAACTCGTCCACCTTAGCGCCACATGGAAGAGTGAGACAGTTGATTGTATGCTACTTTAATAAATATATATTATATTAGATTATTCATTACTGTTATTGATTACATGCATAATGCATTAAACAAAAACTAATCCATAATCACCAATGGTACGTTTAGAAATTTGTGGAGCATGTCTTTCTTCACCCTTTCTTGTTAAGGTAGTCATAATTCTAAAGATGTTTCCTGCCTATGCATGTTTTGGCACAATAATTTGTGAGTTGGGCAGATGTGCTCTCTAGATATAAATCATCGATGTGCATGTCAAAGCGGATTGGCTCTAGCCATCAAGTTGATGGATTGGTTAAACGATTGCTTGTTTTCCACCCATAATTATCATGGAGTGGAACAAAATTAAATGGAGGAGAGAGAGATCAAATTTTAATCACAAACATTATAGATGATTGGTTTCCTTACTCAATTCACACACGACTTGAAGTACTTGCAAAACCTTACATTGTGATAATTTGCCTATAGGGACAGATGAGTACAATGTTTATATATAATCCCATTTATGATAAACATTTATAGTATTAGTACGCGTTTCAATTTGACTCAGGAATGACGGCTAATTCTCTCATAAAGGGTCCTCTAGGCAAGGTTGCCCTCGACCTTGTTTCACTTGCAGAGGCGAAAGGATTTGGTGGCATGGTTAGATTGTCACCTTCTCCTTCAAACATTTGAGACATTTGAGTCACGACTTTCATCGAAGGGCGATCCACTGGATATATACCATTGAATGCACCAAAGTCCCACAATTGCATGTTAATTTATTTGCTATCTTAGTATCGCCATCTTCTTCTATACGGATTCGCAACTCTTCTCCTTGACCCAAATGATTATATATCCATTATGGGAAGTATACTTGGCTTGGATTCTCTACTTTAACATTGATATTCTTCTTGCCTCCAACCATTTCAAGCAACAACATTCCAAAACTATAAACATCTGACTTATAAGACACATTTCCAAAATTCCTGGATAACACTTCAGGTGCAATATAGCCTATGGTCGCCTAGCCACAGTCATAGAAACAGCACTTTGATCCTTGGAGCACAATTTAGCCAAACCAAAATCAGAGATCTTTGGATTGAAGTATCCGTCAAGCAGGATATTATGAGGTTTGATATCAAAATGGAGAATTCACTGGTCTAACCCTTGGTGAAGATACTCAATTCCTTTGGCTATGCCTATAGCAATATCTTGAAGCTTCTCCCAACCGAGGAAATGTTTCTTATCATCTGCTGAAAATATGAACTTTTCTAATGACTCATTTGGCAAGAACTCATAAACAAGAGCTCGATGGAATCGTTCAGCACAAAAGCCAACCAAGCGAACCGCATTGACATGGTGAATTGTAGCCATTGTTCCCACTTCGTTGATGAACTCTTCCCCATTTCCTGTGAAATTGTGAAGAATCTTTACAGCAACAAGAATTTCATTCGAAAGCTTTCCTTTGAACACAGTTCCATAACCTCCTTGGCCTATTTTGTCCTTGAATCGATTTGTAATCCTCTCAATATCGGCATAAGAATATCTAGTGGGCTTGAGAGCTCTGTAATCCTCCAAAAAAATTTTAATCTTTAGTCGATTCTCTTTCTCTATTTTATCAAAGTTATGCGCTCCGTAGAGTAGAATAATTCCTAGCACAAGAAGAATGAAAGCAAATATTGCACCTGCATAAAAAAAAATTAATAAGGTTCAGAGTCCTTGTCTCTCCCTAGTCACTAACAACTGATTATGTGGAATATATAAACAACTTCACCTGTAACCTCTAGCATTATTGTTTTTGTTGTTGGACCTGTAAAAAATATAATAAAAAGGTTAAGAGCACTTATCTCTCCGTAGTCGCTAACAAATGATTAATTTCCATGCGTGTAAAACCAAGCACACCGGTCATTGAACTTGAATTAATGAGCTCATAGCCACTGCAGTCATACAATCTGCATTTTACAGTCACAAAATTTGAAAAAACCATTTTTTTTTCACACTCATTTGGAATTAAATAATCAGGAGCCCAATTAAGCAACAATTCAGGAATGCAAGGTGAATCACAGCTAGCGCAGAGGACATGCATGGCTTGGTTCAATACATGCTTGCTTGATATGTTAATGTGTAGAAGACCTGAGTAAGAGAAAAACGTGACTCGGATGAAAACAAATACCTTTTTCTTTGAAGGGCGAGGTAGCATGCCGAGACATTCGGTTTCAGGTTCAGTGCTACTATTCTTCTTCAAACCACATTTGATGCCTTTTGCTTCACAGTGCCTACATATTGGTTTGGACCAAATCAAATGAAGAGCATAGTTCTGTTCGAATATACCAATTGGTACCGATAAAGTGTTGTTATACATCTTGCGGCAAGATAAAAGGGAGTTATCAATGACATATTCAGGAGGTATAGCACGAACATGATAACCGAGGACACTTAGGCAACGGATCTGGCCCCATCTATATTCATTGCTCGGCGAACAATTGAACAAGGTGTAGCTCTCTAGGCCATATAGTGATTTGAATTGGAAGGGAGAGGCAGATAAATTGAGGTATGGAAGCTGTCTTGGGAGGCAATCATGCTGGTCATAGACCTGAATTTCCTGAGATTCATAACTGATATTCTTGACCAGGAGGTTTACCGATGATGGCAGCTCGAGCACGGTCTCCTTCTTCCCGTTACAAGTTAGATCGAAGCCGGGATAGCTACAGTGGCCGGGCAGCAGGCTGTCTTTAAGGCGGAACGGGTACCGGATGGCAGGGCCATGGTTCCCACACCTTGATTCACCACACTCATCATGGCGCGCACCAATTAGCTCTGCAAACATAGCGACAAACAAGAAGTGAAGTAAAAAGATGAACATGTCCAAGGATCTGCCCATCTCTCATTTAGTGGGGGTTGTGCCTAGTCCGCCATTCTTGGAAGTGTGTTTTTGGTTACCTCCTATCTGGGATGACCTGACAATTACCCAGCACTTTTAGGACTGGGGATTGCACGGGTCTGTAGGATTAGGTGTGCTAAGAAAAAAAAAATTAATAAAAAAGGCAAATTATACTTTAAGATCTAAAGTTTAAATTGCTTTAATTTAGTATTCAGATAATTAGTTGAGTTGCAACTTGGAGTCTACCGTCATAATTTTTTTTGTATTATTCCTACTTTGTCTTTTTTATGCGTTTGAAAATGTAGGTAAAATAGCATTATCCTTTCATTTTTTGTAATGCTGAGATGAGTCTATACGTGCTCACAATTTATTTCAAAAATACCCCTACCAACACCTTAAAACTATACAATGGCAAAATAGTAATCACCCACTCGGGTGTTGTGTTGTGAGATATGTGTGTACCACCATCTCTCGTTATCTCGACTGGAGGGGCACATATGCTATTAGCATACAAACGTCCCCGCCCATCTGGATATCAAAGAAACTCGTTGATTATTCTCTCTTTCTCTCTTTCTCTCCTCGTGATATGTAGAGCAGGACTTGTCTTAGTTGGGCTCATGGCCTTGGTTCTTGCTATTTTCCCTGACGGTTGTGTTGCTAAAGAAGACAACCAGCAGTGCACCCATTCTTGCGGAGATATGCATAACATCAGCTACCCTTTTCGACTAAAAAAGGATCCTCGCAATTGCGGCAGACGACTCTATGAACTGGCTTGCGAGAATAACCGCACCACTTTGAATTTGTATGATGGAAAATACTATGTCCAGGCGATCTATTACGATAACAGAACGATGCGAGTGGTAGATGCCAGTCTATACGAGGATACCTGCTCCCTCCCTCGCTATTCCTTGACGGATAGCAACTTCAGCTGTTCGGATCCGTACGTGTTGAATTCAACAGATACTGTATTTTTCATGAATTGCACACTACCAGTGAAGTATCCTCCCTTTGTTAATGCCACTCCTTGCATCAACCACTCTGCTTCTTCCTCCAAAACAAACTTTTATGCTTTTCACGGAAGTCTTTCGGCATCAGATGTCCCTTGGCTGTGCAGCGTCCAAGTCATAGCTCCGACTCTAGTTCTGTTTTCTAATACCACATACCGATCCATTACTGATATTCGCCAAGAGTTGTTAAAGGGCTTCGATATTTCGTACGGCGCTGAATGTCATAACGTCACATTGGCGGAAAAGTAAGAAACTTTTTTTGGCTCTTTTCCCAAAAAGGTAGGTTTTTTACATTTTATTCCGACTTGGGTGTAGATTTCAACTTAATTCCTACACTGCGATAAATCGTGCTTGCTAACCACGATTTTAACAAAATCGTGGTTAGCAAGCACGATTTTACGTTGGGTATATAATTGCGTATTTGTAACTCTTGTATTAGTATAAAAAATTTATACCCTAAAATCGTGGATGCTAAGCACGATTTTGGATTAAAAACTGTATTTACAACCTGCGATTATGATGGTTAAAGTGTTTAAAGAATTAAAAAAACTGGAAAAAATTTAGAACTAAAATCGTGGTTGCTAACCACGACTTTTAAAAAGCGTGGTTAGCAGCCACGATTTCACGAAGAATCGTGCTTACCAAGCACGACTTTATGTCCTGCACGCCCAATTCATCTTTCACACTTCACGGCACTTTATGGGCATTAACATCCAATTATTACTAGTCATTCATAGTTAAGTTAGTAGTCATTTAATTTAAGTTCCAATTATTTTACATCCAATTATTACTAGTCATTCGTAGTTAAGTTAGTAGTAATTTAATTTTAGTTTCAATTATTCACATCCAACTACTAGTCATTTGGAGTTAAGTTAGTAGTCATTTACTAAGATGTTTATAGCCATTCTTATATATATATAAATGGTCAATTCTATGGTACCCTAACCAAAAATTGGATACCATACCCATAAGGTCACTTGAAATAGTAAATTGGTCAGTTCAAATGATAAGTGGGCCATCTGAAATAGTAAATTGATCACTTCAAATAGTAAAGTTGTCCACTAAATGGTTAAGTTGCTACATAATGCGGTGAGTGGCCAAGTTTATTGTTCACTATTTTTCAAACATCTTTCTTTTTTCTTGTTCCTTTTTTCAAACTCTTTATTTCTTCTCCTTTTTGCTTGATCCTGGGCCTTGCACTAAAGAATTGATTTATTAGTGCGTAAAGTATTCTATTGCCTTAAGTTCCTTGTGGTAAAAAATGTTCTTCATAAAAAATTTAAAAAAGAAGGTATCTTGTGGTAAAGAATGTTAAATATTTACACTTTTTTTCTTATCATTAAAAGCTAAATATTTAGATCCATTTTTTTCCCATTTTACACATGGTTTTTGTAATTAACAATTAATGAAGATTACAAAACTTAGCGGCCAAGAACTGAAAAAAGACCCAAGTGGGCTACGAAAAATAATTGAAAATTGTCTGAAAAAATTACTCAACAATGCAGGTTTGGTATCCTGCTTTTTGGTTTACTTCTTCGTTTTGACCAAAGGAGGCTTGGAAGTCCATCATAAGGGTTATAAATATGGTGATTAGCCCTACTGGCATTCCTGTGGTCAATTAGGAAGTAGCATCTGCAATTGGAGAGATTGAGGCTTCAATAGCAGCAGTAGAGAAGTGTTATTTTCAACTAGCAACTTGTTTTTCAATTGAAAATTATCTCTGGAAGTTTCTCTTTTTATTCCTTATGAGATTGAACCCTTTGCCTTTAGCATGCATGTATAGAGTTTCGCTTTCTACCCCACCTTTTTTGTGCACTGTTTTTGAATACCTTTTTTGTGCTCTACATTTTTATTCCTCACACAATGCCAATTATTTTTTGGAAATGAAAGGAAAAAAATATGAGAAAAAGAAATACTTAATCATTTCACTTCATCACTAATATCCCATCACACCATCCATCGAAAGGCTAAGATTAACGATCAAAGCAAAATAAATGAAGTGACCCATAGCACTACTCATTCTAAAATGATAGGGAAAATCCGGTATAGTTCCAACTGTAAACAGGACATCCCAAGTTATCGACTTGATAAAAAACCTGTACAAATCACATTAATAGAAATTTCACATCTAATCTGATAACCTAATTTACACATACGCATCATATATTGCCAGTGGGGCTACATAACCTCATTGGTCCACTACGTTACTAGTTTCTAAAATGCTAGAAAAAATCTGGCATGGTGCCAGCTGTAAATAGGACATCCCAAGTTATCGACTTATCCAAAAACCTGTACAAATCACATTTATAGAATTTTCACATCTAATCTAATAACCTCATTTACACATAAGCATCATATATTCCCAGTGAGGCTACATAACCTCATTGGTCCACTACGTTGCTAGTTTCTAAAATGCTAGAAAAAATCCGGCATGGTCCCAACTGTAAATAGGACATCCCAAGTTATCGACTTATTCAAAAACCTGTACAAATCACATTTATAGAAATTTCACATCTAACTGATAACCTCATTTACACATAAGCATCATATATTCCCCAGGGGAGCTACATAACCTCATTGGTCCACTACGTTGGTAGTTTCTAAAATGCTAGAAAAAATCCGGCATGGTCCCAGCTGTAAATAGGACATCCCAAGTTATCGACTTATCCAAAAACCTGTACAAATCACATTTATAGAAATTTCACATCTAATCTGATAACCTCATTTACAAATAAGCATCAAAATATCCCAGTGGGGCTACATAACCTCAGTAGTCAACATAATATGAAAAAGGAATTATGTACTCTACATGTTACATATGTTTATATCAAATGTAACGCATTGTTTTTCTATGTGCAACTATATTGCTTTATAATCTATACAATTTCAATGCTTCAAAAGCAAAAGAGTGGCAAACATCCAATGGTCTTCCATTTTGAGACAAAAAAATCAGTGGTTTGCCAAATGGTATGTACATCGATTGTAAACTTGGCAAGCATAACTAAGCCTTTCAAATGTTTTTGCAAATACCTGCAATCATTGCCATGAAAGTCTCATTATAAATATGTGATCTGATACAACTATTCAACAATAAACTATTTCAATAGAACCAATCAAACAAATTAATATCCTTTAAACGGAAATAAGAAATAAATATAAGTACAAAGGAAAAGAGAGAGAGAGAGATTCATCATGTGGTAAAACATATGAAAGAATTGGAAAAATAGTGGTTTAGGATATGTAAGCCCGTTACTGAAGCATATCAATAACAAGCAACGTAGCTTATATTATTAGTAATAGTTCTAACATCTCTTTTTAGTAAGAAATTTGGAACTTCCAACTACAGGTCCAATCATTGAAACTTGCATTACTAACCTAAGTTCTTCTATTAACCATAAACTATAATATTTCTAAAACAATTTTCTATCTCTTAGATTGTGTATTTGTGTGCGTGAGAAAATTAAGTAAATGAAACAATAACAGCTTTGGAATCCTAGGTTTTATGTTGTCTTCGTTTCGAAAAAAACAATAATAATAAAATAAAGAAGGTAAAAACGGAAGAAATAATTAATTTGGCCCAAAACGAGTTAAATGAATTTGTAAACCTAGTAGTTTCACAACAAACTCATGGGAAATTCAGCTAAAACCCTAGCGTGCTCCTTCAAGGAAACCTGGTAGATTCACAACAAACAAATGTCATCAAAGTAAGCAGATAGCAGCAATAACCAGACATATAGATTGCATGTTGTCCACAACAAATATATTTGATTATTACATTCTGTTTAGATGACAGTGATCAATTCCCAAGCAAAACATAGAAGCACAATATCATTTAAATTGTATCCAATATCTGATATGCTATAGTGCATTTCACATGGCAACATAGTTTGTGAATCAGCCAAAAGCAAGAAAGTCAAACATAAGTTAGACCTCTGAATCATACCATAATTCATACTCCATCAACCAATGTTTTCTTCGAATCCAAATGGCCAAATGGGGGCTTAAATTGCAAATAGGAAGAGCAAAAGTGGGGAAGTGTGGAACTTTTGTCTCAACTTTTAGGCCATGTTGGTTTGCAGGGTCAAATCATTCCACCCCAAAGGTAGACAACTATGCCCCAAAAATGGTTGGTGTCATTTGGCTTCACGATTCAAGTACCAAACATGAGCATGATTTTTGAAGATTCCAAATAACTCAACTTCATTTAATATCATATTTTCTATTAGGCCAACAAATTCTTCATCAGCCTCAATCCACACAATTTTTGGCTTTCCTTTGGTTTTCATGGTGATATTCGACTTCAACCAAATTATGCCTCCTTATTGGTCCTGTATTTAAAAGTCTTAATTAAGCAACTACCTCTCATTTTGTCCTTCATTCTATTTGCAACATTTTCACCAAATCTAATTAAAGCGATTCTATAAATATGGTCTTAGTCCTTTTCTCTTTTTAGGGTCATAATGTATAATTGAACCCAAGTCAATTACTCTATAGTAGTCACATGTTAACACTAAAGTAGGACCACTGTTAATCCTACCCTTACTCATCCCAAAACATTTCAATACTTTTTTTCTTTGTTTTGTTATAAATTTTTATAATTCTTCACCCAACAAAAATATCCAAACCATTGAACCAACTAAATTAATGAATCAGTAAATGAAAGATTGAAAATATCCTATGTACATGAGAATCGAAGCAACATTTGGACACCTACACATTGAAGTTACAATCGACATCAACATGAATTTATAATTTAAAAAGAAAACACATTATAAGAAAAAACACTTATTCCCTCACCTTATGAGGTATCATACACATTTCCCTTTTCAATATACCTGAAAATTGAAAATTTAAAAATGTGAAAATTTATAAATATGAAAACAACAGAAAAAAAAAAAAAAACACACAAAGAGGTCTTAGGTAACTCAACGGAAAGTAGCAGACACGATATAGTGGGGTTTAAACATTTACATAAAACATTATGATTTATGTAGAATTGTACCTTATGAACAACTCCCTATGTACCGCATTTGGTCGGACGCCTAACTCTTTTAGGCCGTCTCGCAATATCCTGTTGAACTGGCCCTCGATGAAGGTGGCTGGTGTGCTGATCCGCATCAGAAGGGTGTGTAGGTGCACATGTCTCTGCCTGGTAGCTCTGTGCATATGTGCTAACTGGAGGGTCACCTGTGGCCATAGGGTCTGTAGGTGCAGGCTGTGGAATGTGAACCCGTCTACGTGTGTCAACCTGGGTGATCTGAGATACCCCATCAGCAAGTGCATACTCAGAAGGCGTGGGTGGTGGAGGTACAACCTCCGTACAACCAACTCGACCCCTACCCCTACCTCGAGATATACCTCTACCCCTACCCTTGCCCATACCTCTACCCCTAACCCCGACCCTACCTCGCCCTCTAACCTGTCCCAAATGGTCATGGACACTAGACGGCTACGCCGATGGATGTAGCATCACAGGACACTGCTGAGATGTGTTCTGTGAGATGAAAGTGGGTGTCTCAGTAGTAGATGGCCCAATAACCCCGCCTCCATCTCGACCTATGGCATGTGCCAAATGCTCAGGAACAATGGGTGGTGACTGCATCACTGGATATGTGTACTGGTCGACGACAGTGGGGGTCGCAATGTCTGATGATCCAGCCGATAATGGCGAAGAGATGTGTGGAGTGGGCATACAAGATTGCCTCACCGCATGCAATGGTGTGCGATAATCCCCTCCGCCCATAGCTAACTCAATATCATCTGTGTCTAAAATGTCCTCCGTAGCAGATGGCCCAAGTGAGGATGCTGGGCAATACGGTCGAGGCGATGGCATAGACATCGATGGCTCAGCAGATGGTGATGGCACATATGAAGATGATGGCCAATACGGTCGAGGTGGTGGCATAGACATTGATGGCTCAGCGAATGGTGATGGCACATATGACGATGACGTGTACTGGAAAGGCATCGATGTCGTGGGTATATCACGTGGCAATGGGTCCTCCTGAACTGCATCGTCTGACCCTAATAGACGCTGCTGCTCACGGGTCGTGTGTAATGTCCTGTAGCATCTCAATCGTATGCACTCTAGTGTTGCATATGCCTCTTCCAGTCCACGTTGATTTGCATGCAATCTAGAATGTGCCAGATCGTGTATAATGGATATACACTGAGTCTGCAAAAAATATCGGAACAAATATATGAATCTTAAGAAAGAAGGTGAAAATATATTAACTGATAATTTATATTGATCTCATTACACGCTATATAAAAAAATATGGAACTGTGAATACAAAAATTAGAAAATAACATATTATGCATGATAATTTTCTTGACAAACCCTTGCGTACTGTTAAAGTTTTCTTACTACAAAGGTTTTTCCGTTCACTTTTCCTCTTTTATCTTTTTATTTTTCCTCATCCAAATTGTCTTGATGCATTGTTATTCTATTAAATATCCATCCCTTTGCAAAATTGTCAAGTCATCAAGACTTTATAGAAACTATCCCTCCTTCAATCATTAAGAACCATTGTATTCTATTAAATATCCATCCCTTTGCAAAATTGTCAATTCATTTTTTTACGTTCTCAATAGGTTGTGTTACTTTGATTACTGAATTTTGGTTTTCTTTTCTTTTTAATGTAAGGTTTTTTTTCCCCTAACTTATCATTTTTTTTATTATTCCAATTCACTTCTTCGATATCTAGCACAAATGATTTGCCAATTTTACCTGAAGGTGGGTTTGATTTCAACCTTGATGTTTTTTTATCTTCTTTATATTATAAACTAGGGTGTTGCGTTACTTTTCCGCTATAGTAAAAAAATTTTATAAGGAATTTATAGGTGCATATTTGTCTTACTAACCACCATCATTTTGGGAGCCACTATAGACAAATTTAGATTTTCATTTTCTAACTTCCTTCCTAAGAGCATGTAGTAAGCAAAGTCACAACCCATATCTTACCAACAGCTCCACTGTACTTCCCGCTCCCTCGTATCCAGCAGCAGGGTCAGTCTGATGCGCAGGATTACCAATCAACAGACGAGTGTGTTAACGATACCACACCATGTACGGGTCATCATAACACATCCTCTCGTCGCTCAAGTCACCACCCACAATGTTTTCGAACCGTTGCTCCCACAACTGTATATATTGCGCATGATGCGTAAGCCAATCTGTCAGACGATGCCCACGCCTATCTGTATCATGCAATCTCGCATCAGTATCAAAGTTCTGTGGAACCATTTGTCGAATGCCAAACTGGCGAAGGACACGATCAGTCAAATGCCACTCCACCACATCAAAGCAAATAAGGGGTGACCGTGTACGCCATAACGCCCTCCCTGCTCGACAAAACTCTGGGAGTACACCAATGACATCCTCAGTGTACGGCTGCCAGATGAACTGAGAGAAGAACAATGTAATACATTAGTACTTGCCAGTTAAACGTAATTTCCTATAAAATATTTATGACCATAACTATAACATACCTCACCCTCCCTAAGCCGATCCAACTGGTCCCGATATAACCTAACAACGTGGGTTGGGGTGTTCTCGAGTACAAAGACAACATCCCATCTATCATTAATTTAGTAATAAGTATTGAAGTTAGTATATTACTCAAAAGTGCACTAAGTCAATGTCAATCAGTGATTACAAGCACATTACCTGCACCCATGAGGTCCGCGTGGTAGCACCTCGCCGTTATACTCGATGGTCAAAAAACCAGGTGGGGGTAAGTCATCAGCTACAGCTCGATGAGGAGCCATGCGCGGCAACCTCTCCCACGCCCACATCTGTATCCATCATTTTAACAGGGCATTTAAAATGTGAAGTTTACTACATCAATGTGAAACTTAAGAATTAATGAAGCATAAAATTTTCACCTGTAGTAGTACAAGTGGCCCTGCTATATCCTTCGCATTTTGTTTACTCGCACGGCATAGCTCGCGATATAGGCGTGCAAGACATGCACTGCCCCAACTGTACTTGCCTATTTGGTCAATGTGTTCCAGCAATGGTAGGAACATCAACGGCACCCTATTCTGTGACTTATCGGGCATCAATGTACCGCCAATAAGATGTAGGATATGGGCTCTCGCATGCTGCTCAATAGTGTCCTGATCTGCATCCTGCGGTAGCTGTGAGAAATGGTCACCAATCCACCCAATCCTAAGCCCTCCACCAGTGAGATCTCTATCTAGTGGGGCTATGCCCAGCAATCTCTGGCAAATTTGCTGCCACTGTATCACACTCTGGGTCGAGGAGCCAAACGTAACGGGCATACCCTCTATGGGGAGACCCCATAGAACCTCCACGTCCTGCAACGTGATAGTCGCCTCACCAATAGGCAGGTGGAATGTATGTGTCTCTCGCCTCCACCGCTCCACTAGAGCTGTAATCAGGGCACGGTCCAATTTAAAGCAACCAATGCGATATAGTCCATAGAACCCAGCCCGCAAAAGGACACGTAGCACACTAGGGTGCAAATCACGTGCCCACAATCCACGGTCAGCACGTCTAGTAGTAATTACAGCCGTATCCTACAACAAAATGAGACAATACCAATTTTAATTAGTTTATTGGATGTACAATAAATTAAACGGTAACTACAAAAGAATATGCATGCATCGACATACCTGCGACTCCCATATGGTGTCAGATCGATGCGACGGCTGTAGGTAGAGCAACGACCTATCTATAGGGCCTGGGTCTAATGTGCCCCTATCCATCAATGCTGTAAATTGAATGTCACATCAGGTCAATGATATTTAAATAAATAAAACAATTTAAAAAAAAAAAACAACATTGCATAAGGATGTGGCTAAGTGTATAGCGCTATATTTACTAGAAAACTAGTAGAAACATCAACCACAACCATATCAATAATCGTATCAATAGACACATCAACATATTCATTTCTTGTATATTTTAATATGCATGCATCAACAAATCTTCTTATTTTTTTTCCTTGTGTAATATAAAATGCATGCCAAATCAATGGCGGCTATTCAATAGCCACATCATTAAGAAAATAAATTAGGGATGAATAGCATTTTCTAATAAATATATATAATAATTACAAGTCATAATCAAATTACATGACGTAAAAATTTGTATTCTAGCATGGTTATTCATACTCATTCCAAGTTCTTACATTCAACATGGGAGAAGCACTTTGTATTCTAGCATCCAAGTTTTCACATACCAAGACCTAATAAACGGTATACAAACTAATTGAGCTCTCATAGGGTAGAATTAGATTAGAACATTGCTCATGTAGATTTTTTTATTAAATTATAGATTCACAAGTCGTCTGATGTTAATATTAAAACTAAGTTGGGTACTTTAAAATAAAAAGCATCACGTTGAATATATTCTATTATTATACAATCAGCCAAAAATATATTAAAATTGACAGACAAAAACATATGCTATTTAGATTTGACAAAGAATCTCAATCAAGTTATGTTGGACAAGAGAGGACATCAAACTCTCATTGAAAAAGGGTACTCTATCCAAGAATATAATGTGTCCCAAGATGCATGCAATATTCATATAAAAATGGGAAAAAAACTCATCAATACACACATGAAAAAATAATTCTCTCAAGTTGAAAGCACGTGGTAAAACAAAATGGGGAAAATAAATTGGTGAATCATTGCCATGGCAACTAAACTTCATAGGTAAGAACCTAATAATCAAACCCTGCACATCAAAATAAAATATAAAAAAGATGGATTTAGAGAGAAGTATAAAAATAGAAAGGCTGTTTGCAATTTGAAATTTAAAATTAAAGAAGGAGAGGGGATGTTTGTTTGTTAGATTTTCTCATGAGTAGTGCGGGACAAGCTTTCAGCAATGAGAGGTGACACCTCAGCAGGTTACTGTTCACCTACAATAACCACAACCCCTCAGCAGCTAGCAGCTAGCAGCTAGCAATATAGAGCAATCAGCTACGATGAATTCACACTTCACGCAGTTTGAAGTTAGTACAAAAGAAATATAGCTAAGTGTGTCAGTAATACTGAAAACTGCTAAACGTTTAAGTGGTACACCAGCTACATATGTCACACTTACGCACATAAAAAAAAACACAACTAAACTAATTTGGCACAAAACGAGGAGCACTTGGACATTTCCGT